>OY970828.1:34084047-34541503 GCA_963853835.1 Calendula officinalis
GCTCAACAACAGAAAAGATGAACTGAGGAAGAGAGAAGAGCTCATCCCCATCAAGCAAGAAGTCTTCTATGAGTAGGAATCCATCAACACCAGATGAAGAAGAAGATTCAGTTGTTTAGATGAAGATGAAGACTGTACAGGCTTCTTATGTATTTTTTTCCTTGTTTAGTTTTATTACTTCTCTTTGTAATATTGTCTTGTTATCATTAGATAGGGGGAGATTGTTAAGGCAAAAAGCCTTAGCCCATTAGGATCTTAAGATAACAAGACAACCTAGACTAGCTTAGATTAGTTTGTAGAATTTAGCTAAGTCTTGGTGCAATACTGAGTAGGAAGTATTGGCCGCTCAGTATTGAAACTCAGTATTGAAAATCCAATACTGAGTGGAAGGACTGAGTTGCACCCTGCAAGTGTAACTGACCAGATCAAATCCCTTTGCTCTCGGTCACTTTCCTTATTCCAGTCCTTCCACTACTCATTGCCTATCTTGTAAGATCTCTATAACACTATAAATAGAGATCACTTGGCAAAGGAGTACTCACCAATTTACGTATTCACTTTCACATATTTGTAATTGATCAGTGGTCTTGTTATTCCGCAACAAGCCACACTTAGTGGATTTATACATTGACTATATTCTTGTGTTAATCACTTTAATATTTCATTAAGTATATTTAATCTATCAATTAACATATAAACCAGGGTTGTTGTGACCTAACAAAGGTCTTTTTGGTTGTTTTATAAACTGCTATTGGCCGAAAAGAGAACTGGGAGAGATTTCTCTCTAAGACATGAAATGGAAAGATAAAAGCTGTAGAGTGTTCCTTAGGGTCTTATTCATGTTATGGACGAATTGTATCTTGCAATATTGTCTAGATATGGTTGAGATAGAATGTGTAAGTAAACATGTAAGAGAGGTAAGGTGGTGTAAGAGAAAGAGTACAACCACCCAAGGGAATTGTATCTTGCAATAATGTCTAGGTATGGTTGAATAGGTTGCCTACCATAACTTCAAACTGAACTAATGGTGTTGTGGGAATGTAATGACCCGAACTTTGTAAATAAATAAATTGAATAAAAATATGATAAATATGGATAATTCATTTAGAAAACGTAGGAAGTGGTTTCGTGTCATTTGGACACCGTTTGTTATGGTTAAGGTCGAAACCGAGCTGAAATGGACAACAAAAAGTTGCAGCCTTGCTGCCTAAGGAAGTTCGTGTTCGCGAAATGCGAACAGAGAATTTGGGTCTTGATCGTGAGTAGTTAGCGATCGCGAGGACAGACGCGAACAAGGGTTCGCGACGCGAATGGGTCGCGAACTTTGGTTTGAGCGGCTCGATGACGTCATTACCAAATTAGTTCACGGCGCGAAGTGGTGGTTCGCGGTGCGAACTCCTGTCTGGCTGAATAAAAACGGGTTTAGCCTAGGGTTTAGGCATTCAACAACCCTACTCGCCTACCGGCCGTTATTTTGAAGAAAGTGGACGTTTTTGGTGTTCTTTGGCTTGAATCCTCACCAATCTTGTGGATTTTAACATCAAAGGTAAGAATTCTTGATCCTTCATGCTTGGTATTCAATTTGTAAGTTTTATTAGGGTATCAGTGGTGGTTTGGACCACCTACCATGTCATCTTTCGGGAAGGTGACTAAATATGAGTGTAAACCACTCATTGTAAACTTGTAATCAATGTGTACAAGTTGGATTTTGGTTTTATTGATGGGAATCTTGAATTAGGGTTTGAAATTTCACCAAGTTGGATGAACTTGGTGGTCAAGGAAGTAGTTATGGATAGATTAGTGATTAGTTATTGATAATAACTAGTTATTGATAATAACTAGTTATTGTGATGTTTTGATGTTAGGTCAATAAGGCCTAAAGATTTGAAGTATTCCTTGGATTTGGGAGTAAGCATTGTGTTGTTGAACACAATTTTTGGATTAGCATTTCTAAGGTGAGTACATGTGATCTTTTTCTTAGTACATAGTAAACTATTTTTAATGATTAGAATGACTAAAAGAGTCTTTATTGAATAAATGATCTTTGATAAAGAGATTGATTGAATTGCTTATATGTTATGAAATGAAATGTGATATTGATATGATGAAATGATGATTGAAATGGAGCTATGGCTCATGTTTGATGACCAATTATGTGTTAGTCAAATTATCCGGAAACGATAACCCATTCGTGGGGGAGTTGAGATTACTACCTGGGTCGGTACCTCCCTGCGCAAGGGTAGTATATCTAAGTGAACGATAACCCGATAATAGGGAAACTATGATAACCCGATACAAAGGGGGATTACGATAACCCGCGAGACTGGGGAGTGATGATCTCGATAAGTTTGGGAGAACCCCAATTACCATGCGATCTTTTGATGATAACCCACATCGGGGGAGTTGCTTCGGGATGACTCGTTGCATATGTGTGAGCTTAGGGCAAGCTCGAGATTATGTTTGGCTTACGTGCAATGTGATATTTAATTAAATATTATTTTATTGCAAATGTTTATAGCCGGGTCTAAAACCCATGTTTCTCACAAGACAATTTTGTCTCACGTACTACGTTTTCTTTTATGTCTATGTACTCAGGTTCGGGAGCTAAGGATTAGGCGGCTCGTAGTTATAGCTTTGGATGATTAATCTCGGTGTACTTATTTAATTCCCTTAGACTTTAGATTTGATATTATTGTAACACCGGTTTTTGGCACTTGTTAATCATTTTAAATGTTTTGTTTAAAACATGTTTTGAATGTTATGGATCTTGTTGGTTAAACTTATTTATTTAAAAAGTTTTAATTGGTTTGAAAAATCGAGGTGTTACAACTTGGTATCATAGCTTTAGTTTAAGTGAATTAGGTTGGTTTACCCACCCTAGACTTAGACTTAGCTAGTGGGACGTTATGTACCATAGAAAGTTAGGTTGACCATTAAAGATTAGGGTTGACCATTTAGGGAATTGTTATGAATCGAGCTTTTTATATGCTATATGTGACTATTTAGTCAAGTAATTGGATTCTAATTGGGTTGATATGTTATTATAGTAAGATGGCTAGAACGCGAAGTGGTCGAGTCTTGTTGGATGGAGAACAAGCTTCAAATGCGATTCCGAATGCGAATCGGGAAGGAAATGGAATGGCCGATTCGGGGGTTGGGAACAATAATACCCCGGTGACAATGAAGGCTATTCAATCCATGCTCACTAATATGAGGCAAGTGATGCAACAAGATGTTAACCGGATCATTAATGAACGGTTGAACTATGATGGCGAGGAAAGGGATGATGATGAGGGTCGTGATGAAGAGGAGAGGGAGGATTCCCCACCCCTTACAAAGACTAAGTCAACGGACAATTGCGTCCCGACCGAGAAGTCCTCCAATGAGGAGAGTGGTGAAGAAATAAAAATTTATTTTGAAGGATGTTATTACAAAACATTCCTTGCATGCTGACCCGACAACTATTTCGGGAGTACGGAACCGAAAGTGACCGTTCATTGGATCCGGGAGACGGAACATGTGCTTGAGAGTAGAAAGTGCAAATAAGAAGACATGGTGACTTATGCCTCTCGTTTACTAAAAGATGATGCTCTCACATGGTGGGACACCGTGTATGAGACTTTGGGAAAGAAAGCCGTTTACAAGATGTCATGGGAAGAGTTCACTAGGAGCCTCAAAGAAAAGTCTTGTCCCGAAAGAGAATTGGAAGAATTGTTGGAGGAATTTTTGCACTTCAAGAAGGGCAATCTAACCTTGGATGAGTATACCAAGAAGTTCACGGGATACCTCCCGTTTGTGTCAAGTACCTACCCCACCGAACGTAGCCGTGTAGTTCGGTTTGCTAATGGGTTGCCATGAGAGTATGAACTAGAGGTGAAATGGGCGGCCACTCTTAATGAGGCGATCAATGTCGCCCGAAGTGTTGAGAAGGTTAGTAAGAGAAGGGTTCAAGAGAGGTCGGTAGGGAAAGAAAAGAGAAAGTTTGATGGTTATTCGGGCCCATCAAAGAAAGGAAGGTTTACCCCAAGTTGGTCAAAGCAAGGAAGTGGTGGCGGTTATGTGAAATGTGTGAAGTGTGGCAAGACTCATCAAGGAGAATGCAAGCTTGAATCGGGAAGTTGTTTCAAATGTGGAAGGTTTGGCCACAAAGCTAAAGATTGCAAGGCCAAGAGCCTTGATGAAGTGGAATGTTTCTCATGTCATGAGAAGGGGCATTATATCAGTGTTTGCCCAAAGAAAGGAAACGAAAGATTGGTGTCAATCGCTCACAAGAAACCTCAGCAAAAGAGACACACGATGTCGTGTCAGGTACATTAATTATAGACTCTATACCCGCCCATATATAGTTTGATTCGGGTTCTACCTATTCATTCGTATCTCATGAATTTGGTGTTAAGTTCAATGTTCCATTAGAATTGCTTGATGATTTGTATGAGATAGAAGTTGCTAATGGGAAAACCTCTATGGTTCAACACATTTATAGAGATTGTGAGTTAGAAATCGATAATAAGAAGTTTAAGGTAGATTTGATGCCTATGGGGATTAAGGCTTTTGATGTGATTATTCGGATGGATTGGTTGGGAGCCCACCAAGCCAAAATCTTATGTGGAAAGAAGTTAGTGTCAATAAAGTCGCCCGACAATGAAAAGGTGTACGTTTATGGGGAAAAGAGACACCATATGCCAAATACTATTACTGCTGTTAAAGCAAGAAAATGTTTGTCAAAGGGATGTTCGTCGGTTTTAGCTTATGTCCTAGATGGAAGGAAAGAGAAGAAGACGGTTGAGAATGTGAAGATTATTCGGGATTTTCCCGAAGTTTTTCCCGATGACTTACCCGGTTTACCACCGGAGAGACAAGTCGAGTTTCGTATTGATTTAGTTCCGGGGGCGACGCCAATTGCCCAAGCCCCGTATCGTCTAGCTCCAACCGAAATGAGGGAGTTAATGTCTCAATTACAAGAATTTCTTGATAAAGATTTTATCCGGCCTAGTTCGTCACCGTGAGGTGCACCGGTTTTATTTGTGAAATAGAAAGATGGTTCGATGAGGATGTGTATCGATTACCGAGAGCTTAACAAGATTACGATCAAGAACAGATATCCTTTGCCAAGGATAGATGACTTGTTTGATCAACTTCAAGGAGCCAAGTATTTCTCTATGATCGATTTGAGGTCGGGTTACCATCAAGTTCAGGTTAAAGAAGGTGATACCGAGAAGACGACCTTTAGAACTCGTTATGGGCATTATGAATTTTTGGTGATGCTATTCGGTTTTACAAATACCCCGACTATTTTCATGGATCTCATGAATCGGGTTTGTAAATCTTTTCTTAATAAATTCCTCATTGTGTTTATTGATGATATTCTTATCTACTCCAAAACCGAAGAAGAACATTTGAAGCAAACCTTGAATGTTTTGAAACGAGAGAAATTGTATGCAAAATTCTCCAAGTGTGAATTTTGGTTGCGGTGAGTCCAATTCCTAGGTCATGTGGAATCTAGAAGCGGGATAAAGGTTGACCCGTCAAAGATTGAAACGGTAAAGAATTGGGAAGCACCGAAGACTCCAACCGAAGTTAGAAGCTTTCTTGGATTAGCCGATTACTACCGAAGGTTTATTGAAGATTATTCCCGAGTGGCGGTCCCACTCACTATGTTGACAAGAAAAGATGTGAAATTTGATTTGGGGAAAAAGCAAGAAGACGCATTTTCCTTGTTGAAGGAGAAGTTGTGCAATGCACTGATCCTTACAGTTCCCAATGGTATGGAAGATTTCGTGGTGTATAGTGACACTTCGAATAAGGGTCTCGGTTCTGTTTTGATGCAAAGGGGTAAAGTGATAGCCTATGCTTCAAGACAATTGATGGATGCGGAAAAGAGGTATACTACTCATGATTTAGAGTTGGTGGCGATTATGTTTTCCTTGAAGATTTGGAGATATTACTTGTATGGAACAAGGTGTACATTGTACACGGATCATAAAAGTCTCAAATATGTGTTCACACAAAAAGATTTGAATATGAGGCAAAGAAGGTGGATCGAATTGATTAATGATTACGATTGTGAAATTGTTTACCATGAAGGAAAGGCTAATGTAGTAGCCGACGCCTTGAGCAGAAAAGTTTATGAGAAGTCGATCAAGGCTAAGTTGATGCGGATTGAAGTGGTATCTAGCATTATTGAAGGGATAAAAATCGCACAAACCGAGGTGATGGGAAGAGATGAATATAGACAATAGATATTGGGAAAGAACCAAGTATTTGAAGAAAATGTTCAAGGTTGAAAACCGTGAATGGTCGGATTTGGGTTCCAAAATTCGGTGGAAACCGAAAAGTGTTGTTGAATGATGCTCACAAGTCCAAGTACTCGATTCATCCCGGAAGTACAAAGACTTATCAAGACTTGAAGAGGTTTTATTGGTGGCCGGGGAAGAAGTCGAGGGTAGCAAAGTACATTTCAAAGTGTGCCACGTGTGCACAAGTGAAAGCCGATCACCAAGTGCCTTATGGAGATACACAATCATTGCAAGTGCCGGCCGGGAAATGGGAAGACATTACTATGGATTTTATTGTTGGTCTTCCAAAGACAAGTAGGAATCATGATGCCATTTGGGTGATTGTTGATAGGTTAACTAAAAGTGCGTTATTCCTAGCTATTCGGGAAACTATGCCATTCGAGAAATTGGCAAAATTTTATGTTGATGAAGTCGTTCGTTTGCATGGGGTACCGTTATCGATTGTGTCCGATCGGGATGCAAGGTTTACCTCGAGATTTTGGAGATCACTCCAAGAAGAATTGGGAATAAAGTTGAGATTGAGCACGGCTTACCATCCACAAACCGATGGTCAAAGTGAAAGAACGATCCAAACGGTTAAAGATATGTTGAGATCGTGTGTGATGAATTTTGGTGGTAAATGGGATGAACATTTACCGTTGGTTAAATTTTCATATAACAATAGTTATCACTCGACAATTAAAATGCCACCTTTTGAGGCATTGTATGGGAGGAAGTGTAGAACGCCTTCTTGTTGGTTAGAGGCGGGTGAGACGAAACTCACGGGTCCCGAGATCGTGAAAATAACAAACGAGAAAATCGGAATAATTCAAAAGTATATGAAAGCCGCACAAGATCGCCAAATGAGCTATTCGGGTTTGAAAAAGCGACCCTATGATTTGAATGTTGGTGATATGGTGATGTTGAAAGTGTCGCCTTGGAAAGGCGTGATGAGCTTCGGTCTCAAAGGAAAGTTGAGTCCACGGTATGTTGGGTCGTTTAAGATTTTGGAAAGAATTGGGGTTCAAGCTTCCAAGCTTGAACTCCCACCCGAGTTACAAGGTGTCCATGACACATTTCATGTTTGTAATTTGAAGAAGTACTTGGGTGAAGTGTAGAATGTGATCCCACTCCAAGATTTGCGGGTCGATGCACCCAATCGATTGATTGAGGAGCCCGATGCCATATTGGAGGCCCAAACAAAGAAATTGAGGAACAAATAGATTGAGCTAGTGTTGGTCAAGTGGAAGCATTCACTTGGGTCAAATTTGACATGGGAAGTCAAAGATGAGATGATGAAACGCTACCTGGATTTTGTGGATTATGATGCGATTCCAAGGACGGAATTCTCTTAAGGGGTAGATAGTTGTAACGACCTGAACTTTGTAAATAAATAAATTGTATAAAAATATGATAAATATGGATAATTCATTTAGAAAACGTAGGAAGTGGTTTCGTGTCATTTAGACACCGTTTGTTATGGTTAAGGTCGAAACCGGGCTGAAATGGACAACAAAAAGTTGCAACCTTGCTGCCTGGGGAAGTTCACGATGCGAACTAAGGTTCGCTTCGCGAAATGCGAACAGAGAATTTGGCTCTTGATCGTGAGGAGTTAGCGATCGCGAGGACATAAGCGAACAAGGGTTCGAGACGCGAACGGGTCGCGAGGTTGGTCGCGAACTTTGGTTTGAGCGGCTCGATGACGTCATTCCCGCGTTAGTTCGCGGCGCGAACTCCTGTCTGGATGAATAAAAACGGGTTTAGCCTAGGGTTTAGGCATTCAACAACCCTACTCGCCTACTAGCCATTATTTTGAAGAAAGTGAACGTTTTTGGTGTTCTTTGGCTTGAATCCTCATCAATCTTGTGGATTTTAACATCAAAGGTAAGGATTCTTGATCCTTCATGCTTGGTATTCAATTTGTAAGCTTTATTTGGGTATCAATGGTGGTTTGGACAACCTACCATGTCATCTTTGGGGAAGATGACTAAATATGAGTGTAAGCCACTCATTGTAACTTGTAATCAATGTGTACAAGTTGAATTTGGGTTTTATTGATGGGAATCTTGAACTAGGTTTTGAGATTTCACCCTGTTGGATGAACTTGGTGGTCAATGAAGTAGATATGGATAGATTAGTGATTGGTTATGGATTATAACTAGTAATTTTGATTGTTTTGATGTTAGGTTAAGAAGGCCTAAAGATTTGAAGTATTCCTTGGATTTGGGAGTAAGCATTGTGTTGTTGAACACAATTTTTTGATTAGCATTGCTAAGGTGAGTACATGTGATCTTTTTCTGAGTACATAGTAAACGATTTTTAAAGATTAGAATGATTAAAAGAGTCTTTATTGAATAAATGATCTTTGATAAAGAGATTGATTGAAATGCTTATATGTTATGAAATGAAATGCAATATTGATATGATGAAATGATGATTGAAATGGAGCTATGGCTCATGTTTGATGACCAATTATGTGTTAGTCAAATTATCCGGAAACGATTACCCATTAGTGGGGGAGTTGAGATTACTACTTGGGGCGGTACCTCCCTGCGCAATGGTAATATATCTAAGTGAACGATAACTCGATAATAGGGGAACTATGATAACCCGATAAAAAAGGGGATTATGATAACCCGCGAGACGGGGGGGAGGGGGGTGATGATCTCGATAAGTTTGGGAGAACCCCAATTACCATGCGATCTTTTGATGATAACCCACATCGGGGAGTTGCTTCATGATGACCCGTTGCGTATGTGTGAGCTTAGGGAAAGTTCGAGATTATGTTTGGCTTACGTGCAATGTGATATTTATTAAAATATAATTTTATTGCAAATGTTTATAACCGGGTCTAAAACCCATGTTTCTCAATAGACAATTTTGTCTCACGTACTACGTTTTCTTTTATGTCTATGTACTCAGGTTCGGGAGCTAAGGATTAGGCGGCCCATAGTTATATCATTGGATGATTAAGCTCGATGTACTTATTTAATTCCCTTAGACTTTTGATTTGATATTATTGTAACACCGGTTTTTGGCACCTGTTAATCATACCAAATGTTTTTTCTAAAACATGTTTTAAATGTTATGGATTTTTTGGTTAAACTTATTTATTTAAAAAGTTTTAATTGGTATGAAAAATTAAGGTGTTATAAGTGATTTGCGATACGTGGTTGCACAATATTATATGTGTTGCCACAATCCATCAACACGGTGACGGGGTGGGTGTTGATGAAGCCCGTGATTTGTAGGGTTTGTGAGGATGACATACAGAAATAGGCGGCGGCGGAGAGGGACAACAATGGGGTGTTGACGTATCGGAATGGTTAATGGTGTCGTTTGTTGTAGTTTTAATAACGTGGCTTTGTGATTTTCATACGATGAAGGTCCAAACTGGAGTTCCACTTGGCGTTTGAACGTATCTCAGGATTCGAGTAGACGATTGTTATCGAGGTGTTGGTACCATGTGAGGGCATCGCCGGTGACATGGAATGTTACCAAGGCGAGACGTTCCTCAGGTGGAATTGAATAATTGGAGAAAAAGCTCTCCGGTTGAAAAATCCAACCGAGGGGATTCATGCCATCGAACGGGTGAAGTATAATTTTTGGTGGTCTAGGGTTATGCGTGTAGGATGATGAAGGTGATTCTTTGAATTTCGGGATTTTGAGGAGTGGAGTTTTGGGGTTGTCGTGGGATAGGTTATCGAAAAGGGTGGTGATGTGAGTGACTTAGTTGGCGGTGGTGGCTGTTTGAGAATCAATTTTTGTAGTCAAGGATTTGGCGGCTTCGATCAAAGCTGCCAATTGGGTGGTGTTGCGGTCTGTGGCGGTGTTAGTGGCGGATATGAGTTGTGTGAGGAGGTCGGTGATTGGTGGTTGGTTATCATCAGCGGTAGTGTCTATGCGGGGCGGCATGGAGGTGAGTTGAGAATGAAAGCACCAATTGATGGCACCACCCACCAAGTGACGAGAGGAAGAGAGAAACGAGTAAAAGAGTTGAGAGATTAGTTTGGAGCAATTTTCTTCTATATTTCTTAATGCCAAACAAATTGAAACTTAAACATGCAGGGAAAATGGATTATGTTAGTCCCGCACAGGTGAATTTCTACACCTATACGCTTTCACTGAACAATTTAAAATTTATGGAGACACTCAACACTTTTTAAACTTTTCTTTATTAATCAATAATGTTACAATAAATATGCAAGCAGTTTGCGGAATAGCTAAGAACAAATCCTAACTAAACTGCTTGCATGTGATAGACAACGACAGATATTATCTAAGACAAGTTTATGATCAACAAATGATCAAGCACAAGACCAGACACTTTCGTTATACAGATTCAATTCTCGAATCAGATAACTAGAGTTAACTGGTGGTTTACACTCTGCTCAAAGGAATAAAGTTCTGGAGTAATTTCAGCAGCGTGTAACCTTGTTGGGTGCACACCGAAATCGATCGCTCAAGTCCTCAATTTATAGCATTGGGAAACGTAGAGCCAAAGGAATGATCGATCGATTCCACGTGTGAGAATTCCGTTGGTGCAGAGGATATTTCATGGGACGAGCACGACTAACGGAATTCTGACAGTACTTTATGTCGTCTTGTGATTGCCGATATCTTCTAGAATATTTGCAAAATATTCCCATAATCAGCGATGCACTAACTTGTGCTTTACTTGTGTCTTTCTGTGACACTAAAACTTCCGGTATATGAACACTTCTGGCAGCCATGAGATTTCGGATACTCATGCTTCTTCAGATGGCCTTCAGCTTCAGTGACCTTCACTAAGAGTTTTTCTTAGAGAAGTATCTGTTCAAGGGTTCAGCGTTTTGTCCAATGTGTTGAACCTGTTACAATATCTGATCCGTTCACCAGTATCTGATTCCGCACGGGGAACTGATCGTTGTTTCAGATAGTGATCAGATAGTATAACTGGGTAACTGAAATCCGAACTAATCAGATTCAATTACCGACAATCTGAGGAACTAATCCTTAGATTGTCTTCTAACTATTTGTCTTTTTGTCTTCATTAAATCTCTTCAGTGGGGTAGGGGTGTGCATGAGGCGGTTTGGGGCGGTTTTAGGCTCAAACCGAACCGAATCCGCTAATTTCGGTTTTAGGATTTTCAAACCCTATGGTTTCGGTTTCTAACGGTTTCGGTTTTAACGGTTTTTAGCCTTTAACGGTTCGGTTTCAGTTTTAAAACCGAAACCACCTCGTCTTAAACATAGATACATAATTTCATGCACTAATCTTTATTTTTTTCAAAATTAGATACAAATTTTAGTAATAATATCTAACTTATATCATTAAGTTTAATGTCTAATAACACATTTCAACAATGAATACCATTTTCAGCCCAAAATTCAAATTATAAACGTATTTTGTAGCATATAATAACGATATAGGCATTAATGGACCATAATCGATGGACTTTCAAATACTTAAATATGTCGACTTCTATTTAATAAATATAAAATTAAAAAATATATTAAATATTAGTGGGGCGGTTTCTTAATGGGGGCGGTTTTTGGTTAAAACCGAAACCAAACCGAATTCATCGGTTTTTTCAAAATCTAAAACCAAACCGTCGGTTTTGAAATGGTTTCGGTTTTAACGGTTTGGTTTTGTCAGTTTTAACGGTTTGGTTTCGGTTTTTCGATTTTATGCTCACCCCTACAGTGGGGATGCTTTTCAACGACCCAACAGATTCATCACCCATGTTCCTTATTATATGTCACTACTCTAATCATGCAATAACTACCCATTCATGCACTAGACTTGTTCAACAAATAAAAGAAAGACAATGCAGTAAAGGAAAACGTGTGGACATGCAAACGTGTGGATTAATCTCTAAATCTGGCGGGCTTCCTTATCTCCCGAGTGGGCCTGGGCTGCAGCTGGATTGGTGGCTGTGATGGGATAAGTGACTGGGCCGTATCAAAATCCCTATAAGTGTAGGTAGTGGACAAACGCTTATGCATATTGGCGAACAACATATAGAAACGAGATCTATAAAAATTCAAGTTTTACATAACTTGAATAAATTTTAAGTTTTATTCAAACTTACATATACATAACTTTTAAGTTTTACATAAATGAATAAATTTCCATTTAAACCTCCTCTTTTATTTAATATATCTATAAACTAAATTGAATTCTTTTAACTTTAATCGGGCCTAATCAGGTCAACCCAAAACCGAACAAGGTAAGTAATCTTAACGCGATGCCCAACCCGATGCTAACGCCGAGTTTTTCAGGTCGGGTTAAAATAACATGATATAAAATAAGCCGAATACATCTAACCCAACTAGCATAATCAGATTCAGGTCGGGCCAGATTGACCCTTCAGACACCCCTAGAACACTATTAACCATCAATTTATATAAATGTTTACATATAAGGGACAATACTTATTAAAAAACACAATCGATATAATCTTTATTTTAAATCAGAAACTTCAGGAATGTAAAAATAGTACATTCATAAATCAAAGAAAGAAAATATTACTGAAATAAACTCGCAGCGAAGCGCGGACATTACAACACTCGTTGGAATCAAAAGTGGAGAAGATGTGTCTCAAAAGTTAATAGCTCGACTACTTTGTCATGTTATATAAATATTTTTAAATTAAAAAAAAATGTTGAAGATCCATCACATTGTTTAGGCGCAAATGTAAGAAATGAAGCAAACTTTTTTGACAACAATATATACTGCTGTAAATCAAACATGTAAATTAAATTACATGGACATATGTCTTTCTTTGCAATCGGAAAAGGTAAGTAATTTTACTTTAATTTTCTTATTTTTATTTTATTATTTATATGTGCTAACAACTAATTTATACTTTTTTCTAATTTTTTCAAGTACTCTTGAACTAGGTTAGGTAGAGTATGTTGTGCGTAGGGTAAATTGAGTCGGGTAAGTAGGTGGGTTAGGATAGCTAGGTAAAATTGGTAAGGTAGATTATTTAATTGCTGCTTGATAATTCTGATTGTTTTTTGTTTTCTAGATAAATGAAATTGCTTGGACCTATATTTTTCTTAACAATTGGAAAAGGTAAGTAATTTTACTTTAACTTATTATTTTTATTATTTTGTTTAATTGTGCTAACAACTTATTTATATCATTATAATTTTTTTCAGGTACTCTTTAATTAGGTTGGGTAGGTAAGTAATTTTACTCAAATATATTATTTTTATTATATTGTTTATATGCGCTAATAACTAATTTATAAGTTTATAATTTTTTCGGGTACTCTTGAACTAGGTTAGGTGGGTTGGTAAAGTAGGGATAATATTGGTTAGATAGATTACTTAATTGTTCCTTGATAACTATGATTGTTTTTTTTTACAGGTAAATTAAATTACATAGACATATGTCTTTCTTTGCAATCGGAAAAGGTAAGTAATTTCACTTTAATTTCTTATTTTTATTTTATTATTTATATGTGCTAACAACTAAAGTATATCTTTTTTAAATTTTTTCAGGTACTCTTAAACTAGGTTAGGTAGGTAAACTAGGGTATGATAGAGGTATGTTAAGGTTAGGTAGGTTCATAGAGTATGCTAGTGTGTAGGGTAAGTTGAGTCAGGTAAGTAGGTGGGTTAGCATAGCTAGGTAACATTGGTAAGGTAGATTATTTAATTGCTGCTTGGTAATTCTGATTGGTTTTTTTCCAGGTAAATGCAATAGCATGGACCTATATTTTTCTTAACAACCGGAAAAGGTAAGTAATTTTACTTTAACTTATTATTTTTATTATTTTGTGTAAATTGTGCTAACAACTTATTTATATCATTATAATTTTTTTCAGGTACTCTTTAATTAAGTTAGGTAGGTAAGTAATTTTACTCTAATTTATTATTTTTATTATTTTGTTTATACGTACTAACAAACATATATCTTTATAATTTTCCAGATACTATTGAACTAGGTTAGGTAGGTAAAGTAGGATATGATAGGGGTAGGTTAGAATATGTAGGTAGGTAGGGGGTATGCTAGTGCGTAGGGTAAGTTGGGTCATGTAGGTAGGTGGGTTAGGATAACTAGGTAGCAACTGTTAAATAGATTATTTATTTGTTCATTCATTATTTTGATTGTTTTTTAACATGTAAATAAAATTGCATGGTCATATCTTTTTCTTTGCAATCGGAAAAGGTAAGTAATTTTACTTTAATTTTCTTATTTTTATTATATTGTTTATATGCGCTAATAACTAATTTATAAGTTTATAATATTTTCAGTGTAACATCCCAAAAATCAGTGCAAATTTAAAACTTTTTCATCAATAAAATATTACATTTTCCCTCAAAAGTACAAGTAACTCAAAGGTCCCAACTCATAAGTAAAAATATAAAACCGTCTCGTGGTTTAAATGCGGAATAATTGAAGGTCTTAAAAACAAAACATGTTTGACTCGAAATAAATGTTTTAATCCAAATCCTTAAATATAAAAATAGAAACGCAGCTCATCAACCATTGACCTTCTCTTTGCCCTTGCTAGTACCTGTAAAATGGGGGAGTGATTGGTGTCAGCCACCGCTGAGTGAATAATATCAAAATAAACAAATAGATACAAACAACTCAAGCCACGTAAGTGATCCTTAGAGACCCTACTCAATTTTCAATTACTCAAGTTTATTTTCTCAGATTTTAAATTTATATAGCGCGCTTGTGTGACTTGGGACGAGAGATCAACCTCGACCCGCCTCACACAACTCAAGGCTCAACACCTGTACTCTTCGCTGTTGAGTCAAAACGTCTGGCACCAGTACTCTTCGGTGCCAAGACAACTCAAGTATATTATGTTTAATGTTTTAACTCAAGAACTCAAAACTCAGATAACTCAGGCTCCAAGTAACTCAAATCACAGATAACTCAAATCACAGATAACTCAAATAAATCACCCAATCATTACTCAAGCTCAATCAACAAGACAATTCACAACACATAGCACAAAATCATGAATCGAAAGTAAGTACAAGTTTATAGTGAGATTACCCACCTCGAATATCCGTAAGCTCCTAAATATCCTCGGTACTGAAGAGCGTCTCTAACCGGTCCTAGAAGGTCCTACAATGTATAAGGAAGCTCGGGTTAGGATTAGACTCAAAGGTTGTTTCAGCAGAAACTAAACACCACTCAGCACTTTCGCGGGAACGGCTATAACTCTCAAACCTCTCACTAGATATTAATCAAATTTTTACGGTAGTTAAATGACTCAGAGGACTACAATTTTACAGAAGACTTCGGAAGCTAGATCCAAACAGAAGAGGCTCAAAACAGGCTCACAAGACAGAATAGCTGAACCGAAAACTATCCAGCGAAGGTTTACTAAAACAGCAATAACTTTTAAACCGTGAATCAGATTAACGAGCCGTTAGCGGCTTTGGAAAGAGGACTCAGAAAACTAGTGACCAGCTCAGGCCAAAAATTCAAAAATGTATTTTAAGTGTGGTAAAAACAGTCCTGGAGTCAGCAAACAGATTCTGTTAAAATTCAGCATATTAAAATAGAACCCGTTTTAAATCCCGACATCAAACCCGCTTATTCCCGAGACCCCCGACAGCCCCAAAATCACTTTTTATCACGGGAGTTTATATTCACATCATTTCGTTAAATTTTTAAAGAAAACTATTCGGTTTAGGAAACCAAGAACCCTACGGGTTCGGTTTCCGGTTTTCGGATAATAAAACGTTTAGATAATAACAAAGGTTTTTAGCCCAGCCCAACAACCACCACCGAACCAAGGAACCATCCACATAAAAACTGAAACTACACTTAATCTAGACACAGAATTGAGTACTGTTTTTAAGACACGATATCAAAACGGTTCACAAGCGAGTGTAACAATAGCACATATGATCACTGCGGTGGCTTACTGTTTCGACCGTAACTTCCAACCCGTACACCCGTTTAACGAGTTCTCGGTTAAATCGGAAAGCTAACGCAGAGGGCTACAAATCTCTGTGAGACGGACCTCTCCCAAAACAGACTCTAAGAGCCTCAAAAACGGCCATCAATATAACGTTTCGAATCTGCCAGCAACTAAAAACGATTTTAAGATAACAACCGACACAATCAATTCTCAATCTCGGGCTCGGCTCAAACACAAGAATATAAAATAACACAAGAAAAGATTAAGAGGTATACCCTACGATCCAATATGCTAGAGACACGAACACCCGACTCCACAAAGTTGTAACGTTGGTTAAAAGATGTGCCGCCAAAATCTTTGCTCGAGAGATAAAAAGATACAACTCCATCTCACCAACTCAATTTCACTACCCTCACTGCTACAAGGATAGAAGTAATTGATAAAAAGAAAACTTTTGATTTAAACAAAATGCGTGGCTGCCTTCCAATGTCCACAGACCCTACCATGATGATCGAGCGTTACTTTCTTCGACCCCCAAGATGACGATTTCAAATATGGCAGAGAAAGAAGATGTCGGCCAAAGAACCATTAGGGAATTTAGGGGTTTAGGCAGGTTTGTTATTACGTAATGTGATAGCTTAAATGCTAAGGCTTTTTAAATTGGAGATGGGCTCACAATACTTGGGCTCTCCCTCACTTGCACCGGTTGGGCTTAGACAAGGCTTGGCTAAACTAGCACCAAGAACTCGGGCTTCATGACATCAACAAAAACCGACCTCTCTTGGCTGAACTCGTACATGAAAAGGGCTCGGATGGAAAACGAAAACGCGCAAGAAAAACACACGGATCAAGGCCTTGGCCTATCGGCCGACCTCGTGAATAATTCTCATAAATAATTCTTTAGATTAATTATCACAAAGAAAATGAATAACCCTCTAGTTATCATTATTTATTAATTCACACCATTAATTAGCTCGAAGTAAATAACCCTCTAGTTAGTTAATAAAACGTCATGTATCAAGTACTCGAATTAAATACGCGTAGAAGCACATAGCACATATAATCTCAATTAAATAAATACACATACTTATTTAATAAAAAGTGAATAATTCAATTACAATAATTTTTAGGGCGTTACAGCTCAACTCCACTTAAAATAGACTTCGTCCCCGAAGTCATCGCTCGAAAGAAGCTCAGAGTGGCGGTTTCGCATCACAAACTCATGCTCGCCAACGACACATAACCGAAATACAAGAAAACGATAAGGTTAAGAATAAAAGAAACTCGTCAGGGGTGACCTACTTGATCAAAATGGACTCCGACTCTCGCAGCTGCTTATATAATCTTCCGTCTGTAGCGGCGCAAAAAGATAAAGCTAAAAGAATAACAATCGAAATGCCCTATAAGGATCTCAGTTCATCTCAAAAGAAAAGGATGTCGAGAATAACCCGAAAGGAAGCTCACGAAACTCTGTTAAAGGCGCCCTCTTGCTCTCGTAGTCGGACACGGTTGCTGCACCTAGCGGTTGACGTTGCGTTGAATCTCCGATTCAACTCCACTTGGATATTTGTTACGATTTGGTTTGGGGTGACACATGATCTCGGCATAGTACTCGGTCGCCCAACTCGTGCTCGCAATCATACTCGGCCCTCTCACGGCGATAAAAATAAGTTTTTATGGGAAAAACTTTCCCCCACCACTCTAACAATGTATTACTTTTACATCATTTACACCAGAAAAATTTTATTATTATCAATCTCCGCCAATAATGATATCTCAAGATCCTCTACTCTATGGGACATAAGTTTGTTTTAAAACAAGATAAACAATTTAGCGGTTCGCACCACTATCAATCACAATACCACAAGTACGTAAATCACATAAATGTATTTTATCACACATAAACCCCAGATAGTAGGCAACTCATGCCTTTTAATCTTTTTGCATCAAATGCACTCACCTCAAATCTCTACAACTTGTTTTTAATTCAACGCAAGCTTATATTATCAATTTAAACTCCAATCTCGCTTAATGACTTCTCACCAATTAGCACAATGTATACGTTTACTCGCTTTTACAAATTTTTCACGTGATCAAATTTAATAATCAGACTATTCAAACAGATAATTTCTCTTTTAAGCTGTGTTATTTGTGCTCTTGTTAACTTGTATTTAACAAATTCTCGCTGACTCTTTTATTATTACTCGCTCAACTCATTTTAATGATACTCATCAACTCGTTTAACGATGTAGTCAGTTAGCTCGTTAATTACTTCTCATTTTGTTTTCATTTAATTTGTCTCTTGATCAATTTGACCAAAATTCCACTCATTAATCTCATTTATTTTTAAGTCTCAAAAGCCCCAATTTAATATTTTATTTTCACATGGTTAAACAATTAACTCGATAATTCTCATGCACTTGATTGTTCAGCTAATTTCTCGTTCTCAATATAAAGTTTCCTCACTACTTTATATTTTATTGTTTTCTCGATTTAGATATTCATAGTAATTTAATTAAATTTTTTTATTTGATGCACTTATATTGTTCTCGCGTGCTCATTTCAATAACTATTATCGGTTTAGTAATTACTCAATAAAGGATAATGTTGATGACATTTAATAATTTAACTTGATATTCCCCTTAGTTTCAATTTCATAATTGATCATAATTAAAGATTTTATCCTTTGATTTATTTTAATAATTTAGTCGTTTAACTTGATTTATTAGTTTCTTATAGCTCGATAATTTCTCAATAATAATAACTCTTCATTATATTTTGATTATGGCGATCCTCTCATGGCTGACTCATTAATAACATTTTTGTTACGCTAATTTCATGATTTCTCGCAATTTATTTATTTGTCACTTCTCATTTGCACAATTACCCTCGTTTTATGAATTTCTCACCATTTGATAATTATAACATCACATGAAATTAATTATTCCCATTTATTCTTATAAATTCCCTAGTCACATGTATATATATTACTTAACATAATAATTTGGCTCAAAAATTTCTCGACTGGATTTAATAACCTCTTATAATCAAGTTTTTTTTTTCTCATTTAACTTCACTTGAATAATTCATAATAAATTCTCATATTTTAATGATCTCTTTTTATCTCATTACATTCGCACATGGATAATTTCTTTTTTTTTATTTTTTATTTTTTTGATTAATTAATCATTCTTATAACTTTTTATCCAATTATATGCACATATATGCTCAAAATAACACATAACAACATTTTCTCTTGGCAATTCTCTTAATTTACTCCTTACAAACTTTATTTTTCACATTTAGCTCGATTTATTAATCTCCATTAGTTCAATTATACGAATTTAATAATCCACGACTTTATAATTATTCTATATTCACACTCTTAATATTAGTAGTTACCCTTTTACCACCACTCAACTCCACTTGGAGAAAACTCGTCCCCGAGTTTGGAACTGGCACTCTCTACCATCATAAAATAAACAATACATATTTTAAGGTTACATTTATTTACTCAAAAATCAAACTCTTATGCACAAGTGTGAGTCGGTCCCAACGTATACTCTTTACGCCCCTCTCACACCCCTACTCATTAAATTTTATCACTTTATAAAAATTATTCATTGCTCATATTAGGTGTCAGCTGTCTCATTAACATTCACATGGATTCTCACATCCTTATTAGATTTTATCAATTATAACTCATCACTCTTTATTAGTCTCATTAATAATTAGTCATTTTATGACTCCTCATAAATCAAGCTTGTTACATTTATTAGCACCACAAATCTTTATTTCCTGTTACACATTCACGATTATCTCTTGATCAAATCTGGGTATTAACCCTCATTTTGGTTTACTCATAGCATGTTTGGTATTATCATTACCATATAATAATTTTTATCGTAAATAGAATTCTCATTAAATTTGTAGCGAATAAACCTCGTAAATTTTCTTTTGTTAATTAACTCATTAGTTAACCCGTCTTGGGTTTCTCATCTCATTCAATTAGTGATGTCTCAATATTTATAACTTTGATTAACTTTATAGATTTTCATCTCTTGCTCAATTAATAGTCCTCATTTATTTCATATATTCGATGTTTTCCCTTCGGTTACAAAATGTAAAATTAACTCCATAAATCTTTGCATAAAATTTTCTCAATACACAAATCTTGTACTTATTTGCATTACCCCTCATGACTTCATTAATTAGTTTACTCATAGTTTCTCCTTTACTCAATTAATGATTATGCATAATTAAAATCTCTTTATTCGATTCATTTTAGTTAATTGTCCAATCATTCTTGCTTTATAAATCTTATCGTAATTTCAATGACTTCTCAATTATACGAATTAAATTATACTTAATCATTCTTAATTATTATCTTAGCATTTTGACCAATTAATATTACTCAATTTAACAATATATCATTAGTGATTCTCACTCAATTTGGTTTAATAACTTTCATTTGATTGGTTTGGATAACTCCTTATTCCACTTAAATCAATGATCTCTTATTTATTAATTTCCCATAAATCTTGATTTAGTGATATATTTGAACTTAACATTTTTCTTATTTTCTCGTTTATTTTGCTTTAACGATTGCTCAATCGTTCTCGAGGTATTAATAACTCAATTAATCATTTTACGAATTTAACCCAATTTGATTTATTGTCTCTCTCTTGACATGTTTTGATAACTCTTTATCAATTCATGTTTGATGATTCTCTTATTCAATTAGTTGCACTGTTTTCCCATAAATTTCTTTTAGTGATTTTATTGTCGTCTTATATATAATAATTGAGGGTTTTAATGATACTTAGATGCTTGACCAATGGTCTCCTTGAATCCTTTTCGAAACATAGGCATGAGTCATGTGCGTATAATAATAGGGGCCCTCTATTATTATTCGCACCTACCCCTATCATGGTTTCGAGCCAGTTTCAAAAATTCCACGATCTCTCATCCTCCTACCATCCACATAACAAGTAGCTCACAACAATAAGCGTAGTATATATACATATATATAGTCGCACAATTCACGCTCATCTCGTGTTTATTCTCTTTTATTCACTTAGAATTCAATGTCACTCGCGACGTTTGTTTAATACACTAGATATCTCATGAATAAAGTACTAGAGGCATAAGGTCGTCGTGATGCGCTGCTTCTCAATTTGGATTTGGACTCATTTTAAAACCTTTGAAAAACTCATTTTGAAAACTCATGCTTCGACTTGAGTTTGGAATTCACCCCTTGTGAACCCAATTCTCTCAAGCCAGAGCTCTGATACCAACTTGTAACATCCCAAAAATCAGTGGAAATTTAAAACTTTTTCATCAATAAAATATTACATTTTCCCTCAAAAGTACAAGTAACTCAAAGGTCCCAACTCATAAGTAAAAATATAAAACCGTCTCGTGGTTTAAATGCGGAATAATTGAAGGTCTTAAAAACAAAACATGTTTGACTCGAAATAAATGTTTTAATCCAAATCCTTAAATATAAAAATAGAAACGCAGCTCATCAACCATTGACCTTCTCTTTGCCCTTGCTAGTACCTGTAAAATGGGGGAGTGATTGGGGTCAGCCACCGCTGAGTGAATAATATCAAAATAAACAAATAGATACAAACAACTCAAGCATCGTAAGTGATCCCTAGAGACCCTACTCAATTTTCAATTACTCAAGTTTATTTTCTCAGATTTTAAATTTATATAGCGCGCTTGTGTGACTTGGGACGAGAGATCAACCTCGACCCGCCTCACACAACTCAAGGCTCAACACATGTACTCTTCGGTGTTGAGTCAAAACGTCTGGCACCAGTACTCTTCGGTGCCAAGACAACTCAAGTATATTATGTTTAATGTTTTAACTCAAGAACTCAAAACTCAGATAACTCAGGCTCCAAGTAACTCAAATCACAGATAACTCAAATCACAGATAACTCAAATAAATCACCCAATCAATACTCAAGCTCAATCAACAAGACAATTCACAACACATAGCACAAAATCATGAATCGAAAGTAAGTACAAGTTTATAGTGAGATTACCCACCTCGAATATCCGTAAGCTCCTAAATATCCTCGGTACTGAAGAGCGTCTCTAACCGGTCCTAGAAGGTCCTACAATGTACAAGGAAGCTCGGGTTAGGATTAGACTCAAAGGTTGTTTCAGCAGAAACTAAACAGCAGTCAGCACTTTCGCGGGAACGGCTATAACTCTCAAAACGCTCACTAGATATTAATCAAATTTTTACGATAGTTAAATGACTCAGAGGACTACAATTTTACAGAAGACTTCGGAAGCTAGATCCAAACGGAAAAGGCTCAAAACAGGCTCACGAGACAGAATAGCTGAACCGAAAACTATCCAGCGAAGGTTTACTAAAACAGCAATAACTTTTAAACCGTGAATCAGATTAACGAGCCGTTAGCGGCATTGGAAAGAGGACTCAGAAAACTAGTGACCAGCTCGGGCCAAAAATTCAAAAATGTATTTAACTTGTAACATCCCAAAAATCAGTGGAAATTTAAAACTTTTTAATCAATAAAATATTACATTTTCCCTCAAAAGTACAAGTAACTCAAAGGTCCCAACTCATAAGTAAAAATATAAAACCGTCTCGTGGTTTAAATGCGGAATAATTGAAGGTCTTAAAAACAAAACATGTTTGACTCGAAATAAATGTTTTAATCCAAATCCTTAAATATAAAAATAGAAACGCAGCTCATCAACCATTGACCTTCTCTTTGCCCTTGCTAGTACCTGTAAAATGGGGGAGTGATTGGGGTCAGCCACCGCTGAGTGAATAATATCAAAATAAACAAATATATACAAACAACTCAAGCCACGTAAGTGATCCCTAGAGACCCTACTCAATTTTCAATTACTCAAGTTTATTTTCTCAGATTTTAAATTTATATAGCGCGCTTGTGTGACTTGGGACGAGAGATCAACCTCGACCCGCCTCACACAACTCAAGGCTCAACACCTGTACTCTTCGGTGTTGAGTCAAAACGTCTGGCACCAGTACTCTTCGGTGCCAAGACAACTCAAGTATATTATGTTTAATGTTTTAACTCAAGAACTCAAAACTCAGATAACTCAGGCTCCAAGTAACTCAAATCACAGATAACTCAAATAAATCACCCAATCAATACTCAAGCTCAATCAACAAGACAATTCACAACACATAGCACAAAATCATGAATCGAAAGTAAGTACAAGTTTATAGTGAGATTACCCACCTCGAATATCCGTAAGCTCCTAAATATCCTCGGTACTGAAGAGCGTCTCTAACCGGTCCTAGAAGGTCCTACAATGTACAAGGAAGCTCGGGTTAGGATTAGACTCAAAGGTTGTTTCAGCAGAAACTAAACAGCACTCATCACTTTCGCGGGAACGGCTATAACTCTCAAACCGCTCACTAGATATTAATCAAATTTTTACGGTAGTTAAATGACTCAGAGGACTACAATTTTACAGAAGACTTCGGAAGCTAGATCCAAACGGAAAAGGCTCAAAACAGGCTCACGAGACAGAATAGCTGAACCGAAAACTATCCAGCGAAGGTTTACTAAAACAGCAATAACTTTTAAACGGTGAATCAGATTAACGAGCCGTTAGCGGTATTGGAAAGAGGACTCAGAAAACTAGTGTCCAGCTTGGGCCAAAAATTCAAAAATGTATTTTAAGTGTGGTAAAAACAGTCCTGAAGTCAGCAAACAGATTCTGTTAAAATTCACCATATCAAAATAGAACTCGTTTTAAATCCCGACATCAAACCCGCTTATTCCCGAGACCCCCGACAGCCCCAAAATCACTTTTTATCACGGGAGTTTATATTCACATCATTTCGTTAAATTTTTAAAGAAAACTATTCGGTTTAGGAAACCAAGAACCCTACGGGTTCGGTTTCCGGTTTTCGGATAATAAAACGTTTAGATAATAACAAAGGTTTTTAGCCCAGCCCAACAACCACCACCGAACCAAGGAACCATCCACATAAAAACTGAAACTACACTTAATCTAGACACAGAATTGAGTACTGTTTTTAAGACACGATATCAAAACGGTTCACAAGCGAGTGTAACAATAGCACATATGATCACTGCGGTGGCTTACTGTTTCGACCGTAACTTCCAACCCGTACACCCGTTTAACGAGTTCTCGGTAAAATCGGAAAGCTAACGCAGAGGGCTACAAATCTCTGTGAGACGGACCTCTCCCAAAACAGACTCTAAGAGCCTCAAAAACGGCCATCAATATAACGTTTCGAATCTGCCAGCAACTAAAAACGATTTTAAGATAACAACCGACACAATCAATTCTCAATCTCGGGCTCGGCTCAAACACAAGAATATAAAATAACACAAGAAAAGATTAAGAGGTATACCCTACGATCCAATATGCTAGAGACACGAACACCCGACTCCACAAAGTTGTAACGTTGGTTAAAAGATGTACCGCCAAAATCTTTGCTCGAGAGATAAAAAGATACAACTCCATCTCACCAACTCAATTTCACTACCCTCACTGCTACAATGATAGAAGTAATTGATAAAAAGAAAACTTTTGATTTAAACAAAATGCGTGGCTGCCTTCCAATGTCCACAGACCCAACCATGATGATCGAGCGTTACTTTCTTCGACCCCCAAGATGACGATTTCAAATATGGCAGAGAAAGAAGATGTCGGCCAAAGAACCATTAGGGAATTTAGGGGTTTAGGCAGGTTTGTTATTACGTAATGTGATAACTTAAATGCTAAGGCTTTTTAAATTGGAGATGGGCTCACAATACTTGGGCTCTCCCTCACTTGCACCGGTTGGGCTTAGACAAGGCTTGGCTAAACTAGCACCAAGAACTCGGGCTTCATGACATCAACAAAAACCGACCTCTCTTGGCTGAACTCGTACATGAAAAGGGCTCGGATGGAAAACGAAAACGCGCAAGAAAAACACACGGATCAAGGCCTTGGCCTATCGGCCGACCTCGTGAATAATTCTCATAAATAATTCTTTAGATTAATTATCACAAAGAAAATGAATAACCCTCTAGTTATCATTATTTATTAATTCACACCATTAATTAGCTCGAAGTAAATAACCCTCTAGTTAGTTAATAAAACGTCATGTATCAAGTACTCGAATTAAATACGCGTAGAAGCACATAGCACATATAATCTCAATTAAATAAATACACATACTTATTTAATAAAAAGTGAATAATTCAATTACAATAATTTTTAGGGCGTTACATTCAGGTACTCTTGAACTAGGTTAGGTGGGTTGGTAAAGTAGGGCATGATAACATTGGTTAGATAGATTATTTAATTGTTCCTTGATAATTCCGATTGTTTTTTTACAGGTAAATTAAATTACATAGACATATGTCTTTCTTTGCTATCGAAAAAGGTAAGTAATTTCACTTTAATTTTCTTATTTTCATTTTATTATTTATATTTGCTAACAACTGAAGTATACCTTTTTTAAAAATTTTCAGGTACTCTTAAACTAGGATAGGTAGGTAAAGTAGGGTATGATAGAGGTATGTTAAGGTTAGGTAGGTTCATAGAGTATGCTAGTGCGTAGGGTAAATTGAGTCGGGTAAGTAGGTGGGTTAGGATAGCTGGGTAACATTGGTAAGGTAGATTATTTAATTGATGCTTGATAATTCTGATTGTTTTTTTCTTCAGGTAAATGAAATTGCGTGGACCTATATGTTTCTTAACAATCGGAAAAGGTAAGTAATTTTACTTTAACTTATTATTTTTATTATTTTGTTTAATTGTGCTAACAACTTAGTTATATCATTATAATTTTTTTCAGGTACTCTTTAATTAGGTTAGGTAGGTAAGTAATTTTACTCTAATATATTATTTTTATTATATTGTTTATACGTACTAACAACAAATTTATATCTTTATAATTTTTCAGGTACTCTTGACTAGGTTAGGTAGGTAAATAAAGTAGGGTATGATGGGGGTAGGTTAAGGATTGGTAGGTAGGTTGGGTCAGGTAGGTAGGTGGGTTAGAATAACTAGGTAGCAATTGTTAAATAGATTATTTATTTGTTCATTCATTATTTTGATTATTATTTTTTTACATGTAAATAAAATTGCAAGGACATGTTTGTTTTTCTTTGCAATCAGAAAAGGTAAGTAATTTCACTTTAATTTTCTTATTTTTATTTTATTATTTATATGTGCTAACAACTAATTTATACCTTTTTTTATTTTTTTTTGCAGGTACTCTTGAACTAGGTTAGGTAGGTAAAGTAGGGTATGATAGGGGTGGGTTAAGGTTAGATAGGTTCATAGAGTATGTTAGTGTGTAGGGTATGTTGAGTTGGGTAAGTTTGTGGGTTAGGATAGCTAGGTAACATTAGTAAGGTAGATTATTTAATTGCTGCTTGATAATTCTGATTGTTTTTTTTTTCAGGAAAATGAAATTGCTTGGACCTATATTTTTCTTAACAATCGGAAAAGGTAAGTAATTTTACTCTAACTTATTATTTTTATTATTTTGTTTAATTGTGCTAACAACTTATTTATATCATTATAATTTTTTCAGGTACTCTTGAATTAGGTTAGGTAGGTAAGTAATTTTATTCTAATTTATTATTTTTAATATATTGTTTATACGTACTAACAACAAATTTATATCTTTATAATTTTCAGGTACTCTTGAACTGAGTTAGTGTTAGTCCCCAGACTAATTAAATAAGATTTGATGATCGATAGCTGAAGAATAAATCAGCTGAAGTAAGTATCTCAGCTGAAGTGCAAGTATATTCATAATCCTTCAGCTGAGTACATACTTAGCTCTAGGAATGAAGTCAAGTCAGCAGCTATACAAGAGTGATCATTCGAAGTCTATGACCGAAGGACAGAGACCAGAAGAAGACCATTCATATGACAGTGGAATCAGCTGATGGTACCTGCTGCAGACGAAGACTTAGTGGAAAATGTTCTTGACACTTTGAACATTTTCCTTTCCCGCTCAAAGAAGAAGAAAACGATGAGGATCTTCTATTTTGGAATAGAAGATAATGTGTCAGTACATCATCGTTTGTCCCTCCAAGCATGTAAAGGGAAAGTCAACTTCTTTTGTACTAACATAGTACACATTTTCACTGTGCGTCAGAAAAGGTAGCAAAAGGAGTTGACACAAAGTACAATTGGGACTATAACCTATGCAAGTGCATTTAATGTTTCCGTGGACAAGTCTACATCGACGAATGATATGTTTACACGTCGATTAACTTGTGGACAAAGGAACATGGATCTTGGGCTATATATAGAGACGTAAATGCTTGCATTTACACACACATTTTAGCATTCATAGCACATGCAAGAACATTCTCTGAGAGTTTGTTATTGTCTGTTATTAACTCTTTCATAGTTATTACACATGCATTCAATATCAGCTGTTAGTATCAGCTGATATAACTCTCCTTGCATAGTCTTCTAGTTTGAGCGAGCAAAAGTGTCAATTCAAGTATAAAGTTTTAGTTAGTGTGTACTATCAATTTCCACAAACTATGTACATCATTAAGTTGTTTTAATAAACTCTTAATCATTGAAAACTTGTGTGTTCTTTATCTTATCGTCTTTACTTAGCCTTAACGCAACACATTTGTGTTGTTGGGATCCAACAGTTAGGTAGATAGGAAAAGTAGGGTATGATAGGGGTAGGTTAAGATATGTAGGTAGGTAGGGTATGCTACTGCATAGAGTAAGTTGAGTCAGGTAGGTAGGTGGGTTAGGATAACTAGGTAGCAATTGTTAAATAGATTATTTATTTTTTCATTCATTATTTTGATTTTTTTTTACAGGTAAATAAAATTGCATGGTCATGTCTTTTTCTTTGCAATCGGAAAAGGTAAGTAATTTTACTTTAATTTTCTTATTTTTATTATATTTTTTATATGCGCTAATAACTAATTTGTAAGTTTATAATTTTTTCAGGTACTCTTGAACTAGGTTAGATGGGTTGGTAAAGTAGGGTATGATAACATTGGCTAGATAGATTATTTAATTGTTCCTTGACAATTCTGTTTGTTTTTTTTTTCAGGTAAATTAAATTGCATGGACATATGTCTTTCTTTGCAATCGGAAAAAGTAAGTAATTTCACTTTAATTTTCTTATTTTAATTTTATTATTTATATGTTCTTACAAGTAATTTATACATTTTTTTAATATTTTCAGGTACTCTTGAACTAGGTTAGGTAGCTAAAGTAGGGTATGATAGGGATATGTTAAGGTTAGTTAGGTTCATAAAGTATGCTAATGCGTAGGGTAAGTTGAGTTGGGTAAGTTGGTGGGTTAGGATAGCAGAGAACATTGGTAAGGTAGATTATTTAATTGCTGCTTGATAATTCTAATTGTTTTTTTACAGGTAAATGAAATTGCATGGACCTATATTTTTCTTAACAATCGGAAAAGGTAAGTAATTTTACTCTAACTTATTATTTTTATTATTTTGTTTAATTGTGCTAACAACTTATTTATATCATTATAATTTTTTCAAGTACTCTTGAATTAGGTTAGGTAGGTAAGTAATTTTACCCTAATTTTTTCATGTACTTATGAATTAGGTTAGGTAGGTAAGTAATTTTACCCTAATTTATTATTTTTATTATATTATTTATACGTAATAACAAAAAATTTATATATACTTATAAATTTTTAGGTACTCTTTAATTTGGTTAGGTGGTAGGTAAAGTAGGGTATGATAGGGGTAGGTTAATGATAGGTAGGGTATGCTAGTGCGTAGGGTAAGTTGGGTCAGGTAGGTAGGTGGGTTAGGATAGCACGCTAGGTAGCATTTGTTAAATAGATTATTTAATTGTTCATTCATTATTTTGATTGTTTCTTTTACAGGTAAATAAAATTGCATGGACATATATTTTTCTTTGCAATCGGAAAAGGTAAGTAATTTTACTTTAATTTTCTTATTTTTTTAAATTGTTTATATGCGCTAATAACTAATTTAAAAGTTTATACTTTTTTCAGGTACTTTTGAACTAGGTTAGGTAGGTTGGTAAAGTAGGGCATGATAGGGGTGAGTTAAGGTTAGGTAGGTAGGATATGCTAGTGCTAGGGTAAGTGGGTCAGGTTGGTGAGTGGGTTTATATAGCACTGGGTAGGTAAATTATTTAATTACTTTTGGATAATTTTGATTGTTTAAAAGAATATATCTTGGTGATATCTAGAAAATCGTTTAAAAGAAGCTCAAGAACGTGCCGCAGGTATTTACTCTTATAAATATATGTTGTTTTTGTTTTTATTTAAAAAATGAAATATGTTGATGGTGATTACAGGATGACGAAAGTGGAACTTGAGAAAACCACTTATCTTCAATCTTAAACTGTTCTTGGGCAAAGCCGATAGCTATAACAAAATTGACATTTGAGAATGGTAAAGTAGCTGTTGTCATAGTATATTCTTTTCCCATCTTTTATTTGAATTGTAATTAAGGGTTGACTTTTTATGTGCAGGTTTGACTAACAGAGAATGCTAACAATTTGGAGGAAAGGCTTTACCCGCAAGCTTCTTTGGATTCATCTCATACACTCTCAGAAAAGAGAAATTGTAACACCGCAAATTTAACCCGATTTTTTTTTAAAAATAATAGCGGAAGCGTAATATTTAAACCATAATAGTTAAGTCATTTTAGAAAATACAACTTCAAATATAATATTAATCAAAACATCAAAACGGTTTACGTGTTACTACGAAAACGGCTCGATTACAAAATACTATCAGAGCAACCATTGGTCAACCATTCCTAACAAGCACCCCTTGACCCGCCCAACAACCGAACCTGCAAAAGAGTCAACGAGGGAGGGATTAGCTAACAGCTAAGTGAATGAACTTAAACAACCAATATATAATAGAACAACCTATACAAATTCACACTTTCCCGATTAGTTAATTTTGAAGAGTAACGGCGGTTCGGCCGAACCTTAAATCATTGTCGGCCTAACAATGATAACCGATGGCCCTTTACTCAAAGACAGTGTGTACCCCCTTAGAACAACCAGTGCTTCTAAGGGCGATACACCTTGTCAATAGTAAACTTCTGCCCAGTAGAATGTTCCGATTACTGACCTCTTCCCCAAATGTGCACATAATTAATTACCGAATTATTTATACCGAAGTGTGGGCTTGCAATAAACATTGCAGCCAAAAACCTACACCCAAAAAGGTTCGCGTCGCGAACTACCCAAATACCAAAATCCTGCACTTTTTACCAAAGTATCCAATTTCTATCCAAATTGTACACATATAGATTGAAGGCTAAATCCACTCACCCTACAACCGCAATCCTTCCAAACTCAGTTGTCTTATATCACTGAGTTTGCTTCCCAATTCCTGTACATAAAATGAATACCGAATTAGAACCGAATTCCACCAATTAAAGATAACAAGACAAATATGGTAAAAAGGTTCTTAATTGCATAATTTTAACATGACCAATACACTTGTAACTTATCCAACTCAGAAATGGGCATACCAACATCTTCCAAGTCAAAGTCTATCAACCTTTATGCATTTATCCCAATTATAATTCAAACGGGTCAAAATTACCAAATCGACAACCAATTCTCCCAATTCTCACAAGTCTCAACAACTAGTTATAGAATACTACAATATCATATATAATGACCAACTATCATTCTAATGCTTCCCAAATATCATAATTATACTTCTAAAGTCAAGTGTATACCAAATAATGCATTATTCCAACTTTAGCATATAGGCCCAAACGGGTCAAAACCGAGAACAAAGTTCTAACACTTCAAATACATAATTTTATTAACATTTATTAAAAATACAATTACCATTTTATGACAAACCTCATGTTTACATATTATACATCGAAACACCCAAAGTTTTCAATACATATTTGACCCGAAAAAGAGACATACGACCTCTTGTACTAACTCAGAAATCTGAACCGTTTTATGACCATATCAGCATATGAAATTATGATATAAATAAAGTAGACTCATAGACCTTCGAAACGACTGGTCGCACGCCCAAAACGGAGTTACGGTTGATTTTATATGATTTTTACAAGATCACCAAAATTTGGCCAAAAGCTGTCTTTTTTTATGCTTACGGGTTTTTACCAAAAACTCACCCAAACGCTACCTAAATCATAGAAACTTCATCAATTCAAGTAACCATTCATCATCAATCATAATTATTGTATCCAACATGTCATTTTAACCTAAATAACAACATTTAAACACCAAATCCTTATTTTAAGAATTTGAGTTTTGACTCATCTTCTTCAATTCACCTACCATGGTGATTTCATGAAACCTTCAACAAATCAAGATTCTAGCTAACAATCATGTATATACAACTTGAATAATCAAATATAAACACCATATAAATCATCAATTTCATTTTCTAAGCAAGAATCACCAAGAACCCACAAATTAACTCAAGAACCCTAGATAGAGCTTCAAGAACTTTAAAGACAAGAAGAATTAGCAAATAACCTACCTTAAGATTGTGTCCATTCCGAAAATCAGAGAAGGGAGATGAGAGATTGAGTTTCTCTTCAATTGCAAGCTTCAAAAACAACACTATGTGTGTGTGGTGTGTGTATATGACGATGCAGGCAAAAGAAGGGAGGTTTTGACACCTCCCTTGAGACGTGTCAAGCAAAGACCAAAATGCCCAATTTCATTTAATCACAGTGTAAATACGTGTTATCTAATTATACGCTGATAAATTTTAAGACCAAAACGAACTCTGATTTACACAACGAAAATATATTTCGAACCCAAATTCAAAAGAGAATCATATATATAAATATCACTAATTAAACAAAACATTTCAGTTTTCACTAATTTTAATCGCTTGGTTAAAATACAATTAAATCAAATTAAATTAAATAAAATATTAAATAATAGAATATTATTTACCAAAAGTAATAAAATAATAGGCCGGGTTTCGGGATGTTACAGAAATCTTGGAGAATTAAAAGTAAATTCATATTATTAAGAAGCAAAACACCAGATGCATTTGAAGCCGCCATTCAACAAAAAAGATGGTGAACTTGCTTCTTATATGTCTAGACTGGTATGTTTCGCATCTTTTATAATTGTTTATAAAAAAATGTTATCATTTTTTAATCAATATATATATTTTTTGTTAAAAACATCTTTTCATGATTCTTGGGACAAAAGTTTATACAATGACTAAACTGATACAAATGTAAAGTATGTTGTTGTTTTAGACAAGAGAAAACCCTTTTAATTTTAATAACTTTAATCAGTTAATTTTAGGCGTCCATGGAATCCATACGGGACTCTCTTGCTGAGGAATGCATTAAAATGATTGCAGAGGTACATTTCCTAGATTTAATTGATATTAATTTTGGAATATGCATTATTATAACTGAAAACCAAAGGCATGTCACACTTGCAATCAGTTGAAGTTTTATGAAAATTGAATTTTTATATAATCAGTTGAAGTTTTCATGCTATACAATATTGCATACAGATGCTTGTGCACGACCCGCTTTTGCAGCAGAAAAAACAAACATGTACGGTTTTTAGCATTCAATTCACCGGGTTCCGATTTAACCGGCCAGTCTACCCGTATATTAAAACACTGATTTAAATAGTTACCAGAGACAATGCTTTGATTTCGATATCCGAAAGCTTCTCGTCCTCTCCATCTGCATCATCCTTGAGCGAAATCAACTTGCAACAAGTCAACAAGTCAATGTATGATCATGATTGTTCGCCATATTATTTGTCAGAGGAAGGAGAATTTGGTTATCGAAGGCATTGATCAAAGTGAAACCCTAATACCAATACCATGTGTTTGTCTTTGAAATTGACTAAAGAATCGAAGAAATGAGAAACCCTAATTTTGGATCGAGAAGAGGGAGTTATGATTTACAGCTGACACGGATGCGACGGCGTCGTTTTTCTTGAAATCAAAATTTACACGCCACAACATATAGTCCGTGCTTTTTTAACCACAACTATCTTATCTTTATTTTATCCTGTATAATTAATAATTAATTGATTACTATTAAAAATCTCAATAACTTACAAAAACCATTATACACTAATAGTTAAAATAGCACATACATTGATTACATAAACATTCGAAATTGAAATTCGAGACAAAAACACCTTATACATTTCAGTCCTTAACAACTTTCGTATACGTGGGGTGCTAACCGCGACATTGGGTGCACCATCAACGGTGTTGCCCGTTGAAGCATAATCCCATAGGATTTTTCAATGTTGAGCTTCTCACGGTCTAACCCATTAACCAATTCCCAATCAAACGTTTGGACCAATGTTGCAACAAACAATTGGACCGTTCTCAACCCTAGGCTCAAACCCGCACAAATCCTCCTTCCAGCCCCAAACGGTATAACCTCAAAATCATTCCCCTTGACATCAACATGGGGTTTTTCACCCCCGGGCAAGAACCGGTCAGGCCGGAATTCAAGTGGGTTGGCCCACATATTTGGGTCTCGGGCTATGGCCCACACATGAACAAAGAGTGTGGACCCTTTAGGGATGTGGTACCCGTTGACCTCACAACTCTCGGATGCAATCCTTGGCAAAGAGAGTGGTGTTGACGGGTGGAGTCTAAATGTCTCCTTCACAACGGCTTGGAGGAATGGTAGTTGACTTAAGTCCAATTCGGTTACAAGCCGGTCTCGGCCCACTACGATGTCCATTTCTTTTTGGGCTTTTTTCAATAGTTGTGGATGAGAAATGAGCTCGGAAATTGCCCATTCCGTAGCGCTAGATGTCGAGTCTATCCCCGCAACGAATAAGTTCTGAAACAATACGAATTGCTAGTAAGATATATCGCTAGATTAACCAATACCCGAATTCAAGTATTTCACAACATTATCTTATCTTATCTTACTACTATATAAAGCATTTAGGCCTACCCCATTAGGCAAGTTTAAGGAGCTCCTTAAACTTGATTTTAAGAACCTTTCCACTTTTGTTAGTTAGTTCTCTACCTTAAAAAAAAAATCGCGGCTAATAAGATTTGAACCCAAGACCTCTCCTAACTTATCACTATGTGTTAACCACTTGCTATACATTACACTTTGGTAACACCACCCACACTTAATAACAAAAGTCTGTTACTCGAAAACCATTTTACCCAATAACATTAAATATACGACGTTGTAAATCATCAACTCTTACCAAAATCCACATTTCCGTTTAATTATTTATTTATAGCAACAATTATTACCGTGTAAACGAACAACACTTGCTCGCCACGAAATATGGTTTCTGGGTACCCGCCGCCGCATTGCGCGGGTACCCTGCTAGTTACTTACTAATGCATTTAGGTCTACCTCTTTTAGTAAGTTTAAGGAGCTCCTTAATTTTAAGTTTAAGGAGATTTCCACTTTTAGTAAGTTCTTTAACTAAAAAAATAAAGTGTTGCTTACAGGATTCGAACACAAGACCTCTCCTAAGTAGTCATTGTGTGTTAACCACTTCAACTACTTGATTATTTTGATTTACTCCAGATACTAATATATATAAGCTTTAACGTCACCAGAACTCAACCATCATTTCTCTATTTAAAAGGCTCATATTTACTTTCACAAAAAAGGTCAATTTCGGATCTGATCCTACCATCATTAATGTCAGCACCTACCATCACTACGCACCACCACTCATCACCATCGCTATTGTCACCACCACTCATCACCATCGCTATTGTCACCACCACCGATACTGTCGTCACTTCGAAATATAGTTACGGGTACCCGCCGCCGCATTGCGCGGGTACCCTGCTAGTTAACTTAATAAGGTTAAATAAGTTTGAAACTAAAAATTTCTCAAATAAGATTTTTCCAAAGTTACCAGAAACAATGCTTTGATTTCGATATCCGAAAGCTTCTCGTCGTCTCCATCTGCATCATCCTTGAGTGAAATCAACTTAGTCAACAAGTCAACGTGACCACACCCCCCGATTTTATGCTCTTCAAGGATCGTGTTAAGGAACGAATCCAATCGGGAGTGCAGTTTCTTCATTCTTTTCGTCAGACCTTGCAGATCCAGCCAATCAAGCGCCGGGATGAAATCACCGATGTTGAATTCTCCGGCCAACACCATCAGCTCAACTATCATATCCCTGAACTCATCCGCCTTCCCATCACCGCCTCCACTTCCGTCGCTGAATACTCTCCTGCCTAACATCACTCGCGACAACGCATTTGTGGCACACACGTAAAGTAGTTTCCCCAAATTCACCGGCGACTGACCGGCACCGAACAAAACGCGCGTGAGTATCGCCACCTCCTCCTGAAAATAAAAATTCCCCCAAATCATTAAAGGAATTCGAATTTTCGAAATAATTAAGTCGATTTTGTGATAGTGAAATTGCAAAATTAACCTGCCGAACGTGACGGAAATCATCGAGCGCTTTTGCGGAAAACAGGTGGACAGAGCAAATCTTCCGAAGCATTCGCCACCGTGGACCGTACGGTGCGAACACCAGATCCTGATAATTATAGCCTATATGTTTCGCTCCGGAATTCGGCGGTCTGCTGGCGAAATTCACGTCATGCACCTTTAGAAACTGTGCAGCGACAGAAGCAGACGTCGCCACCACTACGTCAACGAAGCCTAGCCGGAGATGCATCAATGGGCCGTATTTCGTCGCCATTGCCGCCAGCGTTTGATGCGGAATTGTGCCGAGGTGCGGTAGGTTTCCGACGATGGGCCATGGGACGGGGCCAGGTGGCAGGCGGTTAGAATGACGGGTGCGCAGGTTAAGCAATGCATAAAATACTAACCCCGTTATGAAGGTGCATAGGAGAAGGGTTAGAAAGGTCATTTTACATATGCTGGTTGTCGGCGTTAGTGTTCCGCTCAAATGTAGTGCCGTTATATAGGAATTCATAGTAGATAGTACCAGTGAAAACATGATACTCCCTCCGTCCCTAAATAAAGTTCCTATTTGTGTTAGACACAACATTTTAGGAGATAGTTAGTGGTGGGATATTTGGTATTACTTTTGATTAAAATATAAGGTTTGATTGGAGAGAGAAAGTATTTTAAGAGATAGTTAGTGCTGAAAGTATTGGTAATAATATTAGTATATTAAGTGGGCCCCTTATGTTTGAGAAATGAGAACTTTATTTAGGGACAAAACTTAAAAGGCAAATGGGAACTTTATTTAGGGACGGAGGGAGTATATAATAAGCAAGAGAAATGATATTACTTTCTTACTACATCTTTTTACTTAGAGTAATGACCGTAATTTTGCATTTGTTTTTCGTGTATTTTAATTCGGGATTTATACGAATTTTAGTAATTATATTAGTCTATGTTTCGAGTTGTGTTTTATCGAGTGTTTGAATGTTTGGGACTTGGTGTAACCAAGTATGGGTCAAAACTTGGATGGAAACAAGTTTAAAGGCTAAGAATCTGCCTGGCTCAGCCCTCGCGGCGCGAGCCAGACGCGAAGTGAAACAGTGAGTTCAGAGCCCAGACGCGAGAGACTCGTGCCGAGCTCGAGTCGAGATTCGCGTCGAACTCGCGGCGTGAGCCAGGCGCGAGCGGGGCGCGAGGGGCTGCTTCGAGCGGCGACCACATGGAGAACCCGCGTCACCTCGCGGCGCGAGGGAAACGCGAGCGGGGCGCGAGGACGGCCTTAACTATAAAAAGTTGTGTGAAGGCTAGGGCTCATAACACCTACGAACCCTAGATCTATAGCAGCCGTTTTTGAGAGCTTTTGGTCGGTTTTTGGAGCTAAGGAGCTCAAATCTTCATCATCTTGAAGGATTCAAGCATCAATACCTTGCATATCTTGCTTAGTTACCTTAATTTTGAGCTTAGTATGGGTAACAATGGTGGTTTTGGGAACCCACCATATCATCTTTGGGGAAGATGAACTTTCATGAGTGTAAAACACTCCTTGTAGACTTGTAATCAATGTGTACAAGTTAGATTTGGTTTGATGATGGAAAATATTGAACTAGGGTTTGAGATTCCACCAAGTTGTATGAACTTGGTGGTTGGGAATGTTTAGATGGATTAACTAGTAACTAGTTATGGATTATAACCAGATTTTTATGACGATGTTGATGTTAGGTCAAGAAGACCTTGTGATTGGAAGTACTTCCTTGATTGGGAAGTAAGGATTGGGTTGTTAAACACAAGTGTTGGATAGCATTGCTAAGGTGAGTACATGTGATCTTTTCTGAGTACATAGTAAACCATGTTTTATAGTTGAAATGATTTTAAAGTCTTTGTTAGATAATTGTTTTTAATAAAGCAAAGATTGAATTGATAGAGTATGAATTGAACTGAACTTAATTGAATTGTAAATTGATTTGTGTAATTACCACTAGTATGATTGAGTTGTGATATGGGGCATTGGCCCAAGTAGATGATTGTTATGTGGTAGCTAATTAATTGGATCCTAGATAACCCACACAAGTTGGGGGAGTTAGTGACACCTACTTGGGGCGGTACCACCTTGCGCAAGGGTAGTGTGTCGAGAAATAGATAACCCGGAAAACGGGGGAGTTTGAGATAACCCGGAAATCGGGGGAGCAAATAGATAACCCGGAAACGGGGGAGTTTACCTAGTTAACCCATATCGGGGGAGTTGTTTCGGGGAGGCCCGTTACGTATGTGTTTGGCTTATGGCAAGCCTTAGAGTATGATTGACTATGTGCAATTTGATAATTATTTAATTATTATTTTATTGCAAACATTTTTCTAACCGGGTCTAAAACCCATGTTTCTCACGAGACAATCTTGTCTCACGTGCTACGTTTATTTTGGCTATGTACTCAGGTTCGGGGGCTAAGGATTAGGCGGCCCATAGTTTTAGCATTGGATGATTAAGCTCGGTGTACTTATTTAATTCCCTAGACTAGTTTTGATATATATTTGTAACACCGGTTTTTGGTACTCCTTAATTATTCCAAATGTTTTATCTAAATCATGTTTTGGATATTATAGATTTTAAATGTTTAAACTTGTTTATTTAAAAAGTTTAAATTGTTTTGAAAAAATTGGTGTGTTACAATGACATTAGTTCTTAGTATTTATATATATTTATATACCTACCAATTTAATCATTATAAGTATCAAAATCAAAAGATGACATGAGTAAAGATAATTAGTGGTTATACATGGAATTCAGTTTTACACCACATATTCTAATGATTATATCACACTGTACAAGTATTAATGCAAAATATACAAATATATAAAGCAACAATTGTGGTACATAGGTTAAAATACGTGGTGTAAAAATTACCAATTATTATACATGTCAAGTTTAGAAGTGTGTAGGAACATGAGTATACAGAAAAGGTAGGAAGAAATACAATTTTCTCTTTTATATATATTTTACCCATCGAATCAATATAAGTATCAAAATCAAAAGTTAAGATCTAAAAAAGAGATTTAGCAAATTCCACATGTCATTCATTATATGAGTAGTATGATAAAGTCAGAAGATTTCATAAAAACCAATACAATTTCTCAATAAAATGCCCTTAGAATTTCGTTTGTGTCCCAAAACTAATACTCCCTCCATCCAAATTTATTGTCCGTTATAAAAAACACACAGTTTAAAAAAATTACATTAACTATATTATGTCACCAATTAAATTTTCTCTTTCCCACTTAAATGTTTTTTGATTGATTGAAATTTAGGAAAGATAATCTTTGTGGGACAAACTAAAATAATATACTTACTAGATAATAAAAATGGAACGGAATGAGTATAATAAATAGATTAAAGCAATCAATTAATTTGAAGACATTAAATTGAAGTGTCGTTGAATTAGGCTATTGGGTATGGGTACAACACTTACACTAAGTTTTTCTGCCACATCATCTGCCATCTCAGAAACACATCACCCCCACACAACATCATCTTTAGAAAATACCCACCACACCACACCACACAAATTTATTCCATTTAATTTTAATTAAAAATAAAAAATAAAAAAAATATCATGCCAACCAATCACAAGCAACCACCTCACCCCCACACCGCGTTCGATGCCGTGGCCGTTGCCCCCCTCCCACCACGCCTACCCCCCACACCGTTGGGGGCGGTGTTCCTCCAACCCACCACGCCGTTGCCCACCTCCACATCATCACCACGGCCACGCCCGTGGCCTCGTACCGGCCAGCCTTAGTGGAAATGTTAGATTGTTTTTCTTTTTGAAAAGTATTTTCCCATTATAATATACTCTCCCGGAATAGTCGGGATTTGGTCGTAATGCAAGCCAATTAACCGTTATTGTGTTTATTGGTAAATTTTACATCATAAATTGTTACTGCCAAATGCCATTTGGTTGTTTAAAAATATATAGGAAGTTCCAGTTGAAGGTGTTAAAAAAATAAACAGTTAATTATCATTGGCTTTTATCTTTTATGTTCATAATGTATAAATGTATAGTACATGGACCTTAGTGTACATATTGTGTATTTTTTAACTCTATATATTGGTATCAGTACAATGTATAACCTAATGGATATTTCCACAATCTCTAATAGGGTATCGAGAAAAAGAATTTCGCCAGGTCGACTAAGGAAGATGAAGAATTCTGGCCAGATTACAGTCTCGAGAAAAAGAGGTTCGATAACATGTATGACATTTAAAAACCTTGCAGTGAAGTGGTTGAAAGTGTTGGAAATGTCCAATCGTAGCACCGACGATTCTAATAATTTGGTGGTGGGTAGGGCATGAGTCCATAAAAACGCGATGGTGTTATAAATGAGGTCAGAAATAGAGATAATACTGGTCCAAATCGAACAAGATATGGTTGAGTTAATCTGTGGTGAAAGGTTTTGGTAAAACACAGGAGATAATGGATCATAAAATGGTTAATCATAAGGGAATATTATTGAAGGAAATTGTGATAATGTTGATCAAATTAGGAGCGGCAATTCGTAACACGATCTGAACCTGACATGAAAATAATCAGGTTTGGGCTGGGCCTAAATGAGTTTAGTAAAAAACAGGTCGACCTGTCCAACCCGTTTATAAATGGGGTCGGGTTCAGGTTGGCTTATCTATATACGAGTCGACTGCCAACCCGCTTAGTTATAAATAATACTTCGTATTAGAAAAAGACGCAAATTCTATAAAATCCCTTAAATGCCGCCTAAAACCTCTATTAACCTATGTTTGACCTTTCAGTTATACGCGATTAACATTGTATTTGAGTCAATTTTTTATTTCTGAACCGTCAACATGGTTCTGCCCGCAAATTCATTTGACCCACCAATATCTTTAGTTATGAGTTAGATGGCTCTTGTCTGTGTTATCATAGTTTAAATGTATCCGAGTCGAGTTGTTACTCGAAATCATAAAAAAGTCGGGTTTGCGTTGACTGCTAACTCAAACTCGATTGATTGCCACCCCTAATCAAGAGTGGGGCACATGGATCGAACGTGACTAGTTTTGATAACGTACGTTTGGAGTATTTAAAATGGGTATACAGGTGTTAATGGATTGAATGAAAGTGGTACACTTAAAAAATGAGTTTCAGGCCCATGCCAACAGTGAGTCTTACCAAAGTGATATAGTTGGCACTACCCCTTCTCTGCATCATCGGTTTGTTTGATTTCGTGTCTTCGTCGGTTGACTGAAATAAGCGACTACGAGAGAGAAAAGTTGATGTATTGGAGATTTGGCAACGTTTTTTGTGATTTGACAAAATAATAAACAAAATAAGGAGGTATTGTGGGTTTGTCAGTTTAGAAGTTCTCATTTAACAAAACTTATGGAAGAAGAACAAGACAACAGTTAGGAAGAATTGAAGGATCTAAATATGTTGGCCGTTTTAGTAATCTTAGATTTAACAAAGGAATCGTGAATAACACTTTTCGAATTAGATATTTGGACCATATGTTTGAGTTTTCCGAAATTCTAACTATAGAGATAATTCCTAATAATTAACTGCCAATTAGGCATTCTGAAGATTTCTTATGTTGCATTATAATTTAAAGGACAAAACGGTTCCTAGCATATTGGAAGTAGTTCCACAAAATTATGAGCAGTTATACACGGTTTTCAACAATTAGAAACTGACAAATGCTCACCCCTACAATAAATCAATGATAACATTTGAAAAACTTATCCAAACATACCCTTATTATTAAATTTATGACATATCATTACGACAGGAGTTGACAGATGCTACTGAAAGAAAAGAGGTTGCAAAAATAACACTCCTCCCTCACTATTCAATATTCATAATTAGTAGTGAATGGTTGATGGGTCTCCATTATTTTTCTTTTATCCAAAATTTCGAGAGGATTTAAAGCTAGGAAACTCTTCCCACTTTAGTATCTCCCACCTATATATGGAGTAAGGACATGATTTTAATTTGATGACATGTACCAATAACATTGTTTCTTAATGATGACATGGACGCTGACTCAAAGGGCATAATAGGCAATTAACTTATTCTTTATATGGAAACATATTCATGTCTTCACTCGCTTCGTTTTTCGCCCATAGCTTTGTTTTTTATTTGTAAACAAAAAATTTTAAGAAAATCAAAGTTCTTAAAATTAAATTCTTTACGAAATGAGTATAGTAATAAAAATTTTAAAAAAAAATGTCATGGTTGTAGATTGTGAATTCAATGATTAATTCATAGATTAAGCATAAACAAGTGATAATATAGGAAGATTAAGATGCATGGAATATTTGAACACTTTGCTATTGATAGGGGGCTGCTACAATTTGGGCAAAGGTTATGCAAATTAAGTTACTACTTACTATATATACCTAGCCAAAGTTTCGACTAAATACAAAATGGTCCCTAGACTATTGGTTACAATAAATGTGACCCAACAATGGTTCAAACATTTTACGGAAAAAAAATCTTATGATCTAAAAATGTAATTTAAATTTATTATGATCACGAAATGTTATAATCTCAAAAATTTTAAGAAAATCAAAGTTCTTAAAAATAAATTATTTACGAAATGAGTATAGTCATAATAATTTGAAAAAAAAATATCATGGTTCAAATATTTTACGAAAAAAAAAAAAACTTATGATCTAAAAGTGTAGCTTAAATTTATTATGATCACAAAATGTTATAATCACAAAAATTTTAAGAAAATAAAAGTTTTTAAAATTAAATTCTTTACGAAATGAGTATAGACATAAAAATTTGAACAAAAAAATGTCATGGTTCAAACATTTTACGAAAAAAATCTTATGATCTAAAAATGTAATTTAAATTTATTATGGTCACAAAATGTTATGATCACAAAATGTTACGATCCAAATTTATTATAATCCAATTATATTTGATCGAAAGTTATAATAATCAATGTTTAAAAATATTATGATCCAAAAATATTATAGTCTAAACATATTATTATCAACACTCACACATGAAATTGTTGATGATACTATGTTTAGCCTCGATCTTTACACCACATAATTCTTGTATACTATAAAAATGTCAGGTGTCACGCATCATATATTGAAGTTAAAGATAGATGCTCATGTAATGTGTATGCAAAACATTGATCAGAAAGTAGATTTATGCAATAGAACTAGGCTAATATAATTGAAGGTAAGATCGTGACAAAGTTTGTACAATTTGTGTTATCCCACGTATGATTATTAGTCCTTACGACAAAACTATGCCTTTCAAATTGAGCCGAAGATAATTTCCTATTTAAGTACGTTTTTCAATGACTATTAAAAAAACCATGGGCGAACATTGTCACGGGTTGATTTATTTGTTCAAATATCAGTATTCTCACATGACCAGCTATATGTTGATGTATCAAGAGTAAAGAGAAACAAATGCTTGAAAATTATTTGTTGCGACCAAGATGGTAACTATACAAACTCAACAACAAACGTCTTATACAATAAAATTTCGTTTTCTATTTTGATTTATTTTTACCAATTATTCATGTACAACAAAACCTTTAATCATCATTTTAATAATAGTTGACCATATAATTTCTTACGTTTTTTTCATCATTATATATTATATTTCTTACAGCTAGCCCGCCCATCGGGTGGGTTATGAAACTAGTATCATATATGGATGGTTATAAAAGCCTCATATACTTCCGCATAAAGTTTGCGTATGCTGAGATCCAATTTGACTTACATTTACTAGTAATATTTTGTGTTTTAAACATATTAAAAAAACTGAGTAATATAAGCCTATTATTTATATTTATATATATATATATATATATATATATATATATATATATATATATATATATATATATATATATATATATATATATAGTTAATTAGCTATAAGAATGATTAGACATGTCAAAAATTATGAAAAAAGATTGGTCAACTGTATTATAAGATCTCTTCCAACAGTGACGCGTCACTAAATACATCAGTAGCATTTTCCCTACCGACGAGTTACTGAAGAGATCGTGCCAACAGCAATACATCACTAATTGCATCCGCACTTAAAAAAATATTAAAATGCGGACAGTGTGCCATATCATTACAATCTCATCGATCAGATGCATCATTGGGAAGAAAAAGTAAAATTAAATTAAAATGAAGTTTCAAAATGAGAAGCATGCATATTTTACAGTAGATTTTTTAGAAGGAGAAACCAGATATGGCACTTCTGCCAAATTTTCATGATCCATGCAATCACACGTACAGATGAAAAATAAGTTAATTTTATCACAGTTCTAGTTAAGGGGTGAATTTTATACCACATATTTTAATTTCCACACCACAATTGTCGCTTTATACGTTTGTACAGTATACGGTAATACTTATACAATGTAGTATATGCATCAAAATATGTGGTACGAAAACAATTATCTTTTAGTTATGATGATTACTTCGTTGAAGATCTATTCTTATTTCTTTAGTGTTACCTTTAAGTGAATTCACTACCTCACTTTTACTATATTTTTATTGCTTTTACTTTTGGGTGAAAAACATACTAAATTGTTTACTACTCATGTTTTATTTGCGATGATACTATTTTATTTTATTTTTGAAACATGACAACGAATTCCTATGCGAACTAGATCTCCATGTGTTGCATGGAAATATATATATATATATATGCTTATATACTAAAATCATTAGCTAGTTACGACTAAGTTTAAGATATACATGTAGTACTATTGGCTGACTACCCTCCCACGAATTGTTGATCATGTTACTTATCGATATATATCAAACCACGAGGAGTGTATATCCGGAATGGAAAATACAAATTTAAAGTTGTAGTTCTTGTTATGAAATTAGGATCGGCATACTAACTCATAGGTTTTGCATGTTGGTAAAGGGTCGTGTTCTAGGTAGTCCACCTTTAAGACATAGTCTCAAGGAACAAATCATAATCATATGATCAAAAAATCCCTTAACAACCATCATCATCAAATCACATGTGATTGAAAACACAACCACCACCGACGGCCACCACCGCCGATCACCGTTTGGCTGCCGCCCGTCACCGCTCGCCGCCGCCTCCAGCCGCCGCAATCACATGTGATTGGATACGCAGTAGCCGACAGTAGCAAGGGGTTGCCGGTGGTGGAGGCGGTGGCCGACAGAGGCTGGTGGTGGTGGTGGTCAGCGGTGTTGAATCACATGTTATTAAATACACATGTGATGGTGGTGGTAGTGGTAGTGGTCAGCGGGATGCAATCATCGGTGATTTAATACACATGTGGTGGTGGTGGTGTTGATGCATTGAATCACATGTGATGCTGGTGGCGGTGGTGGTGATTTAAAGGTTGATTAATCCAAAGACTAAGATTTATTTCTCATGACTTCACAAAAAAAATTGACTTCAACGGTGTAATCAAAATATCATTGTGGGTCAGAGTTCAACCGTTCGACCCTGAAATTGTGAGGTGGTTGCAAGTCTTCACGAGCAAAAGAGGTAGTAAACGTGGATTAATATTAGCAGAAGATTTTGTTTTTCAGTTATTTCTTTTATATTAATGTAGGATAGGATATTAGCACATAGTTTAGGTGAGATTATTTGGTTTTCAATCGTGTATTGTCTATTGAGTAGTTATGGAATCAGATGTGTTCATATATATTCCACGTTTTGGTGTTGTTTAAAACTATGTCGTTTGAACGTTTTATCTATATTACTATTAATGCATGTAGATCTACTAATATTAGATAGTTGCCTAAATCTTTAAAAGACAAAAAATAATAAAAACTCAGCTTAGGGGAATCGTACCCGTGTCTATTTGAGACTTAGGTATGTGTGTTAACCACTTCATACTACATACTACCATCATTAATGTCGGCACCTACCATCACTACGCACCACCACTCATCACCATCGCTATTGCCACCACCACCAATACTGTCGTCACTTCGAAATATTAGTTACGGGTACTAACCGCCGCATTGCGCGGGTACCCTGCTAGTTTTTGTTAATACTTCATATTATGTACTTTTGTGGAATTAATTGAATGGCATATTCAAATTGTTTAAATCGTCAATTCCCTTTCTTTAGCCCAAATTATTTTACAGAAATGACTAACTAATTCTAGACTTCAGAAAAATTGACAAGATTAACCGTTGCACCAACTCATTCTACCTCTAAATATTGTACCAATCATGCCATATGGCAACAATTTATTTTTGGGTAGGTCACATACAGACTCTCAAATCCATACAATCATGGGAGGTAAATTTGTACACCACATAAACTACTCCCTACACCATCATAATCATTGTTTTATTATGCTTGTATATTTTGCTTTAAATGTTGTAAAGTTTGATGTATGAAGTACTTTCTATAGTGTGCAACACAAAATAACGTGTTCATTGTCCAACACTTAAATATTTTTCTATTTGGTAGATCATCTTATGCTTTGGTACAGCCTTACAACTATTGTTGAAAAATGAAAATAAATAAATCAAATACTTTCATGAAAGCATGCCCATTTCATTGACTTGCTGTACAAAATAAGATGACTAAACAAGCGAGGAAAATCATATAAAAAACATAAGTAACTAAGTAGAACAAATTGTTTGATAGGATGCTACAAATTCAGAAAACTGGTATGTAATTTGATATGTTCATGTTTGGTAAAATACGATGACAGACTTGCAATAATTACTGCAAACCATGTCTTTGTAGTGTTGTGAAGGATCCAAATCTGCATTTTCAGGATAGAAAAACCGTGTCAATAGTGATCCAAATACTCGATCACAAAACAGAGACATGCGGCTTGTGTTTATTAAAATTCTCCTTTTAAAACACTGATAAAATATATAACATTAAATAATGGAGAAAACATAGTTTTAGTTATGATAAAAGCCGACGTTGATACATATTACAAAAACTATCAATAACGCTCTAGTCTTCAACTTTTTCCTTTACCACTATTGACCTATTTTGTATTTTCTACAAAAATATACTCCCTCTGCCCCATAATGAAGTTCTCATTGCTCCTTAAATTTTTGTCCAAAATAAAGTTCTCATTTCTCAAACTTGGTGGGGTCCACTCAGTAAAATAATATTTTTTATACTAAGGACCCACCAGTAACTATCTTTCTCTCTCTAAATTAACCTTATATCTTAATCAAAACTATTACCAAGGACCTATTTTGCAAAATAGAAATGATAATTTTTTTATGGGAAGGAGGGAGCATTAAAAACTAATTATGTTAAATCATGTTTCACAATCTTTATAACTAATTTATTTAATATCTAAGCATAAATTTATATCAATAATGAAGAAAACACTTACCAATTTGCATATCTTGTGCTGACGTGTCATACTTTTTTTAATCTTCATCACTATCATAAACAAGTGCCTTTCTACGATGAGATGTTGCAACCTTTCTTGGGGGAGACTCTTCCTCTGACTCTATCTCCTGCCGCTTCATATTACCCTTATGCTTCAATTCCTAAACACATTTTATTCAAATTCAAAATTAAATAACAAAATAATGAATTTAAAGAATATAATAATATAAAGGGTTACTGTTTCTTCTTCTGATGCTTCATCAGCCAAGGCCTCCTCATACTGTTCTTCCTCTTCATCATCATAACGGTCTGCCACCTCAGCGCGCCTACGTGGCGGAGGCCTCTCCTCCTCTTCACCCTCGGTTTCATACTCAGATTCTTCTCTTTCACTTTCATAATCATCAACTGGTCGTCTAAATGGTTTCATGGAATGTAAGGATGATTTGCCTCTAGGAGTATCTTTGTGCCCTTGAGACTAATTAAAGAAAACAAAAAATATATATGTTTATATAAAATAGTTATAAAAATGGGAAATTTGATTACTTGAAGTACAAGTTATAATGTTATATTACCTTCTTCGCGTTCATAATGCGCTTTTCGGCTCGAGCTTCCATTTCTAGGTCTTCCTCAAATCGGCGCCGATTAGCAGAGTGCCGATCATCGTAATAATCTTCCTCATCATCCTGATCATCATTTAATAATAATAATAATAATAATATTTAGGTGTTGTTTGGTAGCATCTGAATGATGCAAAGGTCTGAATGATTCAGGGATCTGTCCAATTAAGAGGCAGAACATGTTGAATTATTGATTCAAAATTATTGATTCAGAGGCTGATTAAGAGGCCTTATAAAACACTCTAGAGGCTGACCTCTTAACTGAATCATTAAGAGACTTATCAAACAACACCTTAATAAATAAATTAAAGATGGAAATTTCGACCTATTTGTGAGTGAAAGTGTTCATTAAGGTTGTAATATTTAAAATAAATAAAAAAAGATGTTTGTAGGGATAAAAAAGTAAATAAAAGTTATACCTCATCAAGTGCATCCTCCAAGAAACCAGGTGACAGTTGGCGTTCCCTACGCACAGTTTGTGTATACTTACGGTTCACCTTTTCCTTTTTCTTACTCAAAACAAAAGTTCATTAGCCCTAATTGTTTGACTTTCAGCCTACAAAACCAATAAAATATAATTAATTAACAGAAATTCTTAACCTTATATTTTTTAAAAATTATTATGCACTTTGAGTTATCTAATCTGACCTTCTCTTTTTGCTCCTTCTCTCTCTCGGGATCAATGTCAGTGACAGTTTTTTTGACCCTAAATACCTTTTTATGTCGTGAGTCAACAAGTGCGGTCAATAATCTATGAGAATTAGAAGTCAAAGATGACGGCATAAATCTCATCTTTTTTAATACTCTACCCTGTGACTGGAGTATTCCCTGCATTTTTGTCATGAACATAAAATTAAAGGCATTAAATAAGTAAATAAAATAAAGAGTTAATTACACAAATGGTCCTTCAAGTTGATACCAGATTTCACGTTTGGTCCTAATCTTTTAAAACTGACAAGGATAGTCCTTTAGTTTGACACTTTTGTCACGTTTGGTCCTTTAGGCCAAATGGTGTTAACTTTTTCTGTAAAGTGACTCCATGTGCAATGCACATGAGGGGTATTTTCGTCTTTTCACATTTATCTTTTACCAAAAATTAAAAAACCAAATAAAGTACAAGTCTCCAAGCATTGTGTACAAATTAAACATCTTCTTCCTCCAAACACAAACTATCCCTAAAACCTAACCCTAATCTAATCACTGAAGATTTGACTGTCTCTTCTTCTTCCATAATTTTAATGTATTATTGTAACTTATGTTTGAATGATTGTACATGAATGTTAAAATGACAATTTTACCCTCATGTGCATTGCACATGGGAAGACTTAACATAAAAAAGTTAACACCATTTGGTCTAAAGGACCAAACGTGACAAAAGTGTCAAACTAAAGGACTATCCTTGTCAGTTTTAAAAGATTAGGGCCAGACGTGAAATCTGGTATCAACTTGAAGGACCATTTGTGTAATTAACTCTAAAATAAATAAAAATTTTGATATTATCTTGTTTACAAACCTTTTCATGTCGAAGAAAAAGATGAGCTTGATCATGTTGTGCATCCTGTACTGAAATATCAAGAACTTCATTCCCAATAAGCAACTGTAAGCTGCCATCTGACCATCTTACAAACCGTGCATTGCTTTCATGCTACATAAAAGATCATTCAAAATTTTGAAAAAAGAAAAAAAAAAACAATTTGATTACTGAAAAATGCGAAAAACATAGACTTACTGTTGTACTTCCATCAGGATTTCTAACAGCTCTGTAACGAACGATATTATTTTCCAGACGAATTCGTTTGGTATGTCCAGATTCATCAGCAACGAATGCATCCTCTTCAACAAATGTTTTTGGATCAAATGGTTTAGGATCAATTCCCATGATGTTGGAAACTTTAATCATATTCATCTGCAAAAGAAGCTCATTTTAGTTCCTAGATTTTTATAAATAATTGTTGTGTCAAATATCATTACAAAAAAAGTTTATTGTTTCAGTAATAATCTAACTTCTAGAATTATTGTGCATTAATAATAGAGGGAAAATGTCATAAGATAGCAATATACTTTAAGAGGTGACCCATTTTGGTAATTACGACTTTATAGGCCCATTTTGGTAATTACAAGTCTTTTAGTGGTCTACTTTGCAATCATAGTGTTAAAAAAACGTAATAAAAAATTAATAAAACCAAATTTTCCCAAAAAAAAAAAAAAAACTTTCTTTAATTACCAGATTGGGACAAAAAATAGTTTAATTCCCAAACTAAGCTGCCGCAAAACTTGAAATTACCAAAATGGACCACCCCCTGAAGTATATTGCTATTTTATGACATTTGCCCAAACAAACTTTGGGCAACTGGGCAGCTTTCAACCTGTTGGACCTATCTCCTTTTGGGCTAATTTTCTTTTTAATTTTACCCATTTGAGGTCAAACATGGACCGAATTAACCCACCCATAAGTAAACGGGTCAAAACTCAAAACTACCACTTCTATATAAAATGGACATGAGGGAGGTTACCAGTTACCACAATTACAATTTACAACAGCAAATTATGTGCTTTACTATCTCCTAGAACTTAGCCAGTGTCATTATGCAGAAAAAATGCAATAAAAAAATGTAAAAATGTAAAAATAAAAAAATAAAAAATAAAAATGTAAAATTTTGAGGATAAACCTTTTCAGGATGTGAGGGAGGAGGTCGCAAGGGTATTCCTAATTCCAAAGGGGGTCCCACTTGTTTCTCCTTTGCTTTAATAATATTATCTTCTTCAGAATCATAACGACCCTCTTCATCAGCTAACATGTCTTCTGGCCTTAAATCCTTCTCATAACCTTCATCTTCCATAGGAGATCTCTATAGAAAGAAAAAAAAAGTTAAAAATATTATAAGAGATTATATAATATTTTTATTTTTAATAATAAATACAAACATTCGCATCGTCTTCAAGATTATTCTGAACAGTTTCATATTCTAGTGGCTGTTCTTCATCATCTGATTCCCCAAATACATCACGAAGCTCAGGTGCTGTCTCTGATACGTGAGCTTCATCTTTTTCTTCTTCAGGTGATCTACTGCACAAGTCATAATGATTATTATTATTATTATAGGCCAAAATACATTTTAGTACCCTGAACTATTAATGGTGGTACCCTGAACTTGACAAAATGGTCAATTTAGTACCATGGCTAACTAATTGACTAATTTCAACGTGTTTTCCTACTTGACTTACCTTCAATGGAGCTTTTGAGGGACTAAAAAATATACGTTCGTTTCGATATGTTGATATTAAAAGCAAATCACATTGAGAAAACAAGACCAAATTAGTGAGTCAGGGTACTAGATTGGCCATTTTGTCAAGTTCAGGGTACCATGTTGTACCTTTAATATTTGGCCATATGCATTTTAGTACCCTGAACTTGGCTAACTAGGTCATTTACTACCCTGAACTATTAGAGGTGCAGCATGGTACCTTGAACTTGACAAAATGGTCGATTTAGTACCCTGACTCATTAATTTGATCATGTTTTCTTGCTTGACTTAATTCCGCCGGGGCTTTTGATGGACTAAAAAATATACGGTCATCTCAATATATTGATATTAGAAGCAAATCTCGAGAAAAAACAAGACAAAATTAGTGAGTCAGGGTACTAAATCGACCATTTTTTCAAGTTCAAGGTACTAAATCGACCATTTTGTCAAGTTCAGGGTACCATGCTGCACCTTTAATAGTTCAGGGTAGTATAGGACCTAGTTAGCCAAGTTCAGGGTACTAAAATGCATTTTGGCCTTAATACTTCAGGATAGTTGAAGACCTAGTCAACCAAGTTCAAGGTACTAAAATGCCTTTTGGCCATTACTATATGTGTTGTTCACAAAATGTCAAAATCACTACAAAATCAACAAAATTAGTATATCTACAGATAAGAACGATACCTTTGATCTCTAACTTGGTCAATTTCTTCATCTGCATTATCCATGTAATGATTATTTTCATCAGATCTTTCTGATTCACTTTCAACCACTTCTCGTCTTTTGCTTGTTTGACCAATTTGATCACTTTCTGAATCTTTTCCTTCACTTTCTTCTATTTCATCTTTTTGATCTCCAATATCTACTTCTTGTGAGCTTTGATCTCTTTCACCTTCACTTTCTATGTGTTCTTGATCCATTTCTTGTATTTCAACTTCAGATTCATTATCAATTTCAGGTTCCCCTTGACCTTCTACCACTTCTTCACCTTCACTTTTGACACCATTGTCAACTTCCTCCTAAAAATTCAAGTTTTTTCAATTAAGGAAAAAAGAAAATAGATTTAAATTTGGTAACGGATTCAGATATATAAGATTATTTAATCATGTGAGTAGATATATTTGGTACCTACACTTTCATATGCAACTATAAACACGATACTCATGCAGAAAACAACAAAATTTTGATAAGAGAAGAAAATAAACAACCAAGCATCCATCTTTCCAGCTGGATGATGATTCTTGACAATGAGATTTATCATTTATGTGTGTACATCTAATCTCTTGAAATTAGTTTAGATGTCTTATAAGTATACAAACAAATTAGTTATATACTTTGAGTTGTGCTACATTTGTGTAGTTAAAAACTTTTTAACGTCCATTTTGGTAATTACAAGTTTTTGAGCTTGCCTACTTTCATATTTATGCGCATATTCATTTATTAATCTAATTATAATCTACCAAAATTAACATATACTTAGTTTTAATTGTACAGGAAGTACATTGGCCCTATTCCTACTCCTTCGGAAAAGGTTAAAAAGCAGACAACTTCATAACTAATAATAAGACCGCAGAAATTAAGTACCAATCTGTTCTCAGAAACTCAATCCTTAGCCTTCAAAATCAGAATTAATCATAATACTTGATCTCATATAATAATTTATTGTATTCCTTCAATAATCAAAACTAGATGCAAACTTTTCCATCACATATTATATGTAGTTAATCACATTAATTGGTTGATTGTAAAGACCAAAGCGATAACAAATTCTAACCCTAAATTTTCTAATGCAACCAACCACTAAGTCCAATCGAATCAAAACCCCAACATTAAGCTTCTCCAACAATAATGCACGAATTGTACACAATTAGACCTAATTAACTAAAATTTTAAATATTAAACTAAATTACGATACGATGCTACAGAAATTCGAACTGCTTTCCAGGTCAAAAATGAAGCAAAAAAATAACAACACAAATATTAGTGCGTATGTGTGTGATTGCGTGGGATAAATTGAGAGGAATCATACGGATGCATAATCGGGTTGTCGATTTGATTCGTGCTCCGAATCAACCTCTTCTTCTTCCGATTGATCACCGAACAAATTTTGCATCATCTGATGCCTATTCTCGTCGCCCGCCATTCTTGTCTCTTTCTCTGAATCGCCGGTGAATATTTCGGAAGAATAAACTCGACTGTCACCTCCTGCCGATGAAGAAACCTTATACGCTTATATACCGCAGACTCAATAGCGTTACGGCTGTCACGTGACACATTATAGAATTTTATTTTATAATTTTACTAGGTTATGAGTCTGAAATCACAAATTATCATAATTTTACTGAGCATAAGCTTTGTGTAATAGAAAAATGATTCCTTATATGTACATAAAATTTATTTTAGTTTTCGGGCTTCTAGGGGGCGATTTGTGTGGGGTTCAAGTTATCGTACGAGTGATGGTATTTGTGTCTACTATTTGTTTATATTCATAACTATTGATTATGTTCTCTAACTTGGATGTGCCTCATTGGTCCTTCTTGTCATCTTATCTAACTCGACTGTAGCTCAAGTTTGAGTTTTTTGTTTTTGTTTCGGAGTGTCGATTTTGTTTATGTAGTTGTAGGTCCTATTGGTTTTGGTTTCTTATTTGTATCGTTGTTTACCTGTTTTCGGTTGGTCAGTTGATGGTAGTCTTTTCCTTTTGATGGTCGGTGAGCCATTGTCTGCATCTCGTAGGCTTTGAATGTTTATAAGTTTGCGGGATTGCCCCTTTAGTATAATTATATGCAGTGTTTCAAAAATAAAAATCACAACTATTATTCTAAAAAAAATATACCCGGTAAATATTTAAAGTGAGTGTCTAAATATTTTGTGTACATATAATTATATTAAGTTATGGGTTTTGATAATGACAGACCTTAGGGCTGTCACTTACACTGTGTTCCAGAGGAATGATTTAGAGGGAAGAGAAAAGAGTTGAAAAGAAGAGAAAATATATTTTGTATTCCAGAATATTTTTTTAAAAGAAATGAAAAGAATAGGGGAAAAAATTGGGCCATTTTTTCTCTCTTAATCTTCCTCTCAAAAGTGAGAAGATTTGGAGAGAAAGAAATTTTACTTAATTAAAACTCTTTCCCATTACTAAATTACCCCTAATATTACCTAATTTGTTTATATTTTAGGGATAAAATTGTAAATTTACTAATATTTTTCCTTTCCTCCAACTTAGGAACACAAAAATTAATGATTTTCTTTTCTATCCGATTCGGTAACAAAATAAAGAAAAATATTGTTCTTCTTAATATCTCTTCTTTTCTCTTATATGCTCTTACTTTCTTTTCTTTTCTTTCATTTAAATATTCTGGAACATAGTGTAAGTGCATAAAAAGTTATACAATGGGGTACTTCCCAAAATTTAGGAGTCGGTTCTAGATTAATATGCAAGATTTTAATGCATGTCTTATGACAGCCATAAGAATTGTCACTATCAAAATCTTATTATTATGAATGATACTAGCATATAACTCGTGATAAATCACGGGTGACTTATAAATTTTTTTATAACATTTTACAATTTTTCATAATGTTTTTCTTCTATAAGAAAAAACTTTATTCATTGAAAAATTTTGCACTTTTGAAAAATTTTGTAGTCAAAACATATATTTTTCTAAACCATCAATCATAAAGATTACAAATTCAGTTACAAACAAAACCACTCCTTAAATCATCAGTATAAGTCTTGTAGGTGCATCACTAAGTAAGATAAAATCATAAAATATCAAAAATTAAACAAAACTAACTGGTCTTGTAGATGCATATATCTAAATATTAGGGGCACATGACTACTGCAGGTGGAATGTTTGAGTTTTGAGTGTCAAACCTAGTGGTTTTATAATTCAATTTCAGAATATTATGTTTTCAACCAAGTATATGTTAATTAATCCACGTTCGACTGATGGAAAACACATAAATCAGCAAACTGAAGTAATATGCTGAACAAAATTGAGGAATACAATTGAAGAAACCAACTAAAAAAAGTTAATTAATCCACATTCGACTAAGTTTCAGTTACCATAAGCATATAAAAGGAGACGGGTTGAAAGTTGTCCAAAGTATTTTTTTTAACCTTCTAAATCATATATGCATTAAAAAAAAGACTATTATTGAAATATAATAATTCTTGTAATCATAAATTCATATATGTGGCATGCAATTTATTATACGGAAATCTAAAAGCTTGGATATAGGTATTGCAGGTCAACACAACACATACCAAATTAGAATTTACAATGTATAAATTAATTAAACACTACAACGTATAAAAGAAAAGAAAAGAATTTTAAATTCATCCACGTCAGCACTTAAAGGCGGCTTCAATGCAAATTAAAGGATATCTATTTTCCTTACATTCAGATTTTTGCTGATATTGTTTGTATTCTTAAATTATTAAAATAAAACCTTTTCAGTACCTCATATAAACTTGTATTGTTAATATTAAAGAGTGATGACCTGTCAAAGATAGGACGAACAACAAGACCTATTGAATTTCAGGTTTTTATTATTAATATTGAACTTCATGAGATTCTAATTATAGTATTACAATATACTCCCTCTGTCCCACAAAAAACTTCCCATTTGGTTTTTGCACATGTTTTTAGGTAATAGTTAGTGGTGGGGTAATTGATAATACTTTTGATTAAAATATAAGGTTAGATTGGAGAGAGAAAGATAGTTAGTGGATATTAGTGGTGGGGTTTTTAATAATAATAGTTTTTTATTGGGTGGAGCCCACCAAATATGGGAAATGGGAAGTTTTTTGTGGGACAAAAGTTTAGAGTGAAATGGGAAGTTTTTTGTGGGACGGAGGGAGTAATATTTACATGTAAAATGTGCGTATTTAGGTCAATGGTGATGATCTGGCAGAAATCCCAGGTGCAGAGGTAGCAATTACAAATCTAAATTCTTGCAATGGTCCAGAATTTGTATTACAAATTCGGTTTCATTTGAATCATGATAATGCTAATACAACAGGTAGTCAAGGTTTTTGTTTTTTATATTAAATATAAATATAATAGCTGAGTTTGTTATGCATGTTTAACAACTTAAAAGTTCAATTTGTTCAGGTGCAAGATCATCCATTGAGGCAAATGCACGCCTTAGATGCGTGTATCTTCCTGTTAATAGGGTATTGTGTAGAATTAACGGTCTATACATGAAATTCTTTTTTCTTTTTTTTTTATAAATTTGGAAATTTAATTAACAGGTCAAAGAGAGCATTGAGAGTGTTCTTGAAATTTTGAAAGATGATGGATATGACTACACAGAAGAATTTGCAAATTTTAGTCATGTTTCTTGTAGACGTTTAGGTCGTCTACTTCCGGATGCACGTTGGGTGCGTTGACTTATTTGACTTTTTTATATGTATAAATTACCTTTAAAAATTATGTATGTATTTTGCACATTTTCAGTCATGGCTTCCATTCATGGATTTCAGACAAAGGAAAGGGGACAAACCACAAGTTTTGAATGTTGGAAATAGTGTCCAACACATCAAATAAACCGGTATTCTGGTTCGGGTATTTTAAAGTCCTATTCGGGTTGCCTTCGAGGAATCAACGAACACGAGAAATAACGTAGTGTTTAATTAATTGTTTAATTAAATAGACTATCGGGCTAGATGACCTGCAATACCTATACCAAATTAGACTATCGGGCTAGTGGATTAAAAAGTAATATAATCTACAACGAATAAATTTTCAAGATCATATCGCACCCGTTTAGAATTTATCCAACCCCCCAAATCCGTTCAAAATTTACCTATCATGATACATTCCAATCAATTCTCATTCATGAATAACACCAAGAGTATCTTTAAGGTCAATTGTAGGCATTTCATTTATATCCCAAGATTTAGGATATTCAATTGCAGTTGCAAAAAATCTATAACCCGAATTAATATCCATAATATGAGCCCTTTTCAAATTATTTATTCACCTTTTTATACGCATTAATATGTTAATCCATGGAAATATGTAAGGGATGTAGACTTACACCAGCTAAAGATGTAGACTTACAGTGCTTGTGACAAATAAATAATGAAATTTCCAACTAAATAATGAAATTTCCAACTAACTGAAATGCATCATTTGTTGTAATTCGAAATAAATCAAAGTTTTGGACTTGATTAAATATAGTAAATGATGTAATGTAGCATCAGTTTCTTAATTCCCAAAGCACCAAACTATATTATAAAGGTGTTTCATCCTGATTCAACACCTGCATTAACTTTTAGATTAACTTACAATGAGGTTTTAATTGTGAAGTTAATAATAATAATAATAACTAATGTCATGTGCACCTGCAAAGCGCAAACAGAATCTGTAGCAGAAAAGATTTCTCCTAATGCTGGAAGAACCAACATTCATTTTTTTGAAATTTTCTACATCCCATGTTACGAAGTTAGTCAAGTCAAAATTTGAGAAATCAGAGAAATTAACGGATTAGGGTAAATTGTTTAACTTTCATGGAATTAAGAAAACAACAAACTGAAAACTGCTAAGAAGGTACCTTGAACGCAGTCGTGTATTGGGAAGAAATCATCAGGGAAACATCCAAAAATTTACACAGATGCCGGAGTAGACACAGAAGGAAAAAAGATCTAGCTTGCAAAAACGTAGTCGATTGACAGCGCATTGGGGCTGGCATTACGTTGCCTGCCTTTTTGCAAAGAGCAACTAGGGTTTCCTGACTTTCCATTCCTCTCAAAGTCACGGCATTGAGGTGGCATCCTGATTTATGACATGTTTAATGATATGGAAAGAGTGATGTGGCAAAAATTCAAAAATACTTTCTTTTATTGTATATAAAGATATGATATTAAGATCACATGTCATATGTAATGTAGCTCTCATTTTTTAGACCACAATTATTTTTTTGTAATATATATTTTACAACACTTATGTAGTAAAATTATATTTGCTTATGTTAAAATTTGCATATTTCATTGGAAGGTGAAACGACATTAGGCAAAAAAAAAAAAAATTTGTTTTGCGTACATGACATGCGATACAAAGTAACCAATTGGCAATTGTTTGTCAAACTTCAAAAGAACGCTCAGATGTTATTGCAAATTGCAATAGTGTTTCATGCCAAGGTTAAACGATCTCAAGGAACTCTGTAAGAATCACATTTTTGGTGTGGTTACGGCATATTATTATGTCATTGAGTTTCAAAGTGCGTTCTGTTGCATGCACATTTTCTCACGATAATGAGATTGAATTATCTAATTTAACTATTACCAATTAGAAATGTGACCTACCAAAACATAATAATCCATCTAATTTTCCTTTTACTTATACATAAAAAGACATAAAAAAATTTACGTTCGTGGAGATTGTGATATCTGGTTACATTTGATGTAGGCTTGCTTTTATCTATGTTCACTTTATTAGTAATACTAGTTTATAGCCCATGAAAATTCACGGGTTATTATAATTACGATGAAGATAACATTAATATAATAGAAGTATGATTCGCTATATGTAATTATATAAAATATTAAATAAAAAAATTATATAGTATTTCTATAAGGTAATTATTTTACAAGATTGTTAATAATGGTATAGACATAATGATTTACAATTACGTAATCATAATATATAAAAATATTAGAAGAAATATGAAAAAGTTTAAACATATAGTAATTAATTGCTTTTTATTATCTATATATGAAGGAAATATAAATAATACTTTCTCCGTATCAAAATAAGTGACACAAGCTGGTTTACTCATTTTTTGAGTTAAAAGATTACAGTAGAGGCTAAGATAGATTAAAATACATAGTTAGTGGATGATGTGTCCCACTTTTCTTGAATAAAATGATATTAATGAGTTTTAAAAATGAAAGTAATGTTATAAGGGTAATTTCACTTTATTAAAGTGAATAGTTAGTGGGTATGTGTCCCACTATTTTTACCAAATAAGGAAATTTCAAATTGTGTCACTTATTTTGTAACAACCAAAAATGAAAAGTGTGTCACTTATTTTGATACGAAGGAAGTATACTATTCGTGTTTTCTTTAAGGTAATACTGCCTATGTATCACAATAAGTGATACACTTTTCATTTATGCGTGTTTCATAATAAGTGATACAATTTAAAAATTACCTTATTTAGTAAAAATATGGGACTCATCCTCCACTAACTATCCACTTTAATAAAGTGAAATTACCCTTATACCTTTGCTTTTACTTTTAAACTCATGAATATCACTTTATTCAAAGAAAGTGGGACCCAACCTCCACTAACTACCTACTTTAATATATTTTAACTCTAGTTTTATCTTTTGCCTCAAAAACCACGAAACTCCAAATTTATTACTTATTGTGTTACGAAGGAAGTATATAGAGAAACGTTTAAGGTGGTCCATCATTTTAACGAAGTACCGAGGAACAAATCTTAACCATTAATCAATAAGATTTAATGGTCAAGATTAATCATGCATTTTAGACATGAAGGGGTATTTTGGTCATTTGGCACTTAACAAAATTTTGATTTTTTGATTTTTATATTTTTAAATTTTTTTCTATTAAAAAATATTATGTATTTGATAATTACGTATAGTACTGTATCACATGTGATTTTAGTGTAAAATCACATGTGATTGTATAATTAATTACGTTTGATGTTTTAGGTAAATCACATGAGATTCAGTACACAATCATATATGATTCAATATGTAATCACATTATGTGTTATTAATGAAAAAATAATAATTAAAAAAAAATAAAAACAAAACAAAAAATAATAAAAAATATTTATTTTTTTAAATGGCCAAAATACCCCTCAATGTATAAAATATGTGATTAATCTTGACCATTAGATCTTATTGATCAATGGTTGAGATGCGTTCCTTAGGATTTCGTAAAAATGATAGATTTCCTTGAACGCAACTCATAATATATATATCTTAAGGTAATAATAACTGTTTCTCTATTTTTAAAATAATCGTAATTGTTTTTTATTATATATATTTGAGTTTTGATAATGACAGTCTTAAGGGATGTCATAAGCCATGCATTAAATACTTATACAATACATCAATTTATAACTAAGTTTTTAATTTTAGGAATTACCCCTTTAAATTATTGTACAACTTTTTATGCACTTAAAGACTGCCTTTAGTGTTGTCATTATCAAAACTCTATTTATTGTAAAAAATACAAACAATATAGGAATTGTGTTTTTTAAGGTAATATATATACTTTACGTATTTTTTTAAGATAAGAAGAATTGTTCAAGGTAATCCTTAATTTTCGTGTAGTCAGAATGGACAAATCTAAACTATTTATCAATAATAATTAATGGTCAAGATTAATCATAAATTTTAGAGTAAATTACACGGATGGTCCTTTAGGTTTATAACAAATTTCACCAATGGTCTTTTAGTTCCAAAAATTACACGGATGATCCTTAATTTTGAAAGATTTTTCATCAATGGTCATTTACGAAAAAGTCCGTCTATTTTTCAAGTTAACTAACATCACATGTGATGCACATGGGGGTATTTTGGTCAATTTGTCTTTCCCCTTTTTATTTAAAAAATACGGATGGTCCTTTAAGTTTATAGCAAATTTCACCAATGGTCATTTAGTTTAAAAAATTACACTGATGGTCCTTATAAAACATATTCAATTTATGGAGAGGTATTATGTCTCCTAATATTATCCCTTGATTTTGACACGTGTCTTCATCTAATGAATATGTTTATAAGTAGGTTTAAATGGTAGATTTAAATACCATTACTCTTTTCAATATAAATAGCAATTATAACTTCAAAGAATGCTTCTAATCTCATATCGCACCCAATTAAAATCACAATTTTCATATAACCACTACAAAAATATTCAATCCTAGATAAATAGATGAAATGCTTTTACACCAAACTCTGCAAGGTGCAAATGTCAAATGTGTAATCTTTCAGATTACATCCGAACCACGCGGCTCGTATTCACCCGAACCTCTGCTTCGGTCAGAACCTAGGTTCATTCTACAGTTCGTTGAAAATTTCGCACGATCACTTTATCTCTCTCTGAATCCCTCATCTTCTCGACCTCCCCCGTATTTTCACCGATTCAAACCCTAGTTCCGAACTAATTGCTCAAAGAAGCTTCGATTTCGAGTTTTGCTGGCGTTTATGGTTCAAATGTTCTAAGTAAGTTCTTACACACCTTTTTCCTATCTCTCAAAACCCTAATTTTTTTATCATCTAAAAAGCAAAAGCCTTTATTTTCACTTTTCTATGTAATCCCCTTTGCCGTTATGTTTACCTACTTCTATTTGATTAAATGATTCGTTGATTTGTATGCAATTTCGGTGTGCAAACGAATAGCAAATTTGATGTTCTTGCTGTAGAGTGCAGATTTTGCGTTTTGGTAAGAAATTTAGGGCTCTAAACGCTTGTATTTGCTTTTAAATTCATACAATGTATGTGTATTTGTTTGTTTATGCTAATTATTAGTAGTTAGATGTTGTGGCAACTGTGCTCATCAAATTTTCTGTGGTTGTGCCCCTTTGGCAGTTCTTGTAACCCTCTCTGTTAATAATAAGGAGCTCCACTTTTGCCAATTAAGTGTGTTGGAGTGTTGTTTCTTGAAGTTTGTAGTTCCTTAATGATCCACTAATTTCTGTTAGCTAAAAATGTTAGATGATCCCTGACCCTGACTGCAGTTTATAATGTTAGAAACCAATTAGTAGTCTATCTACACATTTATCATTGGTAACAGAATGTTTACCAATTAATCTAATTAGTTTGAGTTTCAAATCTTGAGCATATTCTTTCTGTTTAATATCAAGAGTGAAGCCGGATCTCCTGAATTTTGAACAGATAGTAATTACTTGCTGAATTTTCATATTCAGGATTATGTCAACAAGTTGGTGAACTTAATGAAAATGTGATACAAGGTTACTGTATATATATACATGCTGAAACTGTATACACATTTAAGACCTGAAGTAACTGAATTTGGAACTGAAAGTGATTGCTTTTTGAGGATAAATCTACAAACTACTTGATTTTAGCCTCAATTTTTGAGGCATAAATCATTAATGCCTGGCAACGGAGTTGGGGATAGGGTTCACAATTTCTTTGCACAAGAGAACTTTCCCACAAATGACAATTTGTGGGTCAACAGTCAAAAACAGTTTGGTGTCTCAGATTCCAGTCCAAGAAACTTTAATCCACAACAATCAGGTAACACAATTGTATATCTTGATGTTAGTTAGTTCATATGTTTCTGTTCATCTTTTACCTTTTTAGGTTAATAATATCATAATTTTGGAAGTTTAACTAGAGTGCAAAAAGGGCAGATTGTAATTCTATTACAGATTTACAGTTCAGAACATGACAACATCTTTACCACCCCTTCTTGAGTTCTATTCTATATATTTAAATAGGAGTAAATTACATAAATCGTCCCTGTGGTTTGTATGAAATTATGCATTTCGTCCCTCAATTTTTTATTACCCCTAGATTTCAAACTTGTAACATCAACGACCCATAATTCAAGATTAGCTGAACGGTCTTTTTTTGTTGTAGGGACTGTTGGTGCTACAAGCTTCAAAATTAGGGACAATTCGTGTAATAAAAAAAGTCATGGGATGAAATTCAAAATTTTATACCAACCATAGGGACAATTTATGTAATTTACTCTTAAATTAGTAAACAATTTTCTTCTAATGAACTGATTTAAGAGGTTATACGCATTTACATATAATTTGGGTCACGGTTTGACCTGTTTGACCTATTTCACTTTGGAATAACCATATTTTAAACATTTTATCCTAACTTTTCATGCATAATCAGAAACTGAGAGAGGACATAGCAGTCAACCTGTTGGGGACCCGCATATTTTCAACATTTCACAAACAAATACAAGACCCGATTTTGGTAGAAATCATTCTCAATCTAATCACGAACAACAAAATTCAAATGGTTACATGTATAATCGCCAACAAAGTTTCCAAACAAGACCAGATGAAGCTAATTTTTTGGGAATGGATAATGTGAATGTAAACCCTAGAGGTTTTTCATTCTATGAATCCCAACAAGAACATGTTCCTGAACAACAACAGCAACAACCTCAAAAGAATCCATTTCGTTCAGAAAGCTCTGAATCTGCTCATGGTAGCTTTGACCTTTTTGGTGGTCAACATCAGTCAAATAGTCAATATCCCGGTTTAATGCAACCATTACAACAACAACAACAACAACAGGGATTTGGTGACATACAACAACTGCAACAACTTATGTTGAGAAAAATGCAAGAACTCCAAAGACAACAAGAAATTCAAAGACAACAACAAAATTCATTAAATCAAGCTTCTATTTTTGCTAGACAACAAGCATCTGGAAGCCTGGTTAATGGCACACCAACTTCTGAACCATCTGGTTATGGTTGGGCCGAGCCCGCACCGGCTAACCCAAACTGGCTGCACCGGGCTGCACCAGGGTTGCACCACCCTGACCATGGTCAGCCTCAGCCACAACGGTCTATGGGTTTTGTTCAGCAGCAGGTTGAACCGTCTCTATACGGGGTTCCTGTATCTAACTCAAGAAACCCTATAAACCAGTATCCAAACAGGAACCCATTTGCTGTTAATGATAATAATAATAATTTTGGTTTAATTCCAGAACAACATGTGGTTCAAAGTAAAGGTTTGTTTGGGAATAATGCATTTGGTCAAGGGTCAAACGCGGTGCAGGAATCCCCTGTGGCGATGGTGCAGGATAAATCAGATACAGATGCAGCAGCTTCTTTAGATCCTGATGAAGAGAAAATCTTGTTTGGTTCAGATGATAACATATGGGAAGCGTTTGGAAATAGCAAAAATGTGACCGGAAATATGTCAAGTTTGTTAGATGATAATGAATTTGGTAATAATCTGCCTTCTTTACAAAGTGGTAGTTGGAGTGCTCTTATGCAATCTGCAGTTGCAGAAACTACTAGCGATGATGTAGCCGATTTGAATTTTCACAATCCTCAACTGCCAGCTGGCAAACAACAAAACTTGCCACATCAGCATTCTTCAGGAGGAAGTAATTGGTTAAACCGTGGAGCTTTACAAAATGAAAATCTGCTGCCAGCTCAGCAGACTTCTCAGAATAACGATTGGAAAAACGTGACACTGAATAACACTATACCAAATTTTACAAACTTGCAGCCAAACAACCAGCATCATAATCTATGGAAACACGTGGATTCATCAAAAGGATCTGAAAATTCAGATAAATCAAGAAACCGTTTAAATAAAGGTTCACAGATGTCAGAATCATCATTTAACAGCTCTGATAAAGAGGATTTAAAGATGCAGGAAATAGAGAGCAGTAGTAAAAGGGAGAATTCTAATGACAGTTACAGATCTGGATCATCTCATCTTAATAACAGTGTGGGCCCGAGAGAAATGTTTTCATCAGACGGTGGTGATTCCAGAGCAAAACAAAGTTTGACTAGTCAAACGGGCCGGAAAACGCCGGGTTCAAGAAAGTTTCAGTATCATCCAATGGGAAACCTTGATGAAGATGCTGGAATGCCTTTTGGAACAAGACAAAGTGTGAATATGAAGGGTATGTCATTGCAGCAGGGTCAAAGTTTAGGTCAAGATCTTGGGAATTTTGGTCAAACGAAAACTAGTGGCCAGGTTTGTAATAATTCTGCTGAAATTTACTTAAAATGGGTCAATTTGGGTTATGTTTATCTCTAACGGGTCAAATAGGTGAAGTGAAATATATAGAATAAAGAGAATGGGTCAAATGGGTCGGATCGGTTAAAAGTTGCCTATTTTCCTGATGCATGTAACCTTTTAACTAATTTTGTTTCTTTAAAAATATAAATTAGGGTAAATTTTATTAAATAACAATGCATTTTAGGTTGTGGTTTGTTTTGGTAATTATAACTTTGTTTATGGTCCGTTTTGGTAGTTACAAGTTTTAAGTCAGCCTATATTGGTAATTAAGGTTAGTTTTTTGGGCCCAATATGGTTATTATTTTTTACCTTCTTATAACACTATTAATACCAAAATGGGCACAGCTAAAAACTTGTAATTACCAAAGCGGGACCTTAGAAACTTATAATTACCAAAACAGACCACCACATAAAGTATGTTGCTATTTTATGACATTTGCCCGATAAATTATTTTCAATATAATAAAGTTTTCTTGATCAGGTATTGGCACTAGTTATATAAGTTTTTAGAAGTCACAGAAAAGTCAACTTTTTTCTGGCCCGTTTTATAAATTGCCTCCTTTTTTCGGCCCGTTCTATAAAAAATTTTTATTTTTTTATTTTTTTCAGGGGTATGTAGCTGAGCTTGAAGGAGGCCAAAAAGGATCTGATGATATGCGTTTCAAGGGTATGATTCCAGGTCACATGCCTAATATGTTTGCTCAACATGACAGGTCAGCAGGTTTATCCACATCTAATAAAGCTTCTCAGCCTAGGTATTTTTTAAATTATTTATTTTCTGCATTTTAACACAATTAAAAAAAACTTAATTCGGCTATTTGTTGACTTTTCTAATTGTTAAATTGACCAGTCAAAATATGTTGGAGCTTCTTCACAAAGTGGATCATATAAACTCTACAGAACGCAATTTATCATCAGAAATTCCCGAACCAGAAAATTCTGATGGATCTTTTGGTGGTCAACAAAAAAGTCAATCATCAAATTCTCAAGGGATCGGTTTGCAACTGGGCCCACCTTCACAACGTTTACCGGTCAAACCTAATTTCTTGAGTCAAACTCAAGTTTCTACCAATCCAAGAGGCAAAGGCCCATCATCAGGTCAAACCGAAAGTCACACCACGGGTCATAAAATATTGACTAATTTCTCAGCAGTTTTAGGTGCTGGTTTTCCTAATTCAAGAAGTCAGCTTCAAAACCATCATCCGACAGCTGGCAATGAATCTTTTAATGGACATATTTCTCAAATTAGGCAATCTAGTGAACGAGTTGAAGCTTCACAATCTGTAACAGGTGAGAAATTATCTTCTGCTTCTCAGCCTCGTGGTAACTCTGGTGTGTCTCAGTCTCAACAAGGTCCATTCTCAAAACAGTTGCCTAATAACAACACATGGTCAAATTTAAGTCAACAACAAATGTTTCCAGCATCTCAAGTGCGTAAAAGTCAACTAAATATCATGGAGTCAACTTCTTTCGGTCAACGCAATGTGGAGGAACAAGAAGCTGAGAAGAGTGGGAGTACCGTAGCTAAGTACGGTGCAATACAGGGGATTATTACAAAGTCAACTGAAAAGGTTGACCAAAGTCAAACAATGAATGGAGACAATGATTCCATTAATATTGAAGCATTTGGTCGTTCTCTTAAACCGACTAATTTCAATCAACAATATTCATTACTGAACCAAATGAAAGCTATGAAAAATACAGAAATTGACCCGAATAACAGGGTTTTGAAAAGATTGAAAGATTCAGATAATGTGTTGACTGGTCAACAAGTGGACAATGTTGCTTCTCTACCTGCTAGTCTACCTTCTAAAGATGCACCTGCACCTGCACCAGCACCTGCATATGATCAAAATGAATCTCAAAGTGGAATTAATCCTAGCAACATCATGAATTCTTGTAAAATTGAACAATCTCACATAAGTCCTCAAATGGCTCCTTCTTGGTTTGACCAATATGGAACGTTTAAAGGTGGTCAAATGTTGTCACAGAGAGCTGATTCTGTTGTAAAAACTGTTGAACAACAACCATTTAATATCGGGAAAATTTCTGGTAATTTGAAGGAGAAAGAAACTGTTTCTGCTGCTGATAACATGCAGAGTGGTGTTATCTTGAAAACAACGGTTCCATCAACTGTGGCGGTTGACCAGATGACTGTCCCTACAAATGTTGTCGGTGGTCAAAATTTGGTTAACTTGAGACCCAAGAAACACAAATGCTCTTGGTTCAAGGAAGTTTCGGGTGGGTTTAAAAGTCCTCAAGGAATTTGGTACGTGTGTGTGTGTGTGTGTATATATACTAGTTTCATAACCCTGCAAGAAATATAAATATATAATGATGAAAAAAACGTAAGAAATCATATGGTCAACTACTATTACAATTATGATTAAAGGTTTTGCTGTACATGAATAATCGGTAAAAATAAATCAAAAAAGAAAACGAAATTTTATTGTATAAGACGTTTGTTGTTGAGTTTGTATAGTTACCATCTTGGTCGCAACAAATAATTTTCAAGCATTTGTTTCTCTTTACTCTTAATACATCAACATATAGGCCATGTGAGAATACTGATATTTGGACAAACAAATCAACCCGTGACAATGTTCGCCCTTGGTTTTTTTAATAGTCATTGAAACACGTACTTAAATAGGAAATTGTCTTCGGCTCAATTTGAAAGGCATATTTTTGTCGTAAGGACTAATAATCATACGTGGGATAACACAAATTGTACAAACTTTGTCACGATCTTACCTTCAATTATATTAGCCTAGTTCTGTTGCATAAATCTACTTTCTGATCAATGTTTTGCACACACATCATTGGAGCATCTATCTTTAACTTCAATATAGACATTTTTATAGTATACAAGAATTATGTGGTGTAAAGATCGAGGCTAAACATAGTATCATCAACAATTTCATGTGTGAGTGTTGATAATAATATGTTTAGACTATAATATTTTTGGAACATAATATTTTGAACATTGATTATTATAACTTTCGATCATAATAAAATTGGATTATAATAAATTTGGATCGTAACATTTTATGATCATAACATTTTGTGACCATAATAAATTTAAATTACATTTTGTGATCATAACGAAGCGAGGGAAGACATGAATATGTTTCCATATAAAGAAGTTAATTGACTATTATGCCCTTTGAGTCAGCGTCCATGTCATCATTAAGAAGCAATGTTATTGGTACATGTCATCAAATTAAAATCAAACTCTTGTGTCATATATAGGTGGTAGATTATTCATGCATTGAAAGGTTGTTTTTATTAACCTGCTATTTGATTTATTTACTTGCAGTACTGCTGCAACAGAATGGTGCGAACAGACGAACCGGTTGATGGAAAAGGCGGGATTTCTCATATGTTCATTTATTTATTTTCAAATTATTAATTCGTTTTCTGTAATTTTAAATAATTATATTTTTTTAAACAGGTTGATGATGATGGTGAAATAATTGAAGATATGCCAAAAACAAAAAAACGTATTATATTATCAACACATTTGATGCAACAACTATTTTCCCCACCACCAGCAACTGTTTTATCAACAGATGCTACTTCAAGCTATGAAAGTGTGGCTTTTTTTGCTGCTCGATTGGCACTGGGAGATGCATGCAATTTAGCTTCTAGTAGTGGATCAAATTCGTAAGAACGATTTCTGTTTTTTTTTTTTTTTTGATTTTTTTTAAATCGTCAAAAGTTTTGTAATTTTGATGAATACTGTTTTATGAATGCTTGCAGTTTATCTGAAAAATCTGATGATCATATTATTTCGGAAGCTGTTGAAGAGTGCTTGAGTAAAGCAAATAAGCTAGAAAATGAATTTTCAAGGTAATTTTAAAAAAAAAATTAAAATTAAATTGAAAACTTTTTTAATGTTGTGACTGTGACAGGCTAGATAAAAGAGCATCAATCTTGGATTTAAGAGTTGAATGTCAAGATCTGGAGAAATTTTCAATCATCAACCGATTTGCTAAATTTCATGGAAGAGGTCAAACGGAGGGTGAATCATCATCATCATCATCAGATGCATCTGCAAATATACCAAAACCATTCCCGCAAAGATACGTAATTGCAGTTGCATTACCTAAAAATCTTCCAGAAAGGGTACAATGCCTGTCACTATAAACCCTAATTATTTGATAATTTCTCCTCGTTACTAGCCTTAATCGTCAATATTCTCATAATTAATCCCCTTTTGTTGCAATTGGGAGTTTAGTGGAGAGGAGAGTATGATTAAAATGAATGGCGGTTTGATATATTTTGCGTTTAGGATTGATATGCATATTATTTGAGAAATACGAGTTGAAGGGTAGATGTGGAAAACTGAATAGTTGAGCCGATTAGTTAGCAAGATTCCATTTATAAGTGAGTAGTAGATATAATGTTATAAAAATATTTTCAGTGGATGGAATGTGTATTTTGATGTGATGCTGTTGTCTGGCTGCTGCTATGCAATATATTGGAGTTCCCAAAAAATTGGAATTTGGGAACTGTGGAATATATGTGTATTTTGTGTAGGGTAATAGTATTTAGGCCTACCATTTGGTCCTACTCATTAGATGAGGACATGTGTCAAAATCAAAGGATAATATTAAGAGGGAGAATTAGTGGAGTACATATGTCATCCTATCAAGTGGGTAGGACTAAATAGTAGGACCAAGTATCATTTCTCTTTTGTGTATTATGATGAGGGTGAGGGTTGTCTTTTAAATCAAACAGAACATAAACTGTGGAATCGGAAAGCCTAACGAAAGAAGACTCGTTAAAGCCTAATGAAAACTTGTGATTAAAGCACTAAAATTATCTTGTAGAGAGTAAACTAGTAAAGATTTTGGATCTTTATGTCTTTCGTATTGTGCATTTATTCACTTCGCATGTAATTCGAACGCTATTATTTCGATTTTTGCACGGTAAATAACTATGGTTTAACAATTCTATTCCTACTTCTATAAAAGAAGTCAAGAAAGCTAATGGCCAGTTAGTATATTGGATGTTGCACACATTTTGTCCATCCCTTTTAAATCATTAGGGTGGGGATGTCCCATGGTCTTCTAAACCTTGGTAGTTGTGAATGTCTCATAACCATCAATCTTAATAGTAGTATATCAGATTAAACAATTTTAGACCACTTATATTTCAACAAGTTAACCTTTTTCATTTCTAACTGTTATTAATGGAAAATAACCCAAATTGACATGCTTCCATATAAACACACTAAAAGTTAGTCATCTCTAACATGATATTTCGTGTTTTTGTAACTTTTAAAATAAATTTCTTTTACGGCACATGCGTAAGCATGTCACTAACTTCAAAAAACAAAGTTTACATGCATTTCTTCTCCCACTTCTGAGAATATATCTTCCACCCTGTCATTAATAATCAAAACAAGGACGATTACCATGTGGAGTGTATATTGTTTATAACTTCAATGGCAAAGGCCTAGCAGATCACATTGTTTTGCCTTTTTTTAACCAAAATAAAAACATACTTGTACATTTTCATGTGTTTATTCATTGTCTAACTTTTTGTCAACTGGGTCACCAAAAGATGGTTTTGTGTCGCGGTTGGGTCAAATGCCAACCTGATGACCAGTTTGGGTCACAAAACTATCTTTTAATTACCCAATTGGAAATAAATTTGTACAATGACTTAACATCAACAAATAAGGGTATGAGTTACCTGTGTATGTCTATATTAACATCTGTCAGCCAGGCTATTAAATAAATATGCAAAATAATACAAACAAACTTCATGTTACTATGTTAGTTTCAGGTTGAATACGAAACCATCATATTGCATGTTAATGCAACTTTAAAAAATATGACCCGTTTCAACATAAACCCATTTTGACCCGTTTGGTTACTTACACTGCAAGGTTAGTTAAGCTTATGAGTCGTATACCTGTAAGCCGTCAGAATTAGTTGGTTGCACAATAGTTTTAGAAGCTTCTATAGGATCCAAGTTACACCTACTTAAATCATCAAATTCCCCTCGATAAGTTTCATCAGAAAAGCACGTGTTTTTGATGATTGAGTCTTCTTGACTTATAAGTGAGAGAAACTAAATAACAAGTAGTCTCTGCATTTTCATACTCAAACCATCGAATAATCATACAATACATATTGTAACAAACGATCATAAATTTCATTATTCAAAGACATAAAGAATGTACCTTTAAATTTAATTCTGATTTGAACATCTGTACCAGTTCTTGAGCTAATTTTTCTACCATCATTATAAATTAAAAAATTAGTGTTAAAGAAAGAACAAAATTTCCCGAGGATAAGAAATAGATAGGCGACTTAAAACATAGCAAACTTCAAATGTGACCTACCTGAAATTTGACAACATTTTTGAGAGTTGTTACAAAACCTACGATTTACCTTCTGTAGCGACAATTAGTGTTTTGTGCCAAACTGCTTCACGAAATGAGTGTCTTTTTTTTGTAACAACTCTAAAAAAAAGTGTTCAAATTCAGGTAGGTATTTTTGTAATAATCCCAAATAAGTAAGAGTGGTGCAAAATTTTACCAAAATAGAATATAGACCAAAAAGTAAAGACTGGTATTCCTCCACCATCACCACTGTCATTTGTATCCATAGAACTGCTAGAATATTTTATAAATGGGCTATTGATTCCCCCTTTAAGAGAACATCTCAAGGATGTACTCACGTTGACCATGTTGACTACTGTAGCCAACTGTAGATCATAACATAAATGGGTATTTAAAAACACACACACAAAAATATACGCAATGTCAGTGGTTTAATGAATGTACCATGTCCTTGTATGAAGACAAAAGTTTATCACAGTGAAGAACCTAAAGGGAACTGACTAATGTTAGGTAGGATTTAAAATATTTAACACATAAACCATATAATAAATTGAGATGCTGGAATCATAAGGTAAAAAATAATACTATAAAACACCTGTTGATTTAATAACTTTGAGCAAGCTTTCTTCTGAATGTCGGGAATATCGGTTAAAACACCCAACTCCATATCTTTCATGTACCTGTGTAACAAAACAACCACAAAAAATTCTGATGAATGCCATAATTCGGTATTAATAAGAATGCATACAAGGTGTTGGATGAAATACCTCAGAGAAAGATAAGCATTAACAAGTGAAGTGGCAGCGGTTGAAGATGAAGAAATCCATTCTTGTCTAAGTGAATTTAATCTGGACCATTGGTTTTTCATATTTCTTTGAGCTGCAGGTCTCCATAGCCGGCTTAATGAAGATGGTGTTGATATTGCTCCTGAATTCTCGAGGGTTTTCTGGGTCGTTTCAGATAAAGAAAGACAATATAGATTTGATTCCATTTGTATATTCGATTCACTGGAAATCTGACACGAAGAGGGGATGGACAAGTTTGACGGGTGGCAGTGATGGTGTTAAAACAAATTATCACGTTAAATTCATAAAACAAAGAAAAAGAAAATGCTGGGCCTAAAATGAATAAGAATTGAAATTTGTTATTATGAGGATTTCTGGCGCAACGCTGCGTATCGAATAACTTCAAGTTCGAATTCAGACTAGATTGTCAAACCAGAAAGAATTAAAAAAATAATGAGTAAATTACAATTTTTGTCTCTGTGCTTTTTTTTTTCTTTTTTTTTGTCCCTGAGGTATTTAAAATTTCGTTTTTGTCCTTCCGTCCATTTTCTGCCGTTAACTGACGAGAAATGCTAAAAAAGTGAGGGTATTTTCGTCTTTTTCATTTTCCCTTTTTCATTTTTCTTTATATTCTCATCTTCTTCCTCTTATTCATATCCTTGATAGAAACCCTAAACTAAGAATGAATACCAGACATGAATTCCTTTTAATCAAGACCAAATTCCTTTTTCAAGACCAAATTCCTTTTTCAAGACCAAATTCCTTTTAACAACTGTGATCCGCCGCCGTCATGGATATTGCTCCGGTACACACCCTGAACCTCGCCAGCGTCATCTCAGAGTCAGGCAGGATTATGAGAGGTAACAACATACATTTCCTAGCCTTATCACTCCTCTTCTTCCCTCTATCCTGCTCTCAAATTGTTAACCCCACACTCAATTTCTCCGACCACCTCTTGACCGGCGATAGCTTCCACAAGCTTCCCCCAAATCATCAGAACGCCTGTACAGATTCACGAGTTAGCTTCTCAGGCTTCGAAAGTTCGCTAATTCTCGTTACCAATCCATGCGATTTCCGATAACAGAAGCTCGGAATATTAGGGTTTGACGAAAAAGAAGGTATGTCCGGACGATGAACGAACCATGTCCGTTGTTTTTGAGTTTGAATTGCAATTGGATTAAGAGCTGTGTGAATGATTTATCGACGATAGTAAGGTGCGATTGGCGTTGGTGTGGTGTGAGTGATATGAACCATTTGAGAATTGAGGATCTAGGGTTAGGGTTTGGGTTTGGGTTTGATGATGATGACGATGAAGATGGTGAGTGGGAATTGTAGAGAGAGACGTGAGGGGTGAGAGAATCAATCAATTAGGAATTGGGTGTGGTGCTCATGGTGTAGCCAACAATCGAGAAGAACTGGCGGTGGATTTGAGGGTTTTTCAAGAGATTTGGGGTTTTTCATGTGAAGTTGAAAAGTTGAGATTATGGTTATGATTTTTTGTATAAAGTTTTTTGTTTGATTTTGATTTTAATTAGCTAATCTGGGTTCTTCATGAAGGTTTTGAAGAAGATGATGTGTATAATGACGAAGAATGTGAGAGGAGAGAGGGGTACAAATTTGAAAGCATAGAGTACAAGTAGATTGAGTAAAAAGACATAAATACCCTCACATGTTTGGCATGTGCGGTAAGTTAACGGCAGAAAATGGACGGAAGGACAAAAAAATGGTGTAACATCCCAAAAATCGGCCTAGTAGTTTATTGACCTTAAGGAACCGGGAAGGATACTCAGTGATATTAGCTCACTGAGTTAAGGAACGGAAGTTGAAAGATGAGTGGATTCAACCTACAACTCGGGTTTCGGTTTATTTGGTTTGGTATTGGTTTTTAGTGAAAAAATCGCAGGTTTTACCAGACAAGGGGAGTTCACGGCGTGAACTCCTCTTAATGATCGCGAAGTCGGTCCAACTAAGTTGATGGTTAGTCGTGAAGTAGTTCACGACTGGAGTTCCCGACGCGAACTTTAGTTCGCGATCGTGAACTGGAGTTCGCGATTGGGAACTCTGTTGTGACGTGTTTCGCGGTGTTTTTCGTAGCTAGTCTTCTCGTTATGTATGTCTAGTGTTAGGGAATACCATACATGGCTATGTGCACATTCGGGACGAGGTCAGTGTTGGATGGATAACGGCTGGGCAAAGTGTATCGACTAATAGGGTATCCGACCTTACCTGTATGCGTTACATGGTTAAGGGGAGGGAGTTACCCAGGGTGTTGGATACAAGCGCTATCGGTTACCGTGGTTTTGGCCGACCATGGTTTAAGGCCCGCAAAGCCGCCGATCCTCTCAATTAAGTGATTACCCAACCGGAGATGTTTTATAACTTCCGTGTTTAAGTGATTAATGTAGTTGGTCGTGTTAGGAATTCATTCACTTAGCTTTTGTGCTAATCCCTCCCTTATCGACACATTTCAGGTTGGATGGCTTGAACGGGTCCGGCTTGGACGGGAAGTTTGATCATGCTTTAAATTGTTGTTTTTGTAATTGAGTCGTGTTTCGTAATACCGTCTTTTAACTAACTCTTGGTTTGTAATATTTTGTGGGACCACAATTTGTAAACCTAACCTAATTAGATGCTTCCGTAACTTTAGATTAATACCTAATGACTTTTAAAAAAAAATGGTTTCAAAAATGCGATGTTACAACTTGGTATCAGAGCTTCGGTTTGGCGATGAATACACGGGGTTGGTGTTCCATTCCCAAATCGTGGCTCGTGTTATGGTCAAACCTTCCGGTCAAGAGGGATTAGAGAAAGTGTGAATTAGGTTTAGTAGTTAGTAGATGTGTACTAACGAATTGAACTAAGCCTTGGTGAGATATTGTGTTTTGTAGCAGGAATGGCTACGGATGGAAACACGTTGCAGAATGTCCCACCGAACACGAACCTTGGGAATGATGGAGCAACGGGCTCGGGGGTGATGAGATACCGAACGAAGAGTATATTGTGTTATTGGAAACCCGAAACATGAAACTTGAGGATACCATAAGGGCTCTCTGCCAAAGCCAATCGACTGAGCCACGACCCGAGGCTCGGTCTACCGTACCCCCTATCACCCAAGCAAATCCACCCCCACAATTCACTCAAACTACTCGCATTCCCGTCTTTCCCCGAAATGACTCCTCATCTCCAATTGCAAGCATACCGCAACCACCTCTCACCCACACCGTAACTATTGCTAACGCCCAACACCAACAATTCTTCTATCAACCTTTCCCGATAGAAAAGAAACCGTGTACTTACAAGAATTTTCTCGATTGTAAGCCAACCGAGTACCGTGGTAGTACCGACCCGGCGGAAACTCTAACATGGCTTAGGGCCACCGAAAAGCACTTATTTCTTGTAATTATGAGGACCACTTGAAGGTCCGGTATGCGTCCCGGATGTTGGGGGGACCGGCTATGGATTGGTGGCATGGGTTGACCGCGAATTTTAGTAATGAGATGATGGATGCGATCACATGGAAACAATTTAGGGATCAAGTGGAGGCTAGGTATTGTAGCCCGTTTGAGTTGGATAAAATTCGGAATGAGTTTATCATGTTGAAGATGAATGATAGGATGACGGTGGATGAGCTTATTCTCCAATTTAATGGTAAGCTCCGGTTTGTAACTCAATGGGTGCCCGATGAGTCCACCCAAATCAAACACTTTGTTGGGGCGTTGTTGCCCGAGTATCGGAATGTCACAAGGCTTGCGGGAACTCTCTTGCAAGCCTATGACCTTTCCAAATCGGCCGAAGGTGATGTTTTGGCTCAAAAAGCCGCGAATCGGGAGAGAGCCCCGTTTCATAAGGGAAAGTATGAGCAAACCAACTCGAGCAACCACAAGATATCTCAAGGAAATCATAAGTCAAACAACGATCGTCGAAAGCAAATTCTTCAAGGCTCCAACCAAAGGAACCCGTGGTGCTTACCGTGTAAGTCCGCCCATGCCGGTCCGTGTACGGCACAAACTCGAAGATGTATTAAGTGTGGGCAGCACGTGCATGAATCCTCAGAATGCAAGTTAGAGAATAGTGTTTGTTGGACGTGTCAAAAAGAGGGTCACCGGGCCATGCATTGCCCAATGAAGAAGAGTTCGGGTTCGGGTTCGGGCGGGGGAGCGGCTTCATCGGGAGGCCAAAAGAGGAAGAGTCATCAGCCACCTACGGGTCGGGCATTCAAGATGACGGTGGAGGATGCCACCACCACCGACGATGTCATCACCGGTATGTTCCTAATAAACTCCATACCCGCTCGTGTATTATTTGATTCGGGTGCAAATTGTTCGTTTTCTTCAAAGAGTTTTTGTGACAAATTGAAATTGCCTACTTCTTTGATCGCGACACCTCTAGAGGTAGAGGTGGCCGATGGTGAAATGGTTCTGGTCACGACATCCGTGTCCGGGGCTAGTATAGATATTGATGGTGTGAAATTTTTGATTCTTTTACTTGTTATGCCGATATCCGGCTTTGATGTGGTTTTAGTTATGGATTGGTTAAGTGCTAATAAGGCCAACATAAATTGTCACCAAAAGTTAATTACTTTTCTTTTACCCGACGGGTCACACGTCGTGGCCCGGGGAGACCGTGCGACCCCGACCATACCCCTTATATCCATGATGAAAGCTCGTAAGTCCTTGACCAAGGGATGTGAATCGTTTTTGGCCTATGTGATCGATGTGAAAAAGGAAAAGAAAGTGGTTGGTAATCTCCGGGTGATTTCGGAATACCCGGAGGTGTTTCCCGAAGACTTTCCTGGGTTACCTCCCGTTCGGGAGGTAGAATTCAAAATTGATTTGGTGCCGGGTGCCAATCCCGTGGCTAGAGCACCGTATTGTTTAGCACCGTCCGAAATCCGGGAAATGATGACACAAATTCAAGATTTATTGGATAAGGGTTTTATTCGGTCGAGTTCCTCACCTTGGGGAGCTCCAGTTTTATTCGTGAAAAAGAAGGATGGTGCACTTCGTATGTGTATCGATTATCGGGAATTGAATAAGAGAACGATAAAGAATCGGTATCCCTTGCCACGTATTGACGATTTATTTGATCAACTCCAAGGGTCTTCTTATTTCTCAAAGATTGATTTGAGATCGGGTTATCACCAAGTTCGGGTTCATGAAAACGATATTCATAAAACGGCTTTCCGAACTCGTTACGGTCACTATGAGTTCTTGGTTATGCCGTTTGGGTTGACGAACGCTCCCGCGATATTTATGGATTTGATAAACCGAGTTTGTCGGCCTTATCTCGACAAATTCGTTATTGTGTTCATCGACGATATTTTAATTTATTCCAAGACCGAAGAAGAGCACGAGAAACACTTAAGGCAAGTGTTAGAAACGTTGAAGCGGGAACATTTGTATGCGAAATTCTCGAAGTGTGAATTTTGGCTTCGAGAAGTTCACTTTTTGGGTCACGTCATTTGTTCGAATGAGGTCAAGGTGGACCCGGCGAAGATCGAAGCCGTTATGAATTGGGTTGCTCCAAAGAACCCAACCGAGATAAAGAGCTTTTTGGGTTTGGCGGGTTATTACCGCCGGTTAATTAAAGACTTTTCGAAAATAGCGGGCCCGATGACGAAGTTGACCCGTAAGGATGTATCGTTCCGTTGGGGTGATGATCACGAGAAGTCCTTCCAAACCCTAAAGCAACTATTATGTCAAGCTCCGGTTCTTGCCTTACCCGAAGGCCCGGAGGATTTTATTGTTTATTGTGACGCTTCACTTGCGGGTTTGGGTTGCGTGTTGATGCAACGAGATCGGGTTATTGCTTATGCTTCGAGGCAGTTGAAGAATCACGAGAAGAATTATCCGACTCACGATTTAGAGTTGGCGGCAGTTGTTTTTGCACTAAAATTATGGAGACATTATTTGTACGGTACTAAGTGCGTGATTTGTACGGATCATAAAAGTTTGCAATACGTGTTCACGCAAAAGGAGTTGAATATGCGTCAACGAAGGTGGTTAGAGTTGATTGAAGATTATGATTGTGAAATTCGATACCATCCCGGGAAGGCAAATGTGGTGGTCGATGCCTTAAGTAGAAAGGGAGATTCGAGGCGGGTACAATTTTTGCGGATGTAAATTGTGTCGGATTTGGTGTCCCGGTTGAAGATTTCACAAATGGAGGCCTTGAAAGTTGAAAATTTGAAGACCGAGGTTTTGATTAAGAGGAAGGATGTTTTGGAAGAAGATTCGCGGGGTTTGAAGACGTATCAATCTCGGGTGTGGGTACCGTTAATCGGGGGTTTGCGGGAATTGATTTTAGCCGAGGCTCACAACTCTCGGTTATCGGTTCACCCGGGTAACAGGAAGATGTATAATGATTTAAAGGCTCTTTATTGGTGGCCGACGATGAAGACCGACATTGCCCGTTATGTGGGCCAATGTCATATTTGTGCTCAAGTGAAGGCCGAACACCAAAAGCCCTATGGAACTTTAACCCAATCACCGATTCCCGAGTGGAAGTGGGATCGGATTACTATGGATTTCGTGACCAAATTGCCGCGTACTTAAAGGGGTCACGATATGATTTGGGTTATAGTTGATCGGTTAACGAAGAGTGCTCATTTCTTGGCTACTAGTGAGACCGCCTCACTTAGTAGATTGGCGAAATTATACATCGATGAAGTGGTATCTCGACATGGTATTCCTATTTCTATCGTGTCCGATAGAGATCCCCGTTTTGCTTCAAATTTCTGGAATAGCTTGCAACGAGAATTGGGGACGCGGGTGAATTTGAGTACCGCGTATCATCCCCAAACCGATGGACAATCGGAAAGAACGATACAAACTCTTGAAGATATGTTGCGGTCTTGCGTATTGGAGTACGGTGGGTCGTGGGATTCCCACCTATCGTTGATCGAATTCGCTTATAATAACTCATACCACTCAAGTATTAAGATTTTACCGTACGAGATGTTGTATGGGCGTCGGTGTCAAACCCCGACGTGTTGGTTGGAGGCGGGTGAGAAACAATATGCGGGTCCCGATATTGTTCAAATGACCGCGGATAAAGTTGCAATTAATCGAGAAAAGTTGAAGGCCGCCCGTGACCGACAAAAGATGTATGCGGATCCGAGACGTAGACCCGCTACGTTCTCGGAAAATGAGATGGTTTATTTGAAGGTTTCACCTTGGAAGGGTGTCATCCGTTTTGATAAACGAGGAAAGTTGGCCCCGCGGTTTATTGGGCCGTTTCGAATTAGTAAGGTGGTAAATTCTCAATCGGTAACACTCGAGTTGCCCCCGGAGTTGTCGGCAATTCATAACACTTTCAACATTTGTTATTTGAGAAAGTGTAACATTGAAAATCCGAGCCAAATTCTCCCGGTGCAAGAGTTGCGGGTCGATACGAAGAAGAGGTTAGTAGAGGAACCGGTGGAGTTATTGGACCGAAAGGTGACGAAATTAAGAAAGAAAAAAATTCCTATGGTTTTGGTAAATTGGAAGCACAGTTTGGGTGCGGATATGACATGGGAGACCGAGACCGATATGCGGGAACGTTATCCCTCCTTATTTGATCGAGATGGGATTTCGGGGACGGAATCTTCTTAAGTGGGGGAGAGTTGTAACATCCTAAAACCCGACCTAGTAGTTTATTGACCTTAAGGAACCGGGAAGGATACTCAGTGATATTAGCTCACTGAGTTAAGGAACGGAAGTTGAAAGGTGAGTGGATTCAACCTACAACTCGGGTTTCGGTTTATTTGGTTTGGTATTGGTTTTTAGTGAAAAAATCGCAGGTTTTACCAGACAAGGGGAGTTCACGGTGTGAACTCCTCTTAACGATCGCGAAGTCGGTCCAGCTAAGTTGATGGTTAGTCGTGAAGTAGTTCACGACTGGAGTTCCCGACGCGAACTTTAGTTCGCGATCGTGAAATGGAGTTCACGATTGGAGACTGGAGTTTCGCGGTGTTTTTCGTAGCTAGTCTTCTCGTTATGTATGTCTAGTGTTAGGGAATACCATACATGGCTATGTGCACATTCGGGACGAGGTCAGTGTCGGATGGATAACGGCTGGGAAAAGTGTATCGACTAATAGGGTATCCGACCTTACCTGTATGCGTTACATGGTTAAGGGGAGGGAGTTGCCCGGGGTGTTGAATACAAGCGCTATCGGTTACCGTGGTTTTGGCCGACCATGGTTTAAGGCCCGCAAAGCCGCCGATCCTCTCAATTAAGTGATTACCCAACCGGAGATGTTTTATAACTTCCGTGTTTAAGTGATTAGTGTAGTTGGTAGTGTTAGGAATTCATTCAATTAGTTTTTGTGCTAATCCCTCCCTTATCGACACATTTCAGGTTGGATGGCTTGAACGGGTCGGGCTTGGACGGGAAGTTTGACCATGCTTTAAATTGTTGTTTTTGTAATTGAGCCGTGTTTCATAATACCGTCTTTTAACTAACTCTTGGTTTGTAATATTTTGTGGGACCACTGTTTGTAAACCTAACCTAATTAGATGCTTCCGTAACTTTAGATTAATACCTAATGACTTTTATAAAAAAAATGGTTTCAAAAATGCGGTGTTACAAATAGTATTTTGCATACCTCAGGGACAAAAATACCGAAAAAAAACATAGAGACAAAAATACAGAATTGGGCAAACCATATAGACAAAAACTGTAATTTACACAAAAATAATAGTGTAGATTTAGGGCCGTTGAAACTTGGAAGAAATGCTTTTAAAGGTTTGTTTAAATATGTTGGGCTTTACATTTTTGGGCCTCAACAAACAATGGTCTTTAGGCGTTGGATCTCACAAATGCTATTAAACCCTAGCACCCGCTACACGCGCAGGTCCTGAAAAGTGAAACCTGAATATTACGCTCCGTCAGAGAGCTCCACCGCAGCAACAGGCAGAAAATGGAGACGGCGAGAACTGTCAAGGACGTTTCACCCCATGAGTTTGTGAAGGCTTATGCTGCTCATCTCAAGCGTTCCGGAAAGGTTCTTTTCCCCACTTTTTATGGATAATTGATCGAAGATCTTAAACTGCATCACTGAATTCTAATTTTGGTTTTATTTGTTCGATTTATGTTGTCCATAGCCTTAGATCATGATTTCGGTGAATAATTTGAGTTCTGAGTTAATTTCCATTTTGATTTGACGAAATGCTTTTAGGTTTTGAATTCATGATTTTTTTTTAGCTGCATCACTGAATTCAAGTTAGTTCTTTATTTATTATTTGTATCTTATTAGATAGCCCTAGATTATGCTATTTGAGGATAATTTGCTTACAACTTATTTTCATTTGTATTCTGAATCTAAGTTACTTATGTTACGGATATGGATTTATGAATTCGTGCATTTGTTCCCACTTCTACCACACACAATAGTGATGGTGTATTCGTGTCTGCTTAGATTTTTGCAACCAACTATTTCTCTGGTTAATTCTATTTAAGCAACCAGAATACTTTGATCCTCAAAACTGAATTTATTATTGACAGATGGAGCTTCCTGATTGGACTGACATCGTGAAGACGGCTACATTCAAGGAGCTTGCTCCATATGATCCTGATTGGTACTACATCAGAGCTGGTAAGCCTCTTCATTATTTTTCCAAAATATCACTTGAATTTCAACTGCTAAAACATATTTTTGAAAAACAGCATCAATTGCAAGGAAAATATACCTTAGAGGTGGGCTTGGAGTTGGTGCTTTCCAGAGAATTTATGGTGGACGCAAGAGGAACGGTAGTGCTCCACCTCATTTCTGCAAGAGCAGTGGTGGTATTGCTCGCCACATTCTTCAGCAGCTGCAGAGCATGAACATTGTTGACTTTGAAGCAAAGGGGTTAGTTTTCAGTTTTATAATTGAATTTTATTTCATTTATCGTTTTGCATGTGTTATTTTTCACTTATTGTTTCATGATACAATAAGAGGCCTAGCATAATTGTATGTTTTACCAGTGGGAGGAAGATAACATCCAATGGCAGGAGAGATCTTGATCAAGTTGCTGGAAGAATTGCTGCTGCTACCCCTTGATGGATTAAATACTTTTTTAAAAGGTATTCATTTTGCTCGTTTTGGTTAGAGTTTATTTTCATATATTCACGGGATACCCGATATCAATGTCTTATTTTGCGCTTTTATTTTGAATTTTGTATCTTATATTTCTGATTTGTTTCCATCTTTGAATCTCATGTTTGGCGTATTCTTTAGTTTTTACCTTGTAGTGTTCATCATGCATGATTCCTTATGATCAACATATATTTCATTTGGAGTTTTTGTAAAAGCAGTTTGTTTTGTGTACTAGGGTTGAATAATCTTGCTTTGTTTTTTCCAGAAATTTATATTATTTTCAAGAAAAAATATAACAATACTCAAAAACACCATATATGCAATGTTCCTTGAAATGTTACGGGCCAGATGTTCGATTGATTATCACAAGAAGAAATTGGCAGATGTTAGATCTATATACTCAATCGCGCGCAATAGTGGACAAAAGTAATTGTGTGGTGACAAAGGCAATTTTAGTGATTTTGGGAGTGTTGGATATATATCTTTTTCTTTTAAACGGCGAAGGAAATATCATTAAAACAAAACAATTAAGGATACCAATTGGCACTTTTCCACCCTGACTTCATTCTATGCTTGATTTGAAAAGGATGCCAATTCCACCCTAACTTCATTCTATGCTTGATTTAAAAAAAAATGATTAAGCTCGAGACTTACAAACAATCGAAACAAGATCCAAAGTCTCCTCACTAAAAATCGTACTATTCCTATAATTCCAAATGTACCATTAATATCAACCAACGCACCATACTCAGACGAGACATCTAACACCATGGTCCTTATCTTCAATTTCTCTTTTCGCAGAAACGGCACACGGTCCATTGAAGGGAAATACCTCTTTTTAACAGGCTATAATAGGTAGGCAATCGCTTAAGAGAGAATCTCCAAGTAAAGATATAGCACAAGTCCATGGCACACTAAAATAAGGCCTAGGACCAATCAAAATGTAATCCACTTAGATGAGAGTTTACAATATAAAAGTTAAAAAAAAGTTTTCTATCAGGACATACCACATTATTATCAGGACACACCATCTACTATTATAATAAAACAAACCTCTTTAGTGCCACATGGCACCTCTTAGAATGTAGGGATACACGTGGCAAGCTCTAAAATTTCAGCCATATCTTTTGATTTTTTTAATTCCTTCGTATTAATATAATAGTTTTTTAATCCTAAAATCTTGCATAGTATCCGGAAATAAATAGTGTGATCGAATGCAAGTTCTGCTATATTCAAGGGGTAGTGGTGGTGATTAGCGTTTGATATGATTAGAAAAACTTTAATAATTACAGTGATCATTAGCTTTCAATATGATTATAAAAAGGACCATCTTTTTGCCATAATTGGTTCGTTTTGTAATTGGTAGGATATTATGATCAAAAAATGTTCTAAAATCTATACTTTAGCAGAGCTATCAAAATAGGATGGTTGGGTAACGAATTAAAATAGCTGGATTGAGTAACGGGTAAAAAATAGGTTGAGGTTCAAACACCTCTTTGTAACAAAATTTTATAATTTATTTTTGATAAAAGCGTGTACAAAAAATATATTAATATATTAACATATTAACTTCTATATAATTTTTTTTTTGTTATAAATTAGATATGATTATGACCCTATTAGCACTTCATCAAAGAACTTGTATATAACAAGAACATAAGATGAAGAATAATAACAAGAAAGAAGATATGAAGAGAAGTATATAAACACTTATGAAAGTGTTGAGGTGCATTTTATTCATTCATCCCATAGGGTATTTATACTAAAAGTTTTACCCTTGAATTACATGTACATACAAATGAAAGGTAAATAAGTAGGCATAGATTTGATGGAGAAGACATGAAGGGTTGAAAATGTGGCAATCCATTTAATGGTTTTGTCTTGCATATTCATAATATTTTTACATTAATAGTAGAGAAATGTTTTACATGTTAGTTTCCTGAAGTTTAATGCTAAGTTTTATTGTTTTATCGACTTTCTAATGAGAAAATATGAGGTTGATTGATGAAATTCAAAAAGTGTGGAGGAAGAAATGGAATATGCTTTTATGCATGTATTGTTTGCATTTGTAGGTAAAATATCTTGCAATTTTAATTATTTTTTTAATGTTTCTATCCAAACATATAACAAGTGGCAGTTTTTACCCCTTCATTTTCTTATTAATGGGTGGATTTGGGTTGTTTTTTTATTTAGGTGGTCGAATGTGTAAAAACAAAAGAATTAGCTACTCGAATCTAAATGGATAAAATGGGTCGAAAGTTGCTGATATTTTATTATTCTAAAATTAGGGTAAATGTTAGAAATTATCCCTGTGATCTTGGGTTTTCTGGTTTTTTGTCCCTAAACTTTTTTTTTTCGGGTTTTTTGTCCCTGTACTCTTTAAAATTCTGGTATATCGTCCTTCCGTCCAAATTTAGCCGTTAAGTAACCGAAGATACCAAATATGTAAGGGTATTTTGGTCATTACTCAGTGTTCTTCATCTCTAACATTATCCCTAACCTTAATCTTCATCCCCCCTTCATCCAAAATCACTTTACCGTGATTTAGTCAAAGTATAACAGCCCGTCCCCTTCTTCCCCGATAATTTCGTAATGTAAAACCTTAAGACTTTTGATTTAGGGTTTATCATTGATCGGAAAATCATGGCGAACCATGACTCATCCTCAACAATCACCGTCTGCGGCCAATGCGGCATCACCGATCAAAAAATCCTTCATCACGTCCGTCACTGAGGCACTTTCCGCCGCCTCTGCACCACCTGCGTCCTCCGTCTCCACCCTCAGTCCTTTTGCTCCTATTGTCTCACCGTCTATGAAACTTCGCCGCCTAAAAACACCGTCGCCTGCTACAAATGCTATTCTAATTCCACTGTGCCTGCGTCTCCCCTCCGGTCACCGGACCTACTCCCTTCTCACGTCCCCGTACCTCTTGCTTCACTTGCGTAAACCCTAACGCCATCGTTTTCGATCCTAAAACAGCTGGAATCGATCTACTTGCTGCCAGATTGCTGCTAGCTGCTGCAGAGATTTCGTCTTCTTCGATCCGTAAAGCAGAGGTGGCGGCGGTTGCGGTGGCTGATCAGAGAGCGAATGATGCTTTGGACACAAGGAATCCGACCAAAGAAGCTCTTTATCATCTTGCGCAGCGTACTGAAATTGAAAGGAATAAATCAGCCGTGACGGATGTTGAGGTTTATAGTTCCAAACTAATTGCTTCAAATGAGGCTTCTGATGCTTTGAATGCAGTGAAATTGGCAGATGAAGCTATTGTGTGTAAAGTGGAGAGGATGAAGATATAACCCTAAATCTGATTTGAGCTGTTAACTAACAGATCTTGAAGATGGATTTATAGATTTCAAAATCAGAATAAGCGTAACAGATCTGGGCAGAAAGGGTGGGTGAGGGTGCTAAGGATGTGAAGGTGCTTGAAGGGCCACATGATGAACATTAATTTGGGGGTGTTTGAGCATATGTTCTTCAAACAATGAAATTAGGGGCAATTTAGGAAAAAGGACAAAAGTATCGTCAGTTAACGGTGGATTTTGGACGGAAGGACGATATACAAGAATAATAAAGAGTACATGGACAAAAAACTGAAAAAAAAAGTTTAGGGACAAAAAGCCAGAAAACCCAAGACCACTAGGACAATTTCTGACATTTACCCTTAAAATTAATATAATTTTTCTTATCGTATTTGACCACTAATTATATACTAAGAAAAAAAAGGTTGTCGTATGCCCATTTATAACACCATTAATCCAAGTGTATGTAACACTTTTAGAATATATAACACCATGTTTCTTCTGATAATTTTGTTTTGCCCTATTGTTTGGGCAGTATAGTTTTAAGAATTTATTTTACTTTTTGTGTTACTTTTTACGGGACAAGTCATGCTTTATGGTCATGATATTAAGGGGCTCAATTTGTAATGGGTAAGATAACAAAAAAGGCACGTGTTGATATTAACTAAATGTTCAGTTCCATTATTTGTTTAGAATACTTAATTAAATTGCAATACACGGTTATAATTGTTTTGATGTGTTAAATGATATTTTATTTGAGAAATATGGTATCTACTTATATGATAGTTCGATAATAATAACGAGATGAGTGGTTAGTAATTGTAAGGGTTAGTAATTGTAAGAGTACTTTTTAATTTTTATGAATTTTCATTAAAAAAAAAAATAATCTTATACAATAACATATATTGTATATTTTTATTCTATATAAAACTAATGTTCAGTAAAATTATCGACAGTCCGTAATTTTTCACAGATCATAACCTAGTTATTCATTATAATTAAGGGATGATTATTAATATACAGAATTTGTGAGGAGTTATTTGCAGAATCCAAATTTTGAGTAGAAACCAACAGAACTCAATCTAAACAATGATTTTCGAAATGAAATGATCAGGAAGATACATGAAAAGATTTGCTGAGGGACCTCCAAATATTGGTTTGCATGTATGTTTTTCATGAATGTAAACATATATTTATTGCGCATGTATGTTTTCATGTATATATACGTAGCTGTTATTTGTATATTATTTGTGCATATATGTTTTTAGTATATTTGATTTTTTTTAAAAGTATATGTTTGATTTGGGTTAAATCTTATTGGTTTGTATATTTATTTACTAAATTTTGATTGGCTTAAATGGGTTCTGCTGTGTTCTACCCAAAAAATGAGTTCTGCAAATAACTCCACCCTACATAATTTATTACTTACTAACTAATTATACCTATTACATTTAAGAGTTTGGGTGAATAGTGCATGTTCCGTTCAAAACTTTGCACGTGTCTTTCATTTATTTTTACGTAATTCTGATTTCACAAGGAGTCGTCTTTTGTTGACTTTCACAAGTAGCATATTTTATTTCTTACTGATTTTCTTTACAACAACGCCATACTATATTTATATTCACAATATAACTATCTTACAGATTTTCTTTACAACAAAATCATATTATATTCATATTTACAATTACAATTACAATACTTATATTTTCAATATAACTATCAATTATTAAGAATTCATTATATCCCTATATTATTTATAGTATCAAAATTATATATCATAAAAGTTATAATTTTTTGTTTTAGATAACAAAATTTAAATAAAAATATGAAATACTCCTATTAAGATTTACTTTTCTATGTTTTCTAGTAAGATACAAAAAATAATTTCAGCTGGTTTGACGTGTGGGTGATGACTAAGTCGTTGGGTCGAATTTTGCCATCTCTTTTAATTTTTTTTCTTAACTCAGAATTTTCTAAAATTATAATATACTACCGTATACTTTAAGTTTGTAATAATACCATTTACTCCAACAAAATCCCCGCGGTAGCACGCGGGGTACTATTTACTAGTTATTACTATTTATATAGTTCATAATAGTTACTTATTTAATTAATTTATATACCATGTCACATTAACTTAATTTATTTTGTATTTACTAATTTTTTACTAATTTTTAATGATTTTATTTTATATCTTTTAATAACAAAAATAAATTATAAATAAATAAATACAATAAGTTTATACTCTTATAAAACTGTCAACCAAACAAATTGCATTCGTCACTTGTCAACCAAATTTCAATTTACTCTTTAAATTTCATCTGATAAATATCTAATTTGAAAATACAACAAGTTTCAATGTGATATTGACTCAAATATTGACGAAAAGTAAGACATTTTTTTAATTAAAAAAGTGAATATTAATAACTTTAAATAATAATTTTGGCATGTGATATGAAAAAACGCTGACCGCCGCTTTACCCTTTTTGTTCGTACAATTCGTGTTCATCAATATATTTCTTCGCTAACCCTAATCCCTAAATTCGTTATCGTCTTATTCGGATCTACCGGGAATCTCCACCGATTCTTTCGATTAACGTCTTTGCCTTCCGATTGACCTCTTTTTCAACGCCTGCCATCCCGTGAATCGATTTGTAGATTAGGGTTCCAATTTTAGTCGATTCTTCACCAGATCTGTCAGATTTATCATCCGTTTAGGTAAACTAGACGATTTGTTATTGTCGATGTTTTTGTTTTATCGGAATTTTGCAGATCTGGCTTAATCGTTATTATTTTTGAATTCGAATTAGGGTTTGTTATTTTCGAGTTCTCTTCTTGTTCCATGATTGGGTTCGATGATTATTATTGAAATTGAATTAAATTTAGGCAAGTTTTAATTTACAACCATTGCGAATTCTTGAAATTCTTCAATTTGGGGATCTAGGGTTAGGGTTCCGTCTTAAATTTTATGAACAATAACAAGTTACTTTTATTTATCTCATTTACAAATTTGTTTTAGGAGTATAGATGGATTAATTTTTATCACGATAAAAACTTTCCCTTTTTTTAGTTACATATTTTATTCAATTACCTAAACATCTTATTTTTTTTGTTTCTATTTATGTGGCAATTGTTTTGGGCTTTATTGGACTTGGCATGTGCCCATTTAAATTCTTATTTGTCAGAACGACACTAATTTCATTTTACTCCTTAAAATAATAAGTGCCAAGTATTATTACTCACGAGTTTATTTTACTGCCTCATGTGCCAAAATAAAAAATTCTCATGTGCATCATTAATGTTTATAGTTAATGCCTATTTGGGAATCTGGTACTTCCTAAATTTAGCCAAAAGAATCTTGTTATTCATCAGAATCTTCTTGAAACATAGAAATTTTTTAGGGTGTGTTTGGGAATTTGGATTGCATATTATATTTGTTCTTTTGCTTTTCTTTCTTTTTAAAAAAAATAATTGTAAAACTAAAATTGGTTGTTAAGGTTTACTATTTCAACTTAATCGTGCAGCTAAACATGGTACAGAAACGTCAAGTGTCTGCAGAGGAATATAATGTTTCATCCAAACACTTGAAATTGGAAAACAGTTGCCAGTTAGTTCCATGTTTGGAATTCCCTTTAAATGATGTGCCTCTAAAACAACCCAATTCAGGTGTGCTGGAAAAACCTTTATTAAAACCTGATTATTTTTATTAAGTCTGACTAATTTTAATTAAAATCATTATAAATGGTGTTTACATGTATTTAAACTGATGAATTTTGTTTGAAGTGCATGTTTTCTTTTGTTTCTTTTTTTCATCATTAACTCATGCTATGATATGATAGGCATACCCGAGGCCCGTTCCCTAAAAGAAATTCCCGAAAATACCCCTGAATATACATATTCTTGTCTCTTACAATATCCACCTCTAAAAGAAATCCCAATTGGGCCAGATCATCAAGCCAATATTCCTGAATCAAGTAACGGTTGTAACACAAGAAATTATGAAAGTAAATTCATTGGTTCTTGTATAATCTCAATGCCTGAATCAAATCAAAATATCTGCAAAAATGATCAAGTTGGAAAAGGACGAACCGATTGTTGTTGTCAAGATTCTGGCTCTTTTAGATGTGTTAGACAACATATAACAGAATCAAGAGAGAGGTTAAGGAAAGAATTCGGGCAAGATCGATTCTCATCCCTTGGATTTGATTCCATGGGAGATATTGTTGCCTGCAAATGGAGTGTAGAAGATGAACAGTTGTTTCATGAAATTGTGTACTCAAATCCTGTTTCTTTAGGGAAAAAATTCTGGGAAAAACTTGCGGAAACGTTTCCTTCACGAACGAAGCAAGAAATGGTAAGTTATTATTTTAATGTTTTTGTTCTGCAAAGAAGAGCAGAACAGAATCGATTTGATCCAATGAATGCTGATAGTGATGATGATGAATGGCAAGAAAATGACCCGTGTGAAGATGATGATGATGATGATGATGATTTGTGTCATGATGAGATTGAAAAATATGGTCTTAGTATTAAAGATTCGATCTTTGATTACAAAGATTATCTTTTTCAAGAAGATTCATGCACATCTTCTGAATTTCAAGAATCGCAGACCAGCGATGTGAACGTTGACTTTATCTTTGACCAATCAGATGTTGGGTATTTTTCATTTCCAAGAAAGAAAAACGATTTCCTGTCTACTGGAAGCATGATTGAAGAAGTTTTTGGAGTTGAATCTTGGAACTTTAAGGTTACAGATAATGAAAAAGGGTCGAGCTAGTACAAATTGATTGGTTTTTTTCAGTTTGACACAATGTGATTTTGATTTTTATTGTTGTTGTATAGCATGTGGTTAGGGTTAGTTGGGTATTTATCATAAAAGTCAGTCATTAAGGTTTGACTGCGCTGCTCTTGTTCATCCTTGTATAAAGTCCTTGTAAATAGTTAGTTAGGTTTTGATTGATTGTACCATGAAAAGAAGGGAAAAAAAACTAGAAAATAGCAAGTGAAAATGTAATCTTTTTTGCATGGTCCTGTATTTGGATCTGTTGTAATTTATATGGATTATGATTATTGACTCACTTGTTTCCTTTTGAGAAATGTGTGATGTTTTCAACGAGTATTTTAAATCAAAATTACTTTAATTTAATATATATTTTTAACAGTTTTGCTAATAACAACCTTTAGATTTGTCTCTAAGAGTAAATATATCAACGAATATATCACTATAAGTTTGATTTTATGTATGTATACATTGAAATAAACAGATTTTTTTAATAAAATTTTTTAATGTTGCTAAAATTTCATAACTATTTTACCAAATAAGGTAAAATATAAAAATGCATCTAGAATATATTGGCATGAGAAATATAGAATAAAAGTAGAGTAAAATAGTCGTGGCTATTACCCACATCATGCTTTAAGTTGGCATAAAAAATCACTTGCCCCACCTGCAATTCTAATTAATTTTCAAATCTCCTTTTTATATGGCAAATGTGAGGTGAATGTTCAGCAATACTAAAACTCCCTATAATTCCGTTTTAATAATTCTAATGAACAGTGTATAAGAACCATAAATGTATTATACGAGTATTATCGGGTCCGCGCATTGCTGCGGTTGTTTAAGCATTTTTCTTTTCCTAAATAAAAATTAATGTTTGTTTTATATTCAATTTTATCTTTTTAATTATTTGTAAACAAAAATTTATAGGATTGTATCTTACAACGATAATGATAACTATAACAATATTGATAATAACATTAAAATAATATTATTATAATTTGTATTTTCTTATAATTTTAAAATATAATTTGAGACATGTAAATGCATAATTTATCAGAAATACTTGATGGTCAAATTAAGTCAACTTTCTAAACCGAATTAATTCTATCTCAAATATAAATTAACTTTCTAAATTGTGTTAATTCTATCTCAAATATAAGGTACTAATACAAATGTAAAGCCATAGTTATAGAAGTTTGTACTTTTAACATCAACTTTGATTTGTTGAGTATTTAAATCAAGCTTTACTTATTACTACTGATTTAGAAAGTTTATTTATAAAATATTAAGAATGCAAATGCTTTGTTGTAGTTAGAGAGTCTATTACTACTGAATATGTGAATATGTGAAGGTGTTCTTTATTATATATAACCTAAATATGAGGATTTGAAATGAAACTCACATATGGTATTAAGCTTACAAAAGAATTGAAAAGTAATAAGACCGGTGCCAATGGTTTGGCAAACTGATACCGTCAGTTGTTGCCAAATCAGCGCCACGTCAACTCACTCTTCAACCGACATTAAACTGACGTACCCATGCCAACAATACCACTTTCCTTTAATTATTTGGTACCCACCATTACGACACACACACAAAAAATACCCCCTTGGACCCACCCATTCAACCGGCGACACACACAACTCTCGTCCTTAAACCGGCTTGGCTCAAACCGGTGGCAAAGTGGCGAGACCGTGCCAATGGTACCACCAAACCGGCGAGAACCGGCGTTGAAGAGACGGTGCCCGTTGGCACCAGTCTAAATAAAAAAGTAGGCGCGTGAGATTAGAGGATTTAAAAGCTTTAACAAAACTCATTTAAAAGCTTTAACAAAAATCAACAAATGAATAACGGAACCCCGTTTTCACCGTAATGAACAGTATATAATTATGGCTATTGTATATATAGGTAAATAGTAAATTTGGAATCCATTTTCTAAACAAAAACAATATACTTCCTCCGACTGAAAAGAAAAGAGTGATAGATATGCTCTGGGTTTACCGTTTTTGAGGCAAAAGATTATAATTATAATTAAATTAGATTAGTTAGATAGTTAGTGGGGAATGAGTCCCACCTCTTTTCAATAAAGTGAGATTAATGATGTTTAAAAGTAAAAAAGTAAGGGTAGGAAGGTCATTCAAAGTAGATAATTAGTGAGCGTGGATCCTACTATTTTTTGCCGAATAAGGTCATTTTCCAAAGTATATCACTTACTCCCTCCGTCCCAGAATTATTGTCCTCAGACAAGAATTACACAGTTTAAGAAAAATGCATTTATTACACTGTGCAACCAATAGAATTCTATCTTTATCACCTAACTATTTTTTATTGGTTGAATTTTGAAGTGGACAATATATTTGGGAGTTGGGGCATATCAAAAAGAAAACGTGGACAATAAAATTATGACGGAGGAAGTATTTTGGATTACCCTACAAAAAAGTGTATCACTTATTTTAAATCGGAGGAAGGATATCAATTTCATATCCATTCCTCTAAACTTTAAACCTCCAACCAGGCACCCTTAAATCTGAAGCAAATTTTTTTTCCTAAAAATCACACTAAAAGTGAATTACTAAAAAAGAAAACTGTGTTTCCGAGTCGGATAAAAAAAGTATGGTTTTTTATGTTCTTGAATTAGAAATAAAAAGGTTAATAAATGTACAATTATTTTCTTAAAATATAAATAGATTAAGAAATGTCAAAGGTGATATTGTAATTGCAAATACTTTTTAATAAATTAGTAGTATAACTTTTGCTTTAGGAGGAAATTTAAAAGATAAATAATGCTACAAGATCACTTCTTTACCTCCTTTATTAGTTTAGGAAAGTATAAAATTTTATGCAAAATTTACAAGCACCACAACACATGTCTTTCTATCTTCCCTTCTCTCTTGCCGGTAAACAGAATACAAAGAAAGAAATAGAAAAGTGATGGTTGTATGCCAACGGTGTCACTTAAGTGATGCTTGTCGGGTGAAACTGACGAAGATGACATAGGCTTAATAATTTTATTTAATTCAATGTTAAATTAAAGGATGCAATTTTTATATGAAATTACTATACTTAACTAATAATTTATGAAATTCGATCGTACAGTAAATCGTGATAACATTTTTTAGACAAACTTAAACACCAATTATTGTATATTCACACTTATTTCAAAGGGATACATAAGTTCATAACCTTTTAGTTAACGTTCGTCTCGATACCTTTGGGCAAAAATCTTTGATGTGAACAAAGATACATTAGAAAAGAGATGTAATTTCGACACCATACAAATTACTTTATATACCATATTGTACAACATTTAAAGAAAATTGTATAAGTATAGTAAATTAGTGATTGTGGTATGTAGAGTAGTTTTATGGTATTGAAATCACCTCCCATTAAAAAATGTTGTTTATAAAAAAGGGATAAAACTGATATTTGAGTGGCTAGATAATTAGTTAAGAAATAACATCATTTAAGATGTATACAGAAAAATGACTTTTAGCGAATATATCTCGTCGCTAAAACCAAGAAAAGTCATTACAATAGATCTTCATTAATAATTTGTTGTCGTTGAAACTAATAATAGTCTTTTAGTGGCGGTTGACCAGAATCTTTTGGGGCGACGCAATAGCGATTGTTGACCCGGGCACGCATCATCGCTAAAGGTTATCCGTCACCAAATGTTATTTTTCTTGTAGTGATATTAAACTAACAAATATTCGGTTGTTTATACATCTTAAATAATGGGTTTATGTTAATTATACGTATTTTGTATAATTTGGGTCACATATAAATCTCAGTTGAGAAGTTGTGTATGTAATAGTGTAATACGTAATGGGTTTATGAGTACTCTTTACCTTTAGAAAATCTTATTTAATTCTAACACAAAAAAATAAGACAATAAACCACGTTAACATTACGTAGTTAATATATTAGATTACATGAAAATCTATTTAAGATTCTTTGTCCATTCATAAAACCGAAGAAACAAGAATGTGTTTTCTTTTTTGCTGGGTTGTCTTTGTCTATTACTTATAAGAGAATTTGTTTTATCTGCAAATAATCAACGATTAGACTGATCTTAGTAGGAGGTTGTTTTGCGACTGTGACCGCAACTTTTCCTTCCATTTGGTCGTCTAATCGTGTGTACCTATATTTTAGTTGTTTATACATTATTCATAGTAAATGATATAATTATTAATAAAATTAATTTTTAAGATTTAATCTTTGAATTTGTACACTACTAAAGTTAGTCATATATTTGATTCAAAGGGAAAGAAAAAAAAAACTAATATAAAACTGATATAATATTAGTGATCAAACCTCGTTTTAGTCACCGAATAATCTAATCTTCCTCTATATATGCAGCTACATACGATTTGATTTTGACATGTCACCACTATGCAGCTCTATGATTGGTGGTTTATTCCACGTGTAATTCGTTGGTTGGTCAACTGATTCCTCACAAACTCCACAATACATAATAGGCATCAGTTATGGAACAAATCTTCGAGATTTTAGGGTGTACACCGAACAACCCTCCCTATAATTATGGAAAAAATCAATTAGCTCCTTTATTTTTAGTAGTATTAATTTCGAATCATTTGGCAGCGTCTATATCTCAATACCAATTCCATAGTCTATCAATTACAATCAATTGTGTGAAATTGTAAATGAAGGATGATGAAGCTTCATCGGAGAACCGGTTTTCATCTTTGGTATGTCATATATTTTTTAAATCAGTTATTATTCACGGGGTTCACATATATGTTCCTTCAATTTTTATCATTTTTTTTTATATTAATTTGCATCGTTTTGATTTAGGTATTCGTTTTACAGTGATTTGAAATTATAATCGTTGATTAGTTTGAAGCTATAATCATTTTTACTGAGTGTTGACTTAGGTTTTTTAGTTTCCCTGATTTTTGTATGATGTTATTCGGTGTTAATTGAAACTGATTTGTGTTGTCACTAGAAGCTCTATACTGTATATCTCATTTTGTCACTAGATACCTTAATTAAATAAGGTTTGAAATACAGAGGGACTCACGTAAAGTTGGAAAACTTCAATGAACGCAACAATTATTTTGCTCCTTTTGAAGGTTATAAGTTAATATTTTGATTTAACCAATTTGACTGGGCAAACGTTACGCGTATTGACCTATTTATAAGCAAATGGATACAAGTTTGTTGATGAATTTATTGAACAGGGTTTATTACCATTAAACCTACCAATAACTGGAGAAACTATTCCAGGCCAAATGGATACAGATTACTTATCACTGGTATGGTCTTGAGCTTTCACTCGAGACTTTTAAAGAATTTGAGATTTATATATGCTAAAAAGATTCAAAATTTACTACTTGTGTTTTCACGACACTAATAAACGTATAGTTTGCATTGCAGCTATCACATGTTAACATACCAGATACTCTTGGTTCTACATAAAATTATTGGCACCAAATCTTTATAACTGCACATAGAACCAATGATTTTACTTATAGTCATGACTTATGTATATGTTTTCTAGGTAGAAAGTGTTCTTCGACATTGTTATTTTTTTATAAATTCTCGAGGATCAAGATGGGCCGGGTAGGTTATCGGGTCAAAACGGGATTAGAAGGTAACCTTGAAACACTGCTTATATTCCTAAGATGATCTACATGTAACCTATTTCTTTGCAGGTTCTCAATACCAATGACATCATGGGTACTTTACCCACGTGGCCACGTAAGTGTCTTCCTTACAAATGAATGAATAATAATAATAATAAGAGTTGCGCATCATAATTGTGGTTTTCTAGGTTTTATTATTTATTTCTTTGTAATATATAAATTTTGATTTGATTCATCGATTAAAGGTTTATTTTTTGCGTGTCTTGTTATTTTGAAGTTATAATCATCTTTTTTGTAGGATTTTTTAGGTTTGATTATTGTTGTAATTTGTACATCTTTTTTTTGTAGATATTTGTATAGGTTGGATTTTGAAGTTAAGATTGAGTTTTGATCGTCTAATTATTATTGAATTGATAATCCTTTTTTGTACTTAAGGTGTTTGTTGAAATGTTTGTGTAGTAAAGTCTGCAACCACTGATTAACAACGAAGGATCGTATTGTACAATATTTCATTGTGCAAAGTTATCAAAAGTCAAGTATTTATTATTAGTTTGGTTGAATAATTTTCAATTAAGTCCTATTATTACCTTATTTATGTATGTTTTTTTGGCCAAAATGGTTGTGTATGAACGGCATGGATGTTATGCTAATGTAAATATTAAATTATACATGAAAGAAATCAATTATAATACTTAGATAATGCGATTGGATGAACCCTCATGAGTCACGAGTTCTACCTATTGATCATGTTTAAGATGGTAAATAATCAGATAATCCTATCAAACTGTTTGTTTATAATATAAATTTGTTTATAATATAAATTATACATTTAATAAAATAATTGACCGCCCGTGAATTTTTATAAACCATTCCACTTGATTTTTGAATGATATCAACTTTTTTTCTAAGTATCTAAACACAGGTGGTGAAAATGATGGTGAATCGTCAATAGAGTTCCCGGACAACATGCTGATTCCAGAGTCTGATGATCACGTTGGGGCTATTTTTCAAGAAACATACCCTCAGTTGCTGGATAATCTATCGCAACGCAGCTTTTTTCAAGATCGAGCCATTCTTGCTCCCAAGCACGAAATGGTTGACGTCATAAACGAACAGATGCTTTCTTTAATTCCCGAGAAGAAAAGACATACGAGTCATCGGACTCGGTTTATGCTGCAGATGAAGATGATACTATGTTTAACCTTGATCTTTACACCACTGACTTCTTGAACAATATAAAAATGTCAGGCGTCCCGCAACATATCTTGAAGTTAAAGATTGGCGTTTTCTCAAGTTGGTTTGTTTCTGCAAAAACCGGTATTCTCGCATGGCCAGCTTTATGTAGCTGTATCACGAGTTAAGAACAAAAACGGATTGAAGGTCATTTGTTGTGACACAGATGACAATTACACTAATTCAACAGCAAATGTCGTTTACAAAGAAGTCTTATTTCGTCTATAATTTATGTAACATCTGTTCATGTATCAAATTTTGTACAAACTCATCATTACAGCTATCGATTATTATGTCATTTTTTAAATTGTTAATATTTGTTACTATTTTTCTATAATAAAATTTTTGAAACATGCCCGCCCAATCGGGCGGGCTATGAAGCTAGTTGAAGGATAAAGAAAGAAGATGCTTTTCCATGCATCATGCTAAATTATGATTATAACTACCTATTAGAAAACTTATATACGATAGTAGTTTATTTATGAATAAAGATTCGTATATAAATAACGGATTAATAGAAACGTGTTATATTAAAAATGATAAAAATTATATTGACAGCGTAACACAGAATATATAAAATTTACAAAAATAATTGTAGTTACTATATTGTTTTAACAAAACTTATAATAAAAAAGGTTTTGATAATTGCAGCCATTAGAATTGTCAATAAGAAAGAATATTTCTAGATATATTCAATTAACCTGTGATTATTTTCAGGAAAAAAAACAGAATATTCTACCTTATTGATAGTTCATAGGGCTTATTGACAGTTCCTAGGACTGTTATTATCAAAATTTATAATAAAAATACTCCAATAAAAAAAGTAGAGAAAAAGCAGGCTTGTAGTTCATTTTTATAAATACATTGCCCTCGCTACCAATTTTTCACAGCAAACCCTTTCTTCACCGGAAGTAATAAAAAACCACCGTCCACCACCGTCTTTAGGTATGGCGACGGTTCTCACCGATATTCACCCAGACATCATCCAGACCCACATATTTCCACGACTCGACGGCCCATCCCTCTCAGCCACCGCCGCCGCCGTGTCATCATCCCTTCTACAGTCTGTTTGTTCCGATCATAATCTCTGGGTTAATGTCTCCAAGTCCACGTGGCCTTCAATTACCGATCCACGTGTCAATGCCATCATCTCCACGTTCCCCGCCGGTCACCGCTCCTTCTTCCAAGACTCATTTCCTTCTCTAGTTACCGACGTCAACCACCGTAACCGTCATCGTTCAGATTGTAAATATTCATCTCGTCATTGGCCGTCTGAACTCATCTCAGCCGTTGATATAAGCTACCAAAACGACGTTGTTTACTCTAGATCCGTATTCACGAACATCGCCACCGAATTCCGATCGTCGGAGTTAATGATCGAATTAAAGGATGACCCGACTTGTGACCGACCCGGATCTGAACCCGAACATGTAGGCGGATTCTCCGGATCCATCGGGTTGGAAGTCGATGAGCTGGCGCAGGAGCTGACGATGCTACATTATCACATTTAAAAGAATCGTTGATATTGAGCTGGATCTTAATTGACCCGACCCGGAAACGGGCGGGCAACCTATCAAGTATTAAACCGGTTAGTGCAAAGAGGGGTAGGATGAGTAACGACACTATCCTTCAATACGTCATCGTTTTACCCGGGTTCGACCCGAGTGAGATGGTGGAATGTAGAATACGGGTGGTATTGGGAGCAGTGGGTGTGGGTTTGCACGTGAAGAAGGTGATACTAGAATTACTCGATTTGGATTCTAGGTGTTTAAGTGGTAGGGATGTTTTGGTAATTATGGAAAGGGCAGTTTTGGTAGAAAATAATGTAAGAAGGAAAGTGATGGATGATGAAGAGAGATTGAAAATTATCAAAGAGTTTAAGGAAATGAAAAAAGAGAAAAGGGAATGGGTTAAGAAGGAAGAAGAAAAGTTAGATTTCTCCATTAAAATGAATTATGTTGGCATTTTTGTGTCTTTTTCCTTATGTGTTTATTTTCTTATGTTATTATTGCGTTGATAAAATATACTCCTACTACATTTTGTTTGATTTTAAGGGTTTATAATATGTGTGGTGATTTCTACTAACACCTAAACCACAAATTATACATAAACTGTAATGTAAATTAATGATAGTGATTGTAGAGTAGTTTTTTGTAATGTAAAATTCACATCTCTTATAATATAAGAAAGAGAAAACGTAAGAAGAAACGTCGGGCATGAACGATTCGATTCTTAGCATTTGGATTTAATTGAACAGGATATTATTGTTGAATGGTAAATAACTTGTACAACCTATGTTATGAACTTGCGGTATAGTTTGCACTAAAACTTATACAATGTGGTGAAAGAAGTAGGTTTTGTGGTTTAAATATCACTTTTCTATTTCTATAAAAAAAACATTTATAGGAATATTAAACTTGCAGAAATGTTTTCTGTCACGAACCAATCAAGAAATTGTTAGGTATATTTCAATGTATTTCTGTTGCAAAGAAGTGCTGAACAGAAGCGATTTGATCCAACAAATTCTGATAGTGAGTGGCAGGGAAAATATCCATTTGAGATGGATAATGATTTGTGTCTCAATGGAATGAGGTTATATAATACGGTTTTAGTATTAAAAATTCAATCTTTGACTATAAAGATTATGACTTATAAGAAGACTCATGCATGGCTTTTTAATTTCAAGAATCACAAATTAACTGGAAAAAACTAATAATTGGAAGGATTAGTGAATATAATGATTGGACTGGAAAGATTTAATGATTAGTAATTAAATGTGATAATTTTCTATTTTTATTTCATATTGCATATAAAAAGTAATAAATTTAAGATATTCAAGTGATAACTTTTAAATTATAACAAAAAATCCTTACATTTTGCATTCATACGGAGGACATTTTCGTTAAGAAATTAAAAGCCTGAAGGATTTAATCATGTAAAACAGGGATTTATGCATCATTCTAATGAAAAGCATAGGGATTTTTAGACAATTGTCAGTTAAATGAAAATAATGTAATTGACGTTCATGATATGAACAAATCTAAAAATATACTTCCTCGTGATACACTTTCCATTTTGAGGTGTTCTAATAAAAGTGATACACTTTGAAATTTTTCTTATTTGATAAATATATTGTGGGACTCATACTCACTAACTATCTCCTTTAATAAAGTAAAATAACTCATTTACCTTTACTTTTACTTTTAAATATCATTAAAGTCACTTTAATCATAATATGTGGGACCCATCACTCACTAACTAATCAATTTAATCTAATTTAACATTCACTATAATCTTTTGCCTCAAAAACGTGAAGGCTAATTTGTAACACTTATTTCAAAACGGAGGAAATAATAGATTAATAAAATATAATTAACATAAAAAAATAACATTAAATAAATTATTTTGACAAGTATAGGATGATAATAGTAATCAAGAAACTCTTTACGATGACTAAAATAAGGATCTTCCCATCTAGATGCAATATCATTTATATGTCCTACAAAGTGGATGAGTTATCAGCAAAAGACAACTTTCGCATAGTTCCATTTTAATGTAATGGTTACCATTCAAAGCAGGGGTAAGAATTTGGTCCGTAAAAATAAACCGAACTGAAAATCAATCGAACCCAACCGAAATAGAACTGAAAACAGGTAATCCGTTATGTTTCAGTTTTGAAAATTCATCAGTTTCGGTTTTGGTTCAATCGGTTTTGGTTCGGGTTTTTTTTCCAAAAGGGAAGAGCATTTGGGCTAAAAGTTGTTACAAAGTATATCATAACCATAGGATTTAAAATCTATCTAATGGTCTACAAAATAACGTCAAAATATATATTGTTTATTATTTTCACACATCCACTTTTTTGTGAATTTATAAAGTATGATTTAAATATTTAAATACAGATTATGAAATAGTTTTCTTTTAGTCAATTTGATTTACGAAAAGTTAATCATTAATATATTTATGAAAATATTATGCTGTTAAAAAAGAAGAGATTAACAAGTTTTTTAAAAATTAAATTAATTGTTTTTCTAGAAAAGTGAATAATAAAAGATAATTAATGACGAGGAGAGATGTAAGAGTAATGATGCCTTTCATAGGGATTTGAAGTGGGATCCATGTGAAGCGAAAAAAAAAAAAATAATAAAAAATTGTTGGGGTCTTTTTAGTAGAACCCTTGTTTTATTGTTGGTGTCTATACTAATTGACATTTATCTATTGTAACTTTTTTCTATCAGTACATCCAACCAGTGGTACACCACCTGATCGCCTGCCGCAGTACTTTATGCGGGTCTAACTGTTTAATCTCTTAATGGTGAAAAGTGGTGAGAGGGTCACCTCACGCGTCAACACCATCACTTGTAAAATCTTTCATGCGTGAGTTGGATTCCCAAGAAGATGAAAGGTGTGTCTCACCATTTGCTTAGTGAGAGAAAGTGGGCCTTTTTTTTATTTAAATGATTTTTTATTAAAAAGTGAGATGGTGTGACCATTAAGAGTGAAAGGTGAGAGGGAGTGAGGGTTCTACTAAACATATATGTTTTCGTGCATGAATAACATACATAAAATCCAATATTTGGGGGCCCCTCATTAAATCACTTAGTGTATCTTTCATGATCATTTCATTCTAAAATTCAGTGGTTTAGATTGAGTTCTGCGGGTTCTGTAGCCTAAAATGGATTCTAAAACTAGTTAGGGGAGCGTTCATGTGAAAACCATTATTATTGCGAGAACTGCGAGAATCACTTTTTAACCACTCATTTATTTTAATTAATTTTTTATTTATAAGGGTAGTCTAGTATTTTTTTAATTTTTTTAATTATGGCAGTTAAATTAACTATAACAATACAAAAATAACTTTCCATATTTTATTTAAAATTGCCGGGTCTTAACTAGTGAACTACTCCAACTTATGAACGAATCATACTACTAGTGTTCATCAGTGAACAAATATTGCAAATGAACAATTACTAAAAACGATCAAGACAACAAATGAACAAATATACATACACAAATACATAATTTTTTTAAAAGAAACCAATATTACTAACAAATGCATAATTTATACAATCACTACTTATCAATAATTACTGAACAAACTACTAAAAAATTATACAATCACTATTGAACAATAAATGAAAAATGCAAACTACTGAACAAAAATAAGTGTTCATTGGTGAATAAATTATACAAATAAGTGTTCATCAGTGGGACATTGTTATTGAAGAGTGCAGCCTCATTAGCTATCTTAAACGAAACTCGATCTACAGATAATTTCTCCCAAATGCATTCCCGAAATCATATTTTCAGATATCTGTCAATCAAGATTATTAGTTAATAACCGAATAGCAAACAAAATTAATAAATAAAGCATAATGAGAATCATAGTGTAAACAATAAAATAAATAAACTAAAACCAACACTAAACTATCACGACAAACACTTTACTCTGAAACCTTGCACTAATTAGTATTATTTAATCCACCAGTATCAAATCTGTTCACCCACTTTCAGATCTGTTCACCAACTATCAAATATGTTTGAGGTTCTAGTGAAGGGCAACGGCGGTGCGAGCGGAGGGAAATAGACCACCAAAGCCTCCAATCTCAGGTGCCTTTTTTGCTATCCTTCTAACAAGCTCTGATCCTACATCAATGTCAACACTAGATATCATATCATCACCAGCTCTTACATCAAAACTCAAATTATAACAACAGAAACCCAAATCTTAAGCATTTAATAACTAATCAAACTCACTCACCATAAGATAACCTAGAAATATTAGAAGGTCGGTGGATATGGAAACCATCGCCGACAAACGAGCGAGCACCGATTCCAATTGACATGGATAAGAAACTGGAAAACACAAGCCAAAACAAGCGCCTGGAAGATCAGAGATTTTATCGTTAATGATGTTTTTTGCCATTGAAGATTAAAAAAAGACAGAAACGTTTTGTTCGGTTATTGATCTAGATGTGCGATCTACGATGGTGTACGACGACGGCTGTTAACTCCGGCAATGGATGAAGGCGATCATCCTGAGCGGCAATTTTAGAGGTTGTTGGTGAGTGCAAACACACACATCTAGGGTTTGTTCGTGACTTCAAGAACTAGAGAGAGAAACCGCCAAGAGAAAAGTAAATTCTAGAATTTTTGAAACCCACTTATGTAGGATAACGTCAGTTTTAGGTTTTGCTTATGACTATTTTACCCCTTTGCCACTTTACTTTAAATCCTTTTATTTTTATTTATTTACGAAAAGGCCATCATTCATCTTAACCCTTGATCACATAATCTAATGTTCATGTATAGTTCGCGCAGTTCTCGCATGAACGCTCACACACACACACACACACACACACACACACACACACACACACACACACACACATATATATATATATATATATATATATATATATATATATATATATATATATATATATATATATATATATATATATATATATATATATAGGGGTGAGTTATATAGAGAACCCATTTATCCTTTTAGCCAATCAGAAATTAGATATATATTTTCCATTTAATTAAATGTGAAGGGCAATTCTGGTATTCCATATATTTCCGTTTTTTTAGGAACAATTAATTTAAATTCTATAATTATGGAATGTTGAGATTTAAACCCTACAATTAATTTAAATCCTATAATTTCGATTTTTTTGGTATTCCATATATCTTCCTTTTATAATTTCGATTATATTAGGGATAATCAGAATGCTAAGTTCATCCATTTCCTTTATAGTTATGTTTTGGTTTAATCTTATAATTACAATTCACGCATACATTAATGTAACTCAATGCATCAATGTATCATCATTAATGTATCATTTATACATCAATGTAACTCAATACTAAATGTCCAAAAAAACCAAATAACCCAGATAACTTAGATACCCCATCAACAATCGCATACAAAAAAGATAATAATCCACCAAAATCCTAAAACACACAAATCCAAGTACTGATATTTAAAAAACCTAACATTATCCTAGTTCATGATACCCAATTCCTTAATTCGTGCTCTTTCACCAATTACTAATTTCATACGTTTATGTTTTGCACATTGTTTAATGGGTAAATCATCCAACTTTGTTCCCCTTTCCGTGCAGTGATGTCAGTTTCTTCTGCTTCAAGATCTAAAATCAAAATTCACAATTAGCTAAACATTTTTTAACCATTAATCCAGAAAAACATACCTATTGGTTCTTGTTCTTTCACTTATTTCCTCGGACTATCACTGTAATCCACATACTTTGATGTTTTCCGTCCACTTCTTCTAACACCTTACATTTATAATTAAAAACCATACAATCATTTATATGTGAAACATAATATTTACATCCATGTATATTTAGAATACAGTCGTGTATTTATGAATCTCAAATAACACATGAAGTCATTAGCCATGAAAATCAGTCAAGCAAAAACATTCATGTCTATTCACAGACATTGATGTTTGTAATATCTACATTGATGGTTGTAAAATCATAAAAACATTATTATCATGTATATAACAACTTTATCTACATAAACTGCAATAATTTTGTTAAAATATTAAACCAAACATTCTTGTACATTCAGAAACATTGATGTTCTTAACATAATAAAAACAAGATTTTAATGCAAATAACGGATTTTTGTACATTAAACAGTAATGTTGTTAAAATCTCAAACCAAACATTCATGTACTATTAAGAAGACCGACAAAACCCTAATTGCATCTTTGCTACTCTTCAAAAAACTGACAAAACCCTAATTGCAAGTTTGGTACTGTTAAAAATTATCGTCATTCAATCTTTTATTTTTTTGATTTCATTACCGATATCCTTGATTTTGGTTTAAAAAAACTGAAATCAAACCTAATCGTTTTGTATGTAGAAATCAAAATTAAAATTTTACCTGCCATTGTTCTTCCTCGTCGTCGCCGTCTGAAGATGGAATATTAATTTTTGATTTCACCGATTCTTGACTCATATATGTTGAATCAAAGCAATGCTCACGGATTTTTTTGCTAAAATCGCTTACCAATTTAACTGGATTTTGGAGATTTCCTATCCAAAACGACGCCTGTACCATCTTTTCGAAAACCCACGTAATTTTGGAAAATGGGGAGTGATCGCTAATTAAGGACGGTAGTTATTGTGAATAAATTTCCCTTTTTTAAATGTTTTGTTTTTAAACAAAAAAAACGTAAATTAAATTGCAGATTACAAAACTACCCTTTATCTTTAATTATAGAGTTCTCTATATAACTCTCCACTATATATATATATATATATATATATATATATATATATATATATATATATATATATATATATATATATATATATATATATATATATATATATATATATATATATATATACTTCTTGGATTCAAAATAATTGCTACACTTTCCTTATTTAATAAATTTATATATATAAAATTACCATTATGTCTTTACTTAACTTTATTAAACATCATTAAGATTGCCACCTAATGTACTTTCTCTTTCTTCAACAAAGCCAAAGATGATATGTGGGACCCTTGTTCACTAATTATCCCCTTTAATCTATCATAATCTATATTACAATGTTTTACATCAAAAAGCGTGAAGAGGAAAGTGTAGCACTTATTTTGAATCGGAGGAAGTATATATATATATATATATATATATATATATATATATATATCCGGATCCGGTGAGGACCCTTTTCCTGGTGAGAACTGCTAAGACTCCAAAAAAAAAAGTCTAAACATATCTAAAACAAACTTTTTTCAAAAACTTTCTTTTTTAAATATTAAAATCGCAGCATATAAGATCCAAAAAAAGTAAAAAATTTTAAAAAATGATCCAAAATAAAATATGGATCATAATAATGATCCACAAAAAATATGGATCATCGTTATGATCCGCAAAAAAAAGTGGATCATAATTTTTTTTTCAAATTTTTTTTTTGATTAAATGTAGAAATAATCATGGGGAGTTATATATATTTTTTTCGGAATTTTTTGGAATGTTTTTTAGGTGTCCTCGCGAGTACTCACCGTTTTTGGAGTCCTCATAGGATCCCACTTCTATATATATATATATATATATATATATATATATATATATATATATATATATATATATATATATATATATATAGGGTACGGATCCGGTGAGGACTCTTTTCCCGGTGAGTACTGCGAGGACTCCAAAAAAACTCTAAAAATGATCCAAAACAAACTTTTTTCAAAAAATTTCTTTTTTAAACATTAAAATCGCAGCATATAAGATCCAAAAAAATAAAAAAATCTAAAAAATGATCAAACAAAATATAAATATGGATCATAATAATGATCTACAAAAAATATGGATCATTGTTATGATCCGCAAAAAAAGTGGATCATAATTTTTTTAAATTGTTTTTTGGGTCGAATGTAGTAATAATCATGGGGAGTTAAATATATTTTTTTCGGAATTTTTTGGAATGTTTTTTAGGTGTCCTCGCGAGTCCTCATCGTTTTTTGAGTCCTCAAAGGATCCCCACACACACACACACACACACACACACACACACACACACACACACAGATATATATATATATATATATATATATATATATATATATATATATATATATATATATATATATATATATATATATATATATAATGTTGACCAATCAGAATAAAGGAAATTTGAATTTTCCCCCTAAATTCGTGAGGGGTATAATGGCCATTTCGAACATCCTTATTTATTTGGTAACTGATCATTTAATTAGAATATCCCTAGTTTATGGAAAGGTGGTTTACATGATTCCATAATTCGAAATCAATACCGATCGTGCGTTTAATTCCATATCTTCTTCATCTACCTTAAATTCCATATATTCTTCATCTCTACAATCGTATACAGAACAAGTATATAGAATTCTGTAAGATTAAATGACGAACAGTAAAGAAGACGCATCAAGTTATCAACAAAATGTATGCACCAATATAATAGAGCCAATCGAGAGTAATTATTACGAACCCTATCAAGGCCAGCAAGTACATTATTGCGAACTCTATCATGTTCAGCAAGTAGATTATTGCGAACCCTATCAAGTTCATTCTAGTATTTTTTTTCTTTATTATAATATTATTCCTTTTTACATTTTCGTTATCTTCATTTAATAGTGTAATTGTCTTGCTGGATTCATATTATATAGTCGACACATGTACTGGTTATATATTGCTTCGTTTTATTTGTTTAAATCAAGCGCAATACATATTGTGTTAAATAACAGTAATCATCATCTAATTAATTATATGTTCTACAATAATACATACATGTATTATGTTAAATGACAGCATTCATTATGTTATGAATTTAAATATATATTTTTTTAATAAAATTGTAGATGGTGATGACGATGCAACTGAGATAGGCCCTGGTCAAAATGGTATTGAAATATGGGTTCCAGAAGTCCATGACGACGGAAAACCAAAAGTTGGTGACATTTTTGAGAGCTTTGATATATGTTATGAAATGTACAAGTCATATTCTCAAAAGGCTAGATTTGACATTCGTAAGTCTGGTATAAAAAGGAAAAACGGACAGATTACGCACATATATGTATTATGTAGTCGTGCTGGTAAGTTAAGGTCTAAAGTGGAAAAAAATTCACTATTGGACAATGAACAAGATGAACCAGCAGATGGGGTTAAGAAGAAAAGAAAACGTAAAGCTTCTTCTAGGGTAACTGAGAACCCGACGATGATCGGCTTTAAAGCAATTGATGGGTCGAAATCGTTTATGGTGCATAAATTTATTGAGCACCACAATCATCCACTAATAAGTGAGGGTAATATGGATTTTTCTAAAGCTCAGAGTGAGTTAAATTATAGTCATTATCTATATATCCAGCGAGCTTCGTTGACCAATATAACAGCCACTAAAGCCCATAAATTAAAAGTTGCTCTAAATGGAGGATACAAAGGTGTACCCGACACTCCTGACGATTGGAGGAATGCTAAAACATCAATGAAACTGTTCATTGGTGACCATGATGCGAAGATGATTCTGGATAAGATGAAGAACATGCAACTGCATGTCCCCGGGTTTTCATTTGAATATCACCTTCGTGAACCTAAGCTTGCAAGCATGTTCTGGTCGGATGAAATAATGAAGGCAAATTATATTTCTTTTGGCGACGTCATTTCTTTTGATGCTACTTTTCGGACGAACAAGTAACATTCGTGCCATATATTTTTATTTACAAGTTTCATTAATTAATTAACTTTTCATTTTTTAGATACGATTTTGTTTTTGTCCCTTTTACCGGCATTAACAACCACCGGCGTTGTGTTAATATTGGGGCTGCTCTACATTCTGACGAAACATATGAATCTTACTGTTGGATGTTGGAAGCATTCTTGAAGGTTCACGGGAAGCAGCCTCCAATAGCATTAACTGATCAAGATCCTGCATTAAAAATGGCTATTATGAAATATTTCCCAGAAACACGTCATAGGTTATGTATGTGGCATATTACTCAAAAACTTCCTGGCAAGGTATATACGTGTATACTATAATAATTAAACATTTATGTTGCTACTATTCTAAATTATATATTTAAACAGTTGTTATAATGATTTTCGCAGGTTATACATGATTTGCCAACTGATTCGATGTTTAGGAGAGATTTTCATAACCTTATTTGAAACGTTTATATTGACCCAAAGGTTTTTGAAGAACGGTGGGATGATTTAATGAGTAGTTATGGTTTGAATGGATACAAATGGTTGACCGACATGTATGCAATAAGGCAACGTTGGATCCGTGCATATTTTAAAGACTATCCCATGTAGGGGTGAGCAGAAAAAGAGGGTAATCGGAATCGGAACCGGAACCGTCTCGGAACCGGAGGTTCCGGATCCGGAACCTGCTAAGAGGTTCCGGTTCCGGTTCCTAAAATCATGGAACCGCCCTAAGAGGTTCCGGTTCCGGTTCTCAAAATTAAGGAACCTGGAACCGGTGGATACCCTGGAACCGGCGGATACATGGTATTTTTTTATTAAAATATATATAATATATAATATATTATACATGATTAAATGAAATATATTTATGATTTATCTAAATGTAAAATACTAGTCCAAATAAAAATAAAAATTGGCCTTACTCGTTATAAATAAGTCAGAAATTGGGTGAGAGTGATACATTCACTCGTCGTGATGTCGTATCTTTGCGACTGACTTTCACATGAATCACATTTACTATGTTTTTGTCATTCTTATTCACTTATTTTTATATTGAACAATATTTGTAACCGTTGAATATATATAAAATCATTAAACGTTATTTGTAATCGTTAGTTTGTCTGATTTATTGTCTTGTTTATTCAGTAAGTAATGTTAATATTTTTTGAATTTAGATATAGGGTAACCGGAACCTGCCCTGGAACCGGTGGTTCCGGTTCTGGATCCGAAAATTTAGGAACCTGTCTTCCAGGTTCCGGTTCCGGTTCCTATATCCCAGGAACCTGCGGTTCCGGTTCTGGTTCCGGTTCCAGTCGGAACCGGCGGGTACCCTGTTATGCTCACCCCTAATCCCATGTGTGGTTTGATGAAAACCACATCTCGTTCCGAGAGTACCAATGCATTTTTCAGCTTACTACTGACAAAGATGACACATTTATTGAGTTTATGTCTTCTTTTGAATCAGCTATGGAGATACAAAGGTACACATTACGTCAACTTGACTACAAATCTAAAGGCTCAACCCTACCCATTCGTATTGATTTACCTATGGAGATACATGCACGTGATGTATACACACATGAGGTATTGATAGACGTACAAGATGAAATACACAAAGGGTTATATACATGTTCTCTGTTGCCCGATGATGATAAAGTGGATGATGTCGAATCCGATGTTCAGACGTTCATCATTTTACATAAGGAAAAGTCACCGGATAATTCGCGTGAAATTGTGGTCAAAACAAACGTTTTGTATTACAACTATACCAATTCATATTTTTTATGTCTAAAAAACATATATGTATCTCAACGATATCAAAAATTTTCATCTTATTATTTTCTTGCAGGTTGTCGTTAACAACCAGGATGGAACGATTACATACTCATGTGGTCATTTTACTCGTCATGGATATTTGTGTCATCACGTTTTCTGTGTTTTTTGTAACAATTTTGTGGACAGAATTCCAGATATATACATTAGTCGACGATGGACAAAAAATGCGGTACCTGCACATTTGATCGAAAATGGCCCCACTTATGGTACTTGTGAAGATCAAACTGGTAACATGTAAGCAGAATGTCACTCTATACTTGACGATTGCATCAGTTTGGTCCATAATGATGTCCTGAAGTTTAAACAATTTATTGAATCATTGAAACAATCACGGAAATCTCTAGAAGATGAGGTTGGGTTGTTAAAAAATGGCAAAAACAAGCGAGATTTAAATTCTAAAGTTATTGGAAAGCAAGTTACTCAAGATGATGGTGACCTTAACCCGCAAAAATCCAGCAACAAGGGTTCTAAAAGAATTAAAAGTGCAGCAGAGGTAGCAAAAATAGCTACAAAATCTAGAACATCGAGGAAAGTTCCTTTCAAATCGCGAACATGTAGCGTTTGTAACAAAAAAGGCCATAATAGTCGTAAACATGATAAAGACAAACAGAAACGTGTTGTTTATGATATTGAAGATGCGGAGGATGATATACTAGACGATGATAATGAGTATTCGGATGCTGATTAGTAAGAGTTAGAAACAATTTTTTATTCAAGCATTTTTTTACGGTTTACAAGTTTAATGTTTTTGGTTCACCATTTTATGATTTGGACATCTTTGTTTGTTGATGGAATTTTAATTGTTAACTTTTCTATTATCGCATGCACGACGTGTTACATCACCTTCATACAGATTACTGTTTTGGTTCACCAATTTAGACCATCAAATACATCAATGTTAACAGTACCAATGTGGTTTTTACATTAATGTATTTTGTACAGTACCTTCATACAGATTACCTTCATACAGATTACTGTTTTGGTTCACCAATGTAGACCATCAAATACATCAATGTTAACAGTACCAATGTGGTTTTTACATCAATGTATTTTGTACATTACCTTCATACAGATTACCTTCATACATATTACTGTTTTGGTTCACCAATGTAGACCATCAAATACATCAATGTTAACAGTACCAATGTGGTTTTTACATCAATGTATTTTGTACCACGAATGCATTATCCTTTAATTTAATCTAAATACATAGTAGGAAACTAAAATCATAATAATAACTATGAAACAAAAATAATCTTGCATCAACCTATTTAAAATTAACTAAATAACGAACACAACTTTAATAAAAACCAAAATCCACAAACAAACGCATCAAAAAGCCTAAATTGTTATCATAACAAAAACCAAACTTTCTAAAAAGTAGCATCAAAATTAACTAGTTCAGCAACACGAGTGGTTTTCAGATTTTGAATGTCGCAAGTTTTTTTCGGATTGTTGCCATGATCAGGTTGCTCTCCGACAACATTATTTTTGCCACATAATTCTTGGCAAGGATACCAAGTTGCGTTTCCAATTTCACCTTATCTCCATCTAGCCCGCAATCCCACCTTTGTAGATCATCACCCGAGTATGTTTCCATCACTCGCATCATACACAGCCCACTAAGTCTCCTGTACCGTTCGCCCTGCCATTTGAAAGAACCCGCAACCATATACGCCCCGATTATGACTTTTGCTTTGGTATGACGAACGGTTTCAACGTATCGTCCAAAAGCACATTTCTGGTGATAAAAAAAATGTCAACTACATATATAATTGTAAAACATGAGTGTATAATTGGTTTTTAGTATTTCAACTTACTATCATGTCAGCAACTACAACGTTGAACGTATTTCCTTTGTTGGATCTATTCCTTTTCCCCGACACTGCTGTTGTCTTTTTGAACTCAAAAAATCCGAACACTGCCCGTTCGCATGTCAAAGCAAATAAAAAACTCTTTTCCACAATTATCTACCGGAAAGAATACCTTAATGCAACATAAAAAATGTAATCATTTATCTATATATTTTACGACAACACACAAAGATGCTTTTTTTGTAATATTATTTACGTACCACGTCTGATTTCTCAACTCGTTCCTTCAAGTGTTCGTTAAAACTATCTATAAAGTTGGTCATCTCTTGTAGCTGATCATCAACGTCTTGTTCCATAAAATTACTCAATTTCTGAAATGTGATTAATATTAGAAACAATAAATTAACAAATTATTTGTGAAAATTAATTACCACATCGAAAGTTGGCAAAAAAAGTCTTAATGGTGAATTGTTGCTCCTGAAAATTTCCAAATGGTTAAGCACCACCGACCATGCAGATAAAACAGTTGTGAAACACCCCTTTTTAAGCAGTCGTGACTAATCCATACTAACAAGCCTCTGTCCACAGTAACTTTTGTACAGAACCTCACTACAACAAATTCATTAAACATAGATGTTTTAAAGTGCAAGTTTTAGTTAAAATAATACTAGTCAATAATAAAAAATAAACAAAAATATGATTTAACTTCCCCCTGATCCGTATCATATACATCCACATATTTCCATGCTTTTTGCTCATTCATAGTAAGTTTTTCACCAATGTCGACTACTCGTTGAACACAAGGTGATCGGGCAACAATAGATTTCGATATTTCACGCTTACCCCTCCCGACATTGATGCGCCCGACATTGCTGCAACCAACATTATTCAAAGGTTTGTATGTTCTTATAGGTACAGGTGTGACAAATCGATCCCTATGTTGTTCATCAGGTATAACATTCTCAGTTTCAATTGTTTCAAATTCTTGAGTCATTCCTAGACTAAAATTAGGTGCTTCATCAGTTGCAGTTTTCTTTTTCTTTTCAATTGTTTTTTCATAATCTTCAGCAATTATGGTAGCCTGTTGTGTGAACGGTCTGCCGTAATTAGGACATACACTTTCTTTATTAGCCACTAAGTTTCTTGGGTCATTCCTAGGCTAAAACTTGGGGCTTCATCAGATGCAATTTGTTTTCCCTTTTTAACAGATCTTTCATACTCATCAGCGGTGCGTATAGCCTGTTGTGTAAACGGACCACCATACATTAATGTATCGTCACCACAACCTACATCTGCATTCTCCATACCAACACATTCTTCAACGATTTTTTCACCCTCTTTCAATGTTTCTTCACCCCACCCACAGCTGCATTCTCCATAAAAACATCTTTCTCACTTCTTTCACCCTCCATAGTTGGCAGATCTTCTGTTCCCCGTTCCTTTACACCAATGGTTTCAACACCACTAGTCTCAACACCACTAGAACGTCCACTTTGTAAATTGGATTTGTCAAAATCATGATTATTGGGTGCCTTTCTTTTACTGATCTTGTGCTGTAACATACACTCAAATCGGTCCAGTAAAGTATTGTAGTAGTTGTCGTTCGGGAAAATGTTATCAGACTCATCAATTATCCTGTCAAACTCCTTGATTCCATCACGAACACTTTTGAGGTACGAGTTCAACAACCATATGCGTCCCTGTAAACTATATTTTATAAACTACCAGTTTTTGTAAGTATTCATGACAAAATACACCAAAGTAATTAAAAAAAATTAAAAAAAAATGTATTAACCTGCTTGTCTGTCGGGATTAGCTCCCCGTCTTTGTGCACATCATATTGTTCAATCTCTCCCATTCCAAATCCACCATTCGTTAGTTCCTTTAATTCTTTAACATTCAACAATTCACCTGACCAGACTGATATGGGGGGTCGTTTTTTTAAACCCTCTTGTCTTTGCATTTAATGTTTACAACATAACACATCTGTATGTGGACATACATACATGTAATTATTATATACCAGATTAATCTATATAAACACATTCATATTATTGTACTTACAGCTAAAAGGGTTAATGGACCCCTAAAGTAGACGTCCTTCTTCCCTTTCGCTCATCCAGATTTGCAGATTTTCAGGCTATCCCATAGATAGCTACACCAATTAATTTCGAACAGGTTCGTTATTGGCTTTGAATACCACAGAATGCTTAAGTCACAATAACCTCCTTGTCTGATAACGCCCATAACTGAACAAAAGAGCACTATCCAATTCAGCTTAAAGTTAAGATCCGGAAATTCTGATGTGATAATTCGATGTTTAAGATCCGTCGGTTTTATTTCTTTAATGCCTGTGTATTGGCTCATCCATTCGTTAATCAAGTTATCATCATTTACAGATTGCATATCCGATAAATTGGTGCCCATGTTATTCAAGCCTAACATGTCGCCAATCACATCAAGTGTTATTTGTATAACACCATTTTCAAGTTTTATTTGCATCAAATCTGGGTCAAAATTGTCAACCACGTACAGTCCTAGTTTCGATGGAATGACATCCACTTTAAAATCAAACATACCGCTAAACCCCATTTCATCGAGGCAACTTTTTGTTTCGGTTGAAGCATCGATATTAGTGCATGAAAAGTTTTGGGACTCGACCGTGTGTACAACACCGGTAACGTTTTTGTTATATCTACATCAACATCACCACCTCCTTCGCTTGTTTCACCATATTTTTCTTTTTCTTTTTCTTTTCCCTTTCCATTTTTTTTCTTATCACCAACCTCCCTTACACGCTTCCGTCCACTACTTGATTCACCTGACAAACAATTAATGTTACTAACTAAATTACACATGAAACGGTTACATACATGTAGTACATACTTGAAAAAAAAAATACCTTTTTTTCCCAATTGCATTATTGAGTTTATTTTCACCTTCAGATCTTTTAACAGCTTTAATTTGAATGTCTGGTTTAACTGTGGAATCCACTCGTAATTTTTTTCCTTTACGTTCTATCTCTACATTTTTTGCTTCATCTAAATCTGCAATTCCAATTACTCAATATTAATATAAGTCAAAACACACATGTATCTAATGAAATAGATTACCAATTAGGGTAGGTTCTTTATTTTTCTTCCTTGGGCTATCTCGGTAATCTACATACTTTGCTGTTCTTCGTCCACTTCTTCTTACGCCTTTCAATTAAAAAACAAAAACCAAAATTTAATTTAAACACTCCACAAAATTACATTCATGTACATACAATACTAATTCCGTTCATGTAATTAAAACCCTAATAACAACTATATTACGAGCTGATCATAAACATCTCTGCTTATTATCAATCAAGAAACCGGTAAAAAAAGCTACTTAGAACCCGCAATTATTCGATTTGAAAAGGCAATACATTCATTATGAACGATTATCTAAAAGACATTCATGTTCACACTAACTAATTTACATTCATGTTCATACTAACTAATTTACATTCATGTAATATCTGACCAACAAATTTAACACCCCTAAAACATGAATTATTCATTCAAATAACCTAAAACATCAACTAGATTTAATAAGATACTAAATTCATGTAAACATTATCTAAAAAGCATTCATGTACATACTAATAATTCATTCAAACCCCCTTTAAATGTTTTGTCCCAAAATATTTCTATTTTTAAACCGTAACAGAGCTTTTTAACAAGGTTCTAAACATCAATGAAAAGCAAAATTGAGACCGTGTAACACTATTAGCAGCCAATACAATCTTTAATCTGTGTAATATACCTTATATCATTAACTAATAAGCTATACATGAAAGATTTATGTGCACAGTTAGTCAACCTATGATGATACATCCATGCCTATGAAACACTTAAGGGTCCCACCGGTGAGTGCATGTAATACGAGCAAGATACGCAATGATACTACGAAAAGGAATGATTCATAATAGTCATTATGAATCAGTTAAGTATTAAGTTAAGTTTAACTTATTACTAGATTAGTTTGACTAACTAATTAATACAAGTGTTTGTATATTTATTAGCTGAGTAAATATACAATGTGTTAATTAAAGGTTATCCATGATATGATTTAAAGCTATTAAATCATATAGTAATTGGATAATATTATTGTATAAATTATATAAAGGTTATTATATAATTAATTATTAAAAGTATAAATACAAGCATATATAATTCGTGTATATGGGTACCGAATTATTAGTGTATTAATACTAGGCATCTAATAGTTAAGTGCAACAATAATAAACTAGGTATAACTATAAGGTATGGAAGTGTAAAAAGGAAGTTTAATTAAGAAGTTAATCCTAATTAAACTAGAAGGGTTTTAAGTGTAAGATCTTCTATTATAAATAGGAGGCTTATGACTTAACCCTAGATGTTGGTTCCTTGCCTCTTTACACGAAATCTCTCCCCTTCTCTTTGGAGCATTTCGGCCGAACCCCAAGAACACCACCACTTGGTGTTCTTCGTTCTTCGTATTCTTCGTGTTCTTCAAGTATTGAGGATCAAGTTCATTGCTTAGATCAACTAGAAGATCGCTCGATTTGTTCATCATCAGTGGACTAATCTTAAGCAAACAACAATGTATGTTTTGGGAAACCCTTTTCTCCCTTCTCCCCTCTTGGACGAGTTCGACCAAAGAACCCTAGGGTTCTTTGGTTGATGGTCAAACGAACCACACAAGCAACTAGGGGTGTCAAAAGGGTCAACCCGACCCGACCCAAACCCGAACCCGAAGTCGATTATGCTAGTCGGGTAGGTTTAATCGGGTCAAATATTGATATCGGGTTTTTTAAACCCGACCCGACAAACCCGACGTTGATATCAGGTCGGATATCGGGTGAAGATCGGTTACCTTTATCGGGTTTCGGGTTAACCCGATTAGACCCGACTCAAGTTTAAATATTTTTTTCTCTTTAACATTTAGCAGATAAAATGAATATGAATCTTAAAATATGTAACAATTACGAAACAATTTAATTTTTTTTAACAATGATAAAGTAATGAAGTTTTGGGAGGTTTTAGGGACTCATTTTCTGAGTAAGTGTGTTCGTAAGTATCGTGAAATTAATTATATTTGATTTACAGAATATGAAATTAACAACTAATTATCTTGTTCTTCACTAATTTGTAATTTTATGTACATATGATTATCATGGATCTTGTAAAATATGTAGTCTATATATAAAAAGTTATACAGGGACATTTTCTATTTATAAATTTGTGTTTCTTATAAGTGGAACTATTTGACCCGACCAACCCGGTCGGGTCAACCCGACAAACCCGAAACCCGACCAACCCGAACCCGACTAACCCGATTCCTTATAGGGTCGGGTTTCGGGTTAGAATTTTTCACCTCAAAACCCGACAGACCCGACCCGATAAAAGCCAAACCCGACCCGAAAAACCCGATTGACACCCCTACAAGCAATGTATGTGTTCGAGTTCTTCGTACAAGGTTTCTTTCTTGTTAATCTAATCTAGATTTCCAACATCCCAATCCTTTAGGGTTTAAGGATTAGGTTTAGTCCCACTTCCGCTTTTAGGGATTAAATCAGCTAGTTGGTTTTAACCGGTCAAGAACAAGTTCATGTTCTTGGTCAGTATGGTTCGAACCAAGCATACTAGGAGGTCGGTCCTATGGGTCGATCAGTCTCAAGATGCGAGTGAAACCCATCAGTGGTATCAGAGCGTTGGTTTAGAGATCTAAACTAGATTAACAAAGTTTTGTTTGTTTATTTTAATTACAAGTTTTTTTTCTTTTTGTTCCAAGTTTCTTTTTCTCCTTCATATTTTTCTCCTTCATATTTTTCCTAGGACCAAGAATATTAATCTAGCCTAGTTTAATCGGTCAAAAGGTTTCTTATACCCTAGTTATTTTCGTAATAGTAAAAGAACACTAGGATCAAGTATGTTAAACAAGATTTGTTTAATTGATCAAAAAGATTCTTTCCTTGTCTCCCTAGAAATTTCGTGACCTAGAAGAACCCTAGGACCAAGTATGTTAAACAAGATTTGTTTAATTGGTCAAAAGGATTTCTTTCCTAATCCCTTAGGTTTTTCAAAATCTAGAGGTTACTTGGACACCAAGTTTATTAAACTAGCCTAGTTTAATTGGTGGAAAAGTTTCCTAGGCTTAAGAATTTCGAAACCCTAAAGAACCCTAGAACATTAAACTAGTTTGAGTTTAATTGTTTAAAAGAATTAATTAGGATGATAATCTAAAACCTAGATAATTAAACAAGTTTATGTTTAATAGGTTTAATTATTATTTTGATAGATTTATTAAGACTAGTTCTTTAAACCTAGAAATTTAGACAAAGTTTTATTATTGTCTACAAGGTTTAAACAAAGTTTATTAATCTATTAATAAAGTTTTTTTAATAAATTTATTAATCTATTAATAAAGTTTAAACAAATTTAAACAAAGTTTTTTATTTTTATTTTGATAGATTTATTAATCTATCTTAGAATTTAAACAAAGTTTATTGTTTAGATAAGATTGATTAAAATTAATCTTTTAATAAAATAATCTCTTTGATCAAGAAAGTCAAAACCCTAATTTTGATTGATCAAGAACAAGATTAGGGTTTAACTAATTCATTTAGGGAATTAATAAGATTAAAAGAAGTGTTAATTTTTAAGTTCTAAAATTAACAAGGTGTATTTATGTATTTTTATTATATATATATATATATATATATATATATATATATATATATATATATATATATATATATATATATATATATATATATATATATATATATATATATATATATCTTAACCTATATATGAGGCTACACCCCATTATTGTACGACACCTCAGCACAATGCTCGATCCTGATTCGTCGAAAATGCCACCTGTAAATCTCTCATTGGTCCAACCATTCAACCATTCCTCAACGACATTTCAATAGGGCAGCCGGAATTTAAGGCGTCCAAATATGGTATGGTTGATACATGCAGCCTGTCATTTGGCTTAATGTTTTTATGATATCTGCGCATCTCTCTCGTCACCATTTTGCTAACCCTAATTCCTCCATCACAGTTGAATGATAGTTGCCCAAAGTTTAAGGATTTCAATGGTGGTATTGCTATTCATCTTGCTCCGATATACTGAAACCCTACACTTGCCAGTTTCCTCATTTCCCTCTACTTTCAGGCGCCAAATCATCATCATACACACACGCACACGCGCGCGCAGAGCTTAAACCTTCAACAATGGCTTCGATTGATCCAAATCGTGCGTTTCTCACATATGTACTTTAACCTAATTCATCACATTCATTTTAAGAATCGGGTTTCCATGATGTAAAATGTTTTTTTCTTTCTGATTGCAATTCATCGTTGTACAAAAAATTTCACCGTTTTACAATATTTTTCCTTTTTTTTAACTGTCTATGTGTTTAAATTATCCATTTCTAAAATTTTTGTGTAATTGTGAGTTGTTAAAATTGATTTTTTTTACTGTTTGATGTTCATAGTTATGAGGAAGTGTGAATAAGTATTTTCCCCACCAAGTGTTTGATGTTTTGCCTGTGTGAACATTGTTTTTTTCTACTAGAAAGTGCATCATTTCAAGTATATAAGACATTATGATTGTTTATTAGTTGGACTGACTTTTTTACTTATAAAATTAGGAATTGAAGTTATATAGTATTTTGAAGTATGGTATCCGATCATACATGAAAATTGGATTTTGAAGTATGGTGTCCGATCATTAACAAAGAAGGGATTGTATGATAAAGTTAATTTTGGAGTAAGTGTATAATATTTCAATTATATGCAAATCTTACAAAAAAAAAAAAAAAACACAACATGATACACCATGAACTTGAAATAAGTGTAGGAGCAGCTGATGTTATTGTCGTTGAAGTTATATAGGATTTATCGAGCCAATTGTTACTCCATATATGTCTTTTTCTTATTAATATGATTGTGAACGAATGGTTGATTTCAGTTATATGGGATGTCATATAGACGGTTTCATGGCTGTTTTAGGGCGCACACATATTCTTTAGGAAGGCAAGCCAAGTGACACGTAAAGCAGATGGCTGCTAAAGTTGCACCAAGACTTGTCAGGCCTGCTAACAAGGTAACTTTACTTATTTTTTTATGGTCATGCTATCACCCTTTAACATCAGCAATTCCATTTTATAGTGATTAATATAACAAATTTTTGCCAATTAGCTGACTTGTGTTCTGTTGTGGTACTTTTAACTTTTACATTGTTAATAGCATAAGTCAAACATGTCAGATTTCTCCATTTTATTCTTTTATCACAAACCGTTTAAATTATATAATACTCCCAAAAGTCTAATCCCAACATTAAGCATATTTAAAAGATTAAGTAATCAAGAAAAAGGCTTACCCATTAGTGCAATTGATAATTTAAGTCAACTGGTGATAAATTTTTCTAACATCTATCGACACACTAAACCTAAGTTTTTAATGTCCTTATATGCAACATGTTAATGGCTTGCCAATTTGTTGCAGAAGATCATGTAGCCCCGTTATTCGTTAGGAGTTAGGATTATCCGGTGGCTTGCAAGATTGCCACTAAGGAATTGATTTGGAGAACAATGTAATATTTTAATGGTTATAAGTTTGTAGTATTAACATAATATCAGCTTTGTTGTAAAGTTAGTTATTAACACGCTAAGTTAAGGCTTCATTTATAAATATATATTTATATTTATGCATGTACAACGATCTCCTACTGGCACACATCTCCCCACTTATGGAGTATGGAATCATAGCCTAAGGTTTTTATAGAAGGGGCCCTCAAATAAGAAGATTCGGCACTTAAATTTTGATGCTCCTAACACTTGAACATGCTTAACCACCACTTGAAGATTTATGTTGAAGTTCTTTATTTATTTATAACCAAAGGTCTATTGATCATTTCAATACTATTTTTAACTATATGGTAAAGGTATTTTTTAGTCGTTATGCATATTATTTCACAATTGATTCATCAACATGAAATTAATATGATGACAAGTAGATTTCACATCATTCTGTTGGTCCTATTTAATAATGTGCAATGTTGAGTCAAAAGGTTAATTAGCATTTGAGCAAGTTTTGAAAATTGATTTTTTTGTCAAATGGAATCTTTAGGTGATTTTCGTTAATATTGAATCATTACGTCCATAATATCGAGTCTAAAATACATAGATTTCAAATATGGTAAGTTTGACAAATTAATTGCAATCATTTTCAGAAAATTAAATGAATTTGAAAAGATGCCTAACTTCACAGCTATATGGAGTCTTTAGGTGATTTCCATTTGACAAAAATCATTACGTCCATAATACGAGTGTAAAATACATAGGTGTTAAATACGGTAATTTTGACAAATTAGTTGCAATGCTCTTTCTGAAAATTAAATGAATTTGAAAACATGCCAAGTTCAAAGCTATGATAGTCCGCCATCACATTTGACTGCAAAATATCCATTTTAAAAAGACATAGGTGTAAAACATGATTCCAAATTGTTTTTTTTCCATATGATATCGGGATTCTGTTCATGTATTCACTAAGATGACAATTATACTAATTCAACTACGAATGTCGTATAAAGAGAAATTTTATTTCGTCTCTAAATTTTTGTGTACCATTTTTTATGTGTCAAAAAACGTTTAAATAATATATTATTATATGATTTCAACAATATTTATTTGTATTATTTTCCTTTTTATTTTTTTAAGCTAGCCCGCCCATTCGGGCGGGTTATGAAGCGATTTGAAGGAGTTACCTACGAATATGTTGATTTTACTTCAGTGGTTGAAATAATCCGCGAATATTACGTTTTTCTTTTTAATTTTTAGGGAGTTATCAAACATAAATTAATCAGATTCTACATATACTTATGGGCATTAAGCTTTTTGAAATTCACCTCTAAATTCCATGAAGCAATTACAACAGTCATCTCCTTCTTGAAAATCCAGGTTAGTGTTGTTGTTTATTAATATTGTAGATTTGTAATCATAGTGTTTTAAGTGGTTGTTTCACTAGCATAATATGCTATAATCATCGTTTTTATCATACTGTTTTGAGGGTTTTTTCCATGTTACTAAAACAACAACTTTTGAAACACTCTTGCAGCTTAGTTACAAATTTATGGGTTGATAAACACAAGTAAATGTTTTGGCAGCTTCATAGTAATATCATCACGTAATTCTTATTGCAGTTGCAAGTATTGCAAGTATGTTTTTCTACATACAGATTAATATAATTCAATCACAGTTGACATGTACAGTCTTTTTGTAAGTATTTTTTGTTTCTTTTTTATTTTATTTGATATGCATCATGTTATAAGTTATTTAAAACAAATTTGTTATTTGTAGGTTTTTTTATGGTGTATCAGGTAATACAATGGTGATCAAGGAGATTAAACGTAGCACACATGATGCATTTGTGCTACTTTTTCCATTTTGTATAAATTTATATAAATGGTCAGAAAGCATCCATTCATTTCAACAATAATTGACTATATAATTTCATATTTTTTTTTCATATTTATAGATTTTATTTATCGAAGCAAGTCCACCCATTCAGGCAGGCTTTGAAGCAATGTTGAAGTCTTATTAGCCATTTATAATATAAAAAAATTTGATAACAGTTAAGGTTGTAAAATTTATGACAATATATAGTTCGAGAATTATTAGATTGTTACTTTTTCCAATTTTTACTTATACCGGTGATTTATAGGAGCGTTTTGTTTGTTACTAAATTTATACCGAGTAATATCTACCGTTGATATTTTGAAAGATATAAAAGTATGTGTTTTTACTACAAAATTATTTTAAATGTATAAAATTTTAATGAATAAAGTATTTAAGAAAGTAAAATATACTTCGCGCCACTGGCTTTTCAACCAAGCGCTATCCCTCGAATAGTTATTAGTCCTTCCGACAACAAGATGCCTTTCAAATTGAATCAGAGGCAATTTCCTGTTCAGGTCTGCTTTGCTATGACCATTAATAAAAGTCAAGGCCAGACGTTGTCTCAGGTTGGTTTGTTTCTGCAAAAACCGGTATTCTCACATGGCCAGCTTTATGTGGCTGTATCACGAGTTAAGAACAAGAAGGGATTGAAAGTCATTTGTTGTGACATCAATGAGAATTACACTAATTCAACATCAAATGTAGTATACAAAGAAGTCTTATTTCGTTTGTAAATTTTATGTAACATTTCTTCATGTATCGATTTTTCTACCAATTCATCATTACAGCTACATCATTATTATGACTTTTTTAAAATTATTAATCTTTGTTGGGATTTTTCTACATACTAAATTTTGAAGCATACCCGCCCATCGGGCGGGTTATGTAGCTAGTATATATATATATATATATATATATATATATATATATATATATATATATATATATATATATATATATATATATATATATATATATATATATATATATATATATATATATATATATATATATATATATATATATATATATATATATTACGAAATTTTAAATATTTAAAGAAAATGAATTTTAAAAGATATAATAAGTTTATACGTATTTTAATTAGATTAAGTTAAAATACATACGTATAAATTAGATGTAATATTCTTATTAGAATGTTACAAGTTTATTATAAAAGTTTATATATATACGAATATATTAAGTACAAGATAAAATGGAACAATTAAAAAAATAATGTTATTTTGATCTTAAAGGATAATAGTATAACTAGTTATTGTATAAGTTATTATATAATTAAGACTAGAAAGTACAAAGTTATGATTTCATTATAACTATAAATTGTACAAGTTGAAATTATATGATTAACTAGAAATATACAAAGTTATATATTATTATTATAAGGTGTATAAAGTTATAAGTTCTTATAACTAGATAATTATACAAGTATAATCTAAGTATTTTACAACTCATGTAATATACTAAATTAATGATCAAGTGATAAATAACAAGAAAACTTTGTAACCTATATTTAGCTAGTTCAAGTTAAATGCAAGAAAGGTTTAAAACAAACTAAGAATTATTATATATAGTCTTTATATAATAAGTTTATTAGTTTCACCAAGTATAGACCGATGATTGTGTTTGCTTAAGTTCCATCATAGTTGTTGGAGCTAGTGGGAGCTACACAAGAGAGTCACAAAGTTTATAAGTGTGTCGCCATGACAAAAGTTTTTGGTCGAATCTAGTAAGTCAAAACAAATGTTTAATTTCATTATTAAACATGTGAAAAACTAGGTGTGTTAAACTAGATTTATGATTCAAGTTTATGAATCATAATAGAATTAAAAATTTAACATAAGTTTTAAAAGTTTTTCCAAATAAGATAAAACAAGTAAGTTTTATTATAGATAAAGGTTTTTCACAAAATCTAGTAAAACGTTTTGTACACCTCGTTTTTAGTTATACATATACATCGTGCAATTCTTGAAACTATAAGTTTTAAAAAATAGTTCTTAAGTTTTAAAAAAGGTATCTTGTAGAATTCTTAAATTCACAAGTCACGCATTTTAAACAAGGATTAAGATTGGAATAAAGGTTTAAGTTTAGTTTTAAGACTTAAACAAACCCAAGAAAATCTTAGATCGAAGTACTATCCACATAATGGAACACCTCACTTGTTCAACGATATTCATATTGTAAGGATAAAGAACCTTAGATATGGATTCAAATCATTGCGAGTGTGAGGGTGCATAAGGTTCTATGATAATCGGGAGTCCTGGCGCAGAGCATCGCACTGTCTTAGATGGTCTGATCTACTTTGGTGATACTCGGGAGTCCCGGCCCAAAAAGTACTTGAGTAGAATAAACATACTAGACTTTATTACTAACTTCGAAATGTACAATTAGATTGTACAAGGTTGTAATAAATTATAAGTCTAAAGATTCTACGACCCCTAAGAATCGTGTCAAGTCGTGATACGATCGGTAAGGATGTTACCTACCAGAAACAACATGTCTCGTCGGGAAGTGACCAAACCTTGCGGCGAGAATGTGATATATGGATCCTAGGCCTAAAATATTAATTATGGGTTTATAATATATTTTAGAAAATGCTAGAAATGAACCAGGATAAACATATTACGCTTGTAGGGTGTTCAAATCATGCTCGGTGGTTAAAGGATCATCGGTGAGTGCTCACGTCATGGAAATAAAAGAGCACATGGATCATCTTGAATGAATAGGATACCCAGTACCGTTGCAGTTAGCAACAGTAATGATATTAAACTCGTTGTCAGATGACTATAAGCATTATATAGTCAACATTGAGCAATCCATTGATGAGCTACATTCCATGCTCATGACTACTGTGTTGATTTGGGGACCAAGTTTAAGAATGATCTCGTAGTAACCGATGATGGTACTGATCAGAGAAAGAGGCGCAATGGAAAGGGAAAGGATAAAACCGATCCCAGCCACGACGTGCCTAAAGGGTAATGGAGTCAAACAAAAAGGTCAAGAGGGTAAAGCCAAACAAGGACCGAGAAATGTTGTCTTGGTTGTGGCAAGGGTCAAAGGGTAGGAGGCAATGCTTGCTCCCTAGTTGACTTGGCCAACTTCTAGATACTCGCTTCCTACTTGTAAAAGTTTATTACAAGTAACTCAACTTTAGCAATCGTTTATTGCATAAGATGATAAGTGAGATGACCGGTATGAGATGGTGATGATCCCACGAGCACCAAGATTTTATAATTCAGTATTTTATGGATTCAGCAAAAACAATTTTATTTTATTGTTTGAATAATCTTTTTATTTTATGTTAAAACAAAGTTTTTGGTTTTAATAAATTCGAATCCATGGTTGAATTATATTGTGTGCATGTGTGATAATTACACTAGTCAAGGTTTATGACTAGATTGTAAGTCAATTTTTGATTTACTTAATATTTCATGTTTTATACTTGTTTGATTGTTGTATGAATAAATAATGTCTTGATAGCTCAAGGTACTTAGATACTAGAAATTAGAAAGTTTTTCTAATGAAAGTATTTAAGAGTTTTATGGAAGCATAAGGTTCAAAAATTATTAAACTTAGTTAAAACATCTTAAGTAATAGTCATTACTTATGGTAATACGTTTTAAAGTATTAGTATTAATATAGTATGATTATATTGGATATAATCAACATAGACTTTAAAGAGTATTATTACAAATCTTTTATACTTGTAATAAAGAATTTGATGAAGTCATAATTCCCTAATAGGAATAATTGGATATTCGTAAGATCCAAGTGAATTGACTTAGACATTAAATGAACTCTTAAAATGGACAAACTATATTAAAGTATTTAAGAATTAAAAGGTATTATCGCAAGTCTTTTATACTTGTAATAGATACATTATTTAATCAAGTCATAATTCCCTTATAGGAATAATGGATGTTTGAGAAATCCAAGAAATGACTTTGACATTAAATAAAGTTCTTAAAGAAAACTAATATGTTTAAGAATTGAAAGTATCGTCTCAAGTGTTTTATACTTGTTAGATACAGTAATCAATATAGGTCATGATTCCCTAAACAGGAATAGTGGATATTCGCAAATCCAAAGGATGATCTTAACTATTGATATAATTCTTAAAAGATTGAACTACAAGTTATTGAATAGGTCAAAGTAGTAGTTTAAGTGATGCTTAAGTTCCATAAAAGATAGTGGGAGCTAAGACTAACACAATTCATTAAAGATATTAATGAATTTAGTGAGTTAGTAAGACATTAACAACAAGGTTTTACCAAGTCGTTAGCCAAAGAGTTAAGAGAAATAATAAATGATCGTTAATTAGACTATTGCAAACGTAATAGCGTGATCACGAGTCTTTTGATTAATTATTGCATATCTAATGGGTTGTTCACACTCTAGTGGATAACATAATCATTTAAGAAAATTTCTTTAACTAGTAATGATATATCTACAAATCAAGTAACTAAAAGGGGCTTTAGTTACAAGGAGAATTTTATGAATTCAAGAAACTAAGGAGTTAATTTCCAATCCTCCTATGTTTGCGGAATTGCATAAAAGACAAGACTAGAAAATGTTCCAAATGTTGCATGAACAATATCTAACAAAGACAAAAGTAATAGTATTCCTCAAATACTCGTCTTATGTCTTTAGTTTAATAGAAATGATTGGTTTAGTGATAAAGTTACAATTAAGGTTGTAAGAATCATTAAGTAATCAACACAAACGAAAGGAATAAGTAATGATCCAGTAATAATTCAGTATCTATGTCCAGTAGGGAATAATACATGAGTTAGTATCATTATTATTTAGACTTTGTATGTTTTACAACATCCATGAATAAAAGTCTATTTACTCAAAAAGGTACAATATCTGTGACTACTCGTCTTGGTGGGAACATTGATGGGACGTTAACGTCATCGCGGTATTTGGTGGTAGATTCGAAAGTCCTTCGAAGATAGCTACACAAGTTTTGTGTAAACCAAATATCGGTGATATTTTGTTAGAGGCTCAACGAATATTGGATTGACCACCGTGACAATACTTCGTGGTTGAAAAGTTCAAATGTATTGTTCCCTAGGATTGTCCTTAAGCCTGAGGTATTTGGTTTAGGATACAATGACTAATGTGCTTTGGTTCGTCTTAGACAATTCTGAAATATGGTTGTCATACGAGGCTTTACTGGGTACAAAGGAAGTTGTATTTTGAATCGAAACATAACAACATGGTAATTGCACCTACTTTTAGGAGATATATTTATGGGTCCTTTGACATGATGAGAAACTGACAAGTGCACGACCGTGCCCAAACGAACTGATTTGTTCTTTGTCGTTTATCACAACAGTTTGAATCAAGAAGTCATGTAATGATTTCGAATACAGGAGTTGATAATTTCTACCGTGCTCGTATTCGTTAACACAAATATCGTGCTGCAAGGGATAAGCCTAACAACGTTGTCCAAGAAGTAGAGACAGAGTGTTCTTTACTAGGAGAGTTTTTCACAAAACTATATCAGGGTTACATAAGCTGTTTTTATGGGGTTGGTTACCTACATGCCCATCTAGAAGGCCACTGGAGCTCGTATCATTAAGATAAATGTTACAAACTTGCACAAGTGGGAGTCTGAAGGATTTATGTGCACAGTTAGTCAACCTATGATGATACATCCATGCCTACGAAACACTTAAGGGTCACACCGGTGAGTGCATCTAATACGAGCAAGATATGCAATGATACTACGAAGAGGAATGATTCATAATAGTCATTATGAATCAGTTAAGTATTAAGTTAAGTTTAACTTATTACTAGATTAGTTTGACTAACTAATTAATACAAGTGTTTGTATATATTAGCTGAGTAAATATACAATGTGTTAATTAAAGGTTATCCATGATATGATTTAAAGCTATTAAATCATATAGTAATTGAATAATATTATTCTATAAATTATATAAAGGTTATTATATAATTAATTATTAAAAGTATAAATACAAGCATATATAATTCGTGTATATGAGTACCGAATTATTAGTGTATTAATACTAGACATTTAATAGTTAAGTGCAACAATAATAAACTAGTTAAAACTATAAGGGATGGAAGTGTAAAAAGGAAGTTTAATTAAGAAGTTAATCTTAATTAAACTAGAAGGGTTTTAAGTGTAAGATCTTCTATTATAAATAGGAGGCTTATGACTTAACCCTAGATGTTGGTTCCTTGCATCTTTACACGAAATCTCTCCCCTTCTCTTTGGAGAATTTCGGCCGAACCCCAAGAACACCACCACTTGGTCTTCTTCGTTCTTCGTGTTCTTCGTATTCTTCAAGTATTGAAGAACAAGTTCATTGCTTAGATCAACTAGAAGACCGCTCGATTTGTTCATCATCAGTGGACTCATTTTAAGCAAACAACAAGGTATGTTTTGGGAAACCCTTTACTCCCTTCTCCCCTCTTGGACGAGTTCTTTGGTTGATGGTCGAACGAACCACACAAGTAATGTGTGTGTTCGAGTTCTTCGTACAAGGTTTCTTTCTTGTTAATCTAATCTAGATTTCCAACATCCCAATTCTTTAGGGTTTAAGGATTAGGTTTAATCCCACTTCCGCTTTTAGGGATTAAATCTGCTAGTTGGTCTTAACCGGTCAAGAACAAGTTCATGTTCTTGGTCAGTATGGTTCGAACCAAGCATACTAGGATATGGTCCTATGGGTCGATCACTCTCAAGATGCGAGTGAAACCCATCAATACATACCTGACATTTCACTTCCGCTCGTCGTCCGTCGCTCGATGTTCAGTATTTCGTGTTTGATGGCAGTGTATTCGAAGTCGAAAGCCACAATTTCGTCTTACTTTAAAGTACCGCTTTGAACCCCTAGAAAATCTCTGAATTTCTTAGATGATCACCGTTCATGTATATCGCAATTCAAAATGATTGAGTTTCTAAATGATCGGGATTTCTATGAAAGTGAAAAGAACCGATTACAATCCCAATGCTGGTAGTTACCATAAATATCTCTCCCATTAATAATATAATAAATAACAAAATTCCAAAAGTACCCTTTTCCCTATTTAAAATCGTGAAAAGTTGCAGTTTTAATCTCAACGCGTGATGAAAAGAATGGATGGATAAGATTTGTTTAATTGGGTTTTGTTGGTTCTTCACATATAATTGGTTCTGTCTTCATATATATATATATATATATATATATATATATATATATATATATATATATATATATATATATATATATATATCTTACTAATATATAATGCATTTAGGCCTACTACATTAGGCAACTTTTAAGGACCTCCTTAAACTTAATTTTAAGGAGCTTTCCTCTTTTGTTACTTACTTCTCTGCCTTAAAAAAAATAAATCGCATCTTTTAAGATTCGAACCCAGGACCTCTCCTAACTTAGGACTATGTGTTAACCACTTGCTCTACATTACATTTTATTTAAAACCACCCACACTTCCCGTATTAACCTGTTACTCCAACCGATTTATCACTAACATTAACTATACTGCTTTAGTTATAGCAACAATTGACTATACCAAACTCATTTATAACCGAAAAGCATATATAACGGGCTGTATATCAACAATTTCTAGAAACAAAAGCCGTTTAATTTATAACCGAAAATCAAATTTTGACCATACCAAACCATTTTTTAACCGAAAATCCACTTTTGACCATACATAAACAACCATCTACAATTCATGCAAAGCATTTTGGGATACAAAAATTTATAACCGAAAAGCATATATAACAGGCTATATATCAACAATTTCTAGAAACAATTTCCGTTTAATTTATAACCGAAAATCAAATTTTGACCATACCAAAACCATTTATAACCGAAATCAACTTTTGACCATACATAAACAAGCAGCTACAATTCAGGCCACACTATATGCTCCACGTTAATGTTTAGTGTCCGGTTCATAACAAATATATATATATATATACAATCCATTGTCAAATTGTCATACCAACTTGAAATAACTATACATATTTCAACTAGCTACGTGTAAGCAACAAAGAAAACGTATTATTCATGATTATTAACAAAATCGGGAAACGTTTTTTTAGTAAATGTTGAAATAATTACAGTCAAAGTAACAGCTTTGGACTTTTCTAAATAAGGAAACGTTTTTATGGTCTATTTTTGTAACATCGTTGAATTGACTGTAATTAATATGAAGATATATATCGCATGTTTACTTGGTCAATGATTAGGTGAATCCGTGATATTTACATTCATTTGGCCGTTTTTAAATTTTTACGGCATTAACTGAAATTCGTCATTAAGGTGACACATAACGTGCATTACGTATTAGTCAATCACTCTGTTTATAAATATATCTACACTACAGCTAAAGTGATATAGTAAACCATTGAATCACCAATATATCTTTAAAACGTTTGCAGCAGATGGAATGCCCCTTGTATGTACCAATAGTGAGCTTTGACTCTCTCTGCCAACTTGAGTGGACTTACAGCTGCAACTATGTCCGGGTTGATTATGTTTGGAGGGACGACAAACAAAACAACATGTGGCTTGTTTTGCTCGACAAATTTGTAAGTTGCTATTAAATAATGACATGTAGTACCTTTAAATTTCTTAACTTTACAATTACCAATTCATTGATTTCGTCTTAGGGACACAAAATCATGGCCTTTATCCCCCACATTTTAAGGACTACATATGACGGACTCAATTTACAAGGTGGTGTGTTTTCGTTGAAGGGCTTCGAGATAGATTTCTACCTACCCAAAGACTATCCACGTTTTGGAAACTACAACTTCGTTCAAAACTATTGGACAGTAGTGTTCACTAAAAAAATCGAACTTGCTAGGACTACTATGGGAGATCTTGGATGTTTTCGCAGCTATCCATTTGCTTCCTTGTAGCAATATCCACTTTATATGAACAACAATATTCATTGTTTTTAATCATTTAACGTTTTTTTTATTCTATTTTCCCGTTTTAAATTATTTACTTCCATCCTATATGTAAATTGACATAATTGTCGGTTGAAGTTAAAGAAAATCACGTGAGTTTCTACCATGTTATCTCTCTATGGATCAGATGATTGTTCTGGTAAATTCGTGTTATGATCGACCAATTGAAAATCATATAAATTTTTTATTTTTAGTTTAAGTTGTTGATGTTTGTTTATGAATGTTGTGATTTAGACAAGCATGTTGATATAAGTTAACCACTTCAACTGCTTGATTATTTTGATTTGTTCCAGATACTAATATATATAAGCTTTAACGTCACCAGAACTGAACCATCATTTCTCTATTTAAAAGGCCCATATTTACTTTCACAAAAAAGGCCAATTTCGGATCTGATCCTACCATCACTACGCACCACCACTCATCACCATCGCTATTGTCACCACCACCGGTACTGTCGTCACTTCGAAAAATAGTTACGAGTACCCGCCGCCGCATTGCGCGGGTACCCTGCTAGTATATATATATATATATATATATATATATATATATATATATATATATATATATATATATATATATATATATATATATATATATATATATAGAGAGAGAGGGGGGTTGAATTAGTTTCAGAACCAATTAAGGCTACAGAAAACAACAGAAGTCAATCTATCCCATTAATTTTTTGAAATGAAATAATCATGGAAGACACATTAATGTATTTGATGAGGGACCCCCAAATATTGGTTTGCATGGATGTCATTCATGCATGTATACATATATGTTATTGCGCATGTATGTTTTCATGTATGTATACATAAGTGTTATCTATACATATATGTATACATGCATGAATGACATCCATGCATGAATGACATCCATGCAAACCAATATTTGGGGGTCCCTCATCAAATACATTAATGTGTCTTCCATGATCATTTTATTTCAAAAATCAATGGTTTAGATTGAGTTCTGCTGGTTCTGTAGCTTTAACTGGTTCTGATTCTAATTCTACACTATATATATATATATATATATATATATATATATATATATATATATATATATATATATATATATATATATATATATATATATATATATATATATATAGTGTCCAATTCAGCGCAGAACCATTTAAAGGTGCAGAACCGCAGAACCCGATCTTACACCTTTAAAGTTTAAATTGAATGGTCAAAATTAATCATATCATATTCATAATAAAATTCATTATACTTAAAGTAAAAAGTAAATAAAAGGGTAATATAGACATTTTACAAAAAACAAAAATAATAATGATAATACTCCCTATTTTCTCGCAGACCCTCTCTCCCTCTCTCTTAGAAACCGTATCCCCTCTTCCTCTCTCATTCATCCCTCTCTCCAATAACCCTATCCACCACATCTCTTCCTTTTCTCTCTCGTAAAGATCAGGCGACCTCCACCACCGAGAAAAAAATACCGTTACACGTGCGAGCAAATGAGATAGAAAGGTGTGTAGAAATAACCAATGATGATAATCTTGTTAGGTCAATGAGTTTTATCGATGAAGATCTTGATGAACCTAAAGGCTCGTGTGTGTTGTTTTTAGATGGGTAATCTGGACATTCTGGTGTTTTTTATTGTTAATTTGAGGATTATGAATGTTAGGAAAGTTTAATTATTAATTAGCTCCCAAAATTATGGTTTTTACAGGGACGAAGAGGTCTAGAGATGAATATGTTAACGATGGTGCTTTTCAATACAAGTAAGTCTTAAATTCAGTGTGTAGTTGACATTATATATCTATCTATATTTAGGGTTAAATATGAATGTTGTTAAATGAACAGTTTGATTTCATTTTCTGAAATTTCTTAAAATTATGAACTTATGGGTGGAAATATCATGTATAATTTGAAAAGAAATTATGTCGTTACATATCTGAGGAATGTCAAAGACATGTTTCACGATAAAAATGAGATATATACTGAATTTCTAGATGTAATGTAAGAATTTATGGGTCAAAGGTTTGACTAAAATGCCACTTTATTCGATTTTCATGCTATAATTGTGTAAAAACATGTCATGTTTGGTTATAATTGGTTGTTATTTTGTCGAATTAACACCATAGGTATCATCGCACGAGTGAAGGAATTGTTCAAAGGGCACTGGAGCCTATAATTGGGGTTCAATACATTTCTCCCAAAGGGATATGAAATCACACTCTCAGAAGATGAACTAATTCGTAAAAAGCATGTTGCGTTTAAAGAAGTCACTCAACTTGTAAACAAAATTAAGGTAATAAAATCATTGGATGTAAACAAAATTAAGGTAATAAAATCATTAGATGTAAACAAAATTAAGGGAATAAAATCATTGGATGTAAACAAAATTAAGGTAATAAAATCATTGGATGTAAACAAGATTAAGGTAATAAAATCATTGGATGTAAACAAGATTAAGGTAATAAAGTCATTGGATGTGAACAAAATTAAGGTAATAAAATCATTAGATATTGTATAAATCTATTCTTGATATTTTCTTGTAATATATTTAATGTATTTGTTTGTTTTTTAGATTTGGAAGATGAAGAATACATTAATGTTGAGCTTAAAGGATAAACAAAAGTTGGTGAAGATCATAAATGTTTGTTGTACTCATCTTATTTATTTGACTAATACAATGAATGTATGTGGACACGACATGTATGTTGAGAAGCCGACCATTATATCTTATCTTACTAATATATAATGCATTTAGGCCTACCACATTAGGCAACTTTTAAGGACCTCCTTAAACTTAATTTTAAGGAGCTTTCCTCTTTTATTACTTACTTCTCTGCCTTAAAAAAAATAAATCGCAGCTTTTAAGATTCGAGCCCAGGACTTCTCCTAACTTAGGACTATGTGTTAACCACTTGCTCTACATTACATTTTATTTAAAACCACCCACACTTCCCGTATTAACCTGTTACTCCAACCGATTTATCACTAACATTAACTATACCGCTTTAGTTATAGCAACAATTGACTATACCAAACTCATTTATAACCGAAAAGCATATATAATGGGCTGTATATCAACAATTTCTAGAAACAAAAGCCGTTTAATTTATAACCGAAAATCAAATTTTGACTGTAACACCCGTATTTTTAAAACATCGTTTAAATCATTTAAAATACATTTTCCCAATATTTGACATATTGTCCAAAGTACGGTTTAACAAAAAAAAACTTTAAAACCTATATCAGAGTTTACAAAAATACGGTGTCACCAAGTATATCAAAACCATAGGCAACGAGATCTACCTATTAGCTCCCGATCTAAACATCTCTAGGCCACTTCTAGTGCAACCTTCTTTCACTTCAAACCTGTACCTGAGTACACAGTCACAAACAAACGTAGTACGTGAGACAAAATAGTCTCGTGAGATACATGGGTTTTAGACCCAAATAACAATAATAGTCGTTTCATAATTAGATGTATATGAACATATATATATATACATATACTAAATCATTATAAGCTAGCCACCCTATAGTGACCCTATCGTTCCAATGCCTTCCTAGCAATCATATCTAGTTATCGGGTTGCCCCCGAACTAACTAGAATCTCAACATATCTAACTATCGGGTTGCCCCCGAACTAGCTAGAAGCACTATCCTATCTAACTATCGGGTTGCCCCCGAACTAGCTAGAACTCCAATATATATATCTAGTTATCGGGTTGCCCCCGAACTAACTAGAGTCACAAACATATCTAACTATCGGGTTGCCCCCGAACTAGCTAGAAGCACTATCCTATCTAACTATCGGGTTGCCCCCGAACTAGCTAGAAACATCACCATGTCTAGTTATCGGGTTGCCCCCGAACTAACTAGCATCACATCATCTCGTTCTTACCATAACTCATCAGTTATTCCAATCAAAGCCCTCGGCTATCACATCAATCATCAAACAAGTTAGTTATCTAATAATAACAACATATAATTAGTTCAACACAGTGTGAACGTACCTGTATGGTCCCATGGACCCGATCATAAGCAACCCACATTTACTTCTACATCTATGAACCCTATGAGGTCCATACTTACTTTATACATAAGATACATTTCTTATTTTATCGATATCATAATACTTTTATCTCTTCCTTGACTATAATACACAATTATTACTAGTCACATCATATTCTTTTTCATATACATTCGTGTTTTACTTTTATTAGTATATCTTACCAATAGGTACTCATTACTATAAAATCATTCCCAATTGCTTTACTAATACATATTTATTAATAAAGGCTCCGTATACATTCTTTTAATCAATTACTTCCTTATTATTGTTCATTAACACAGATTCCATAATTACTTGAATCTATCATATTTTACTTCCAATTCATCAATCATACTAGACATATTCTAGTATCACATTCTACACACTTTCATACATTTTCAGTCACTATCTTTATCAACATATTTATTAATAGAGACCAATAAAATATCATATGTATTTTCAAAACTATTTACTATGTACTCAGTTTAAAAGTCTCATGTACTCACCTTAGCAATAAAGTGCTCCAACCATATTCTTTACGCCAATTTCCTTGCTTCATAGCTCAATCAACTTCCAAGACTTCACCAAAAGCCTAATACAATTATCACAACATGATCAACATCACATACAACTACTATTGTGTCCATCTATCTTTAGATAACACTTATTAACACATTTCCCCCAATTATGGTGATTTACCAAACCCTAGGTTTAACCAAATCCTTAAGATTCTTACAAATCATAATCATACCCTTGTTTCCTTTGATAATATACCATCTATTAAGTGTATACATCATCAACATCACCATATCCCATAACCCATGAACTAGGGTTTCAAACCCTTACATCAAAATGCATAGATCTTAAGCTACAAAGATCAAAGAGTGAAGATATACCTTTAATCTTCAACTAGGAGTGAAATCTATCAAAGATTTGTGAAGGATTCGACCTCAATCAGTCCTCAAGCTCGAAAATCGCCAAAAGGGAGGAACTAGGGTTTGCACATGCCATTAATGAGCCAAAACCCGATTTTAATGCTGCTCGAAGGAGTTCGCGTCGCGAACCCCAACTTCGCGTCGCTAACTTTGCGTCCTTATGAACTTCGCGATCGTTAACTGGCCGGGAACTACCTCACGATCGAAGGCCAATTTCCCTGTCGCTACTTCGCGTTTCGCGAACCTAGTTCGCGTCGCGAACTTCGTATGCAGCCAGGGCTGCACTTTTTCATCATCGTCTCGACCCGGTTTCGCCCATAACTTCCTCATACGGTGTCCAAACGACACGAAACCAGTTTCTACGAGTTTTATATGATTTATCCATAATTATCATATTTTTATACATTTTATCTATTTACAAAAAAATTCGGGTTGTTACAACTATCTACCCCTTAAAAGGATTCCGTCCTCGGAATCGCTAAGAATTCCAACCCACATCCGACCGAGCATTCCGCTCTCATTCCCTTGTGGTCATTTCCATCAAACTTTCCTCATTCATATTCCGTTAACATTACATATCCAAACGTTCACTTAACTCCGTTAAGTCCGAACGGTCAGGACCCAAAATTTTTTTTTAAAATTCATAATACCCAAACGGGTCAAAATTTCACAATTTGACCATAACACCGCCACTCTCTCGACCGATCCTTTCATTCCCATAACAATGGTATGACACAATCATACCATTGACTAGTTGATTAAAACGAATGTCAAACTCTAGCTTTGACCCAACCGATATATCCCGACATTGGTATATCCCCACATTGTCTACCCTTTGACTTAAGCACAAAGTCAACTATACTTTAACATTTTCCCTTCTCGTTAAAGGTTTCATTAATTTTTCATTCCTTTACTATCGTCTTTAATTTCATGATTTTATCAATAATCATATACTCGGTTCCCAAATTCAACCCTAAACACCCAACGGGTCAAAGTCGCACAATCCGACTATAACTCTTTTAGTTATTCCATTACCCTTTTTCTCGCACATAACATCGACACATGATGCTCTCAATATTCACTAATTGTTCATAACAAGAGTCAAGCCCATCTTTGACTAAGTCAACCAATCACAAATTGGTCGAACTTGACTTTTGCGTGAAGTCAACCATACCCCTTTCAAACTAACCAATTTCATACTCACGGGGCACTATCATAATATATCACTTCCGGTTCTACTTATTATTGTTTCCTTAACAATTGTCCCCGTTTTTCCACACCTTCAATATCTCCCCAATTATGCGAGAGTTGCACATTCAAATACGGTCACATCGACCTTTACTGATTATTGACCAACACTTGGTCACTCACACCATCACTTAGTTTTCTTTCAACCATCTTTGCATCGCAACAATCAATTTCATAACTCTTATTCTCAATTACCGGAATTTGTTCTCCTATCGCAACATATTCCGCGATTTCATACAAGTTTACCATACTTTGGTTATCAAATGATAATTTGCTCACTAGGAGTTTCTCTTTCCTCCTATTCTATAAATCGTAGGCATCCCCTACATTTGCATGACCTAGATGCAACCCGCATTTCGAACTAGGTCCTCATATACCATAACATAATAGTAATACATTATCAACCACATGGTTCTACATTCATCATTTAAACACGTAAACATATACACACACACACATATATATATACACATATGTATCACGCCAATTCAATCTAAACACCTCTATTGTGCACATATACAAACATATGTATATGTCACACCAATACCATCTATACATCTCTATTGTGCACATATACAAACATATGTATATGCCACACCAATGTCATCTGACATCCATCTTTTCGCATCGTGTAGCCTTGCTACTATCTTACTCATTCGATCATCAAATCATTCATCATGCATTCTAGCACCTCTCCCATAAAATCACATTATCGTTTTCTTTCCTATTCACATATCTCCCATTGGACATACTACTTAATACATTTCATATAATATTACCTTTCCATTATCATATGCCTTCCAAGGCCATCACATAATGCACATGCATTGTACCCCGCGGGTAACTAATAACATTCTCTAATTGCTATTTATTGTTTCACTTACACAATAACCGTCCTTAACCGGTTCATTTCCTTAACAATTTCCAAGACTTTTGTCACCGCCGGAGTAGCTACCACTACATTCCATTAGCCAAAAAAAATCACCGACCAATCCAATCATCCTTGAGTCAAACAATCGACTCCGGTCCACACTCGCAACCAAAAGCCCAACACTCGGTGTTCTACTTGTACACGTCGTGGGACTCCGAAATATTCCTTTTCAAATCGTAGTCTTACACTACGCTATGACATACATTGTCACACTTATTACTATGGTATTTTACCAATAATTGTCTTTTCACTCTTGACATCGAATTTATCAATATTATCACGAAACTTGCTATGGCTATGCGCCAACTTTTACTCATCCGTTTTCAACAATCAAAATTCGTCATTCCCGACACTTATTCTTTTCCACATATTTTTCATTTATAAATTCTAGGTATCACTATACCTTAGTCATTCTTTCCTTTACCGTTCCCGTATAATATCACGTTACTTATCCGGATTCCCGCCGGAAATCCAAATTCCATTTCCAAAGGTTCTATTTCTAAAATTTCCATTCATACTTATCAAGACTTAGTACTCCATTGTACTGCTATCCTTTTGTTGAAACACATTTACCATCCTCGTGGTTTTTCCTTTGATACTACATAATGGCATCAACCCTTCTATCCTTACTACATGCAACACACTTGTCTATAATCCTTTCCAATGCACACTTCCATACACATAACTAACCGGGAAGACCATTCCCAAATATAAATCTCCATGACGTACGACTCGTCTCCAATCTCTATAAGCACCAATTCGTGCAACCATCAGGCAATTAAGCAATATTCACATAACCTCAATCTTCACCAAAGACCTCCGAGGTTGCATCATGACCCCCTCTAGATTTCCTTCCGGGAAAAACTCCCCTTTTTCAACTCACTCGTGAGTTCCTTTCACAACATTTTGTACCACGCTTTTTTTTTTCCTCAAGGTCTCATACAACACGTTCCACCGTGTCAATACCTCATCCTTCAATAATGGTGACGTCAATGTCGCCATATTGTTCTTCCTTCATTTGCTACTCTCTAGCACTTGCTAAATCTACCGAATCCACCACATCGTGACCTTCGGCTCAAAACTTCCGAATTACTCAACGGTTTTACATGCTATGAAAACCCTATACCACATCCTTCCATTTCTTCCGACTAGGTCTTGTTACCTTTTTATGTAGACACCTCCCACTACGGGATTCACCATTTGATTACTCTTCCTTCCTATGGGTATTGGAATCATTCCACCTACCCTTATTTATTCAATTATTCAAAAATCTTGTTCACATCATCATTCTTAACCTTTCCCAACTTAGTGGAGCTCACCCACTTTACTCATTCATTCCTTCGCCATAACAATGTATTCAACAAACAAGATTCAAACAGTCGACTCAACAGTCGAAAACAATACAATTAGATGAAAACATGGCATTTCCCATAGGGGTCGACCCTAGCTTACCAATGCCCTACGGTCTCAAAAGACTTCACATTGCACATTTCCTAACAACTTCTATAGGTCCCCTAGGTTTAACCCTAAACTTAACATAAAGTCTCAAGGTCAACCTATCGATCTCAAGGAATCTTACATTCCTATTGCTACAGTCTAAGACTAGGATGGACATCCAACCTAATTCACTTAAACTATAGCTCTGATACCAAGTTGTAACACCCGTATTTTTAAAACATCGTTTAAATCATTTAAAATACATTTTCCCAATATTTGACATATTGTCCAAAGTACGGTTTAACAAAAAAAAACTTTAAAACCTATATCAGAGTTTACAAAAATACGGTGTCACCAAGTATATCAAAACCATAGGCAACGAGATCTACCTATTAGCTCCCGATCTAAACATCTCTAGGCCACTTCTAGTGCAACCTTCTTTCACTTCAAACCTGTACCTGAGTACACAGTCACAAACAAACGTAGTACGTGAGACAAAATAGTCTCGTGAGATACATGGGTTTTAGACCCAAATAACAATAATAGTCGTTTCATAATTAGATGTATATGAACATATATATATATACATATACTAAATCATTATAAGCTAGCCACCCTATAGTGACCCTATCGTTCCAATGCCTTCCTAGCAATCATATCTAGTTATCGGGTTGCCCCCGAACTAACTAGAATCTCAACATATCTAACTATCGGGTTGCCCCCGAACTAGCTAGAAGCACTATCCTATCTAACTATCGGGTTGCCCCCGAACTAGCTAGAACTCCAATATATATATCTAGTTATCGGGTTGCCCCCGAACTAACTAGAGTCACAAACATATCTAACTATCGGGTTGCCCCCGAACTAGCTAGAAGCACTATCCTATCTAACTATCGGGTTGCCCCCGAACTAGCTAGAAACATCACCATGTCTAGTTATCGGGTTGCCCCCGAACTAACTAGCATCACATCATCTCGTTCTTACCATAACTCATCAGTTATTCCAATCAAAGCCCTCGGCTATCACATCAATCATCAAACAAGTTAGTTATCTAATAATAACAACATATAATTAGTTCAACACAGTGTGAACGTACCTGTATGGTCCCATGGACCCGATCATAAGCAACCCACATTTACTTCTACATCTATGAACCCTATGAGGTCCATACTTACTTTATACATAAGATACATTTCTTATTTTATCGATATCATAATACTTTTATCTCTTCCTTGACTATAATACACAATTATTACTAGTCACATCATATTCTTTTTCATATACATTCGTGTTTTACTTTTATTAGTATATCTTACCAATAGGTACTCATTACTATAAAATCATTCCCAATTGCTTTACTAATACATATTTATTAATAAAGGCTCCGTATACATTCTTTTAATCAATTACTTCCTTATTATTGTTCATTAACACAGATTCCATAATTACTTGAATCTATCATATTTTACTTCCAATTCATCAATCATACTAGACATATTCTAGTATCACATTCTACACACTTTCATACATTTTCAGTCACTATCTTTATCAACATATTTATTAATAGAGACCAATAAAATATCATATGTATTTTCAAAACTATTTACTATGTACTCAGTTTAAAAGTCTCATGTACTCACCTTAGCAATAAAGTGCTCCAACCATATTCTTTACGCCAATTTCCTTGCTTCATAGCTCAATCAACTTCCAAGACTTCACCAAAAGCCTAATACAATTATCACAACATGATCAACATCACATACAACTACTATTGTGTCCATCTATCTTTAGATAACACTTATTAACACATTTCCCCCAATTATGGTGATTTACCAAACCCTAGGTTTAACCAAATCCTTAAGATTCTTACAAATCATAATCATACCCTTGTTTCCTTTGATAATATACCATCTATTAAGTGTATACATCATCAACATCACCATATCCCATAACCCATGAACTAGGGTTTCAAACCCTTACATCAAAATGCATAGATCTTAAGCTACAAAGATCAAAGAGTGAAGATATACCTTTAATCTTCAACTAGGAGTGAAATCTATCAAAGATTTGTGAAGGATTCGACCTCAATCAGTCCTCAAGCTCGAAAATCGCCAAAAGGGAGGAACTAGGGTTTGCACATGCCATTAATGAGCCAAAACCCGATTTTAATGCTGCTCGAAGGAGTTCGCGTCGCGAACCCCAACTTCGCGTCGCTAACTTTGCGTCCTTATGAACTTCGCGATCGTTAACTGGCCGGGAACTACCTCACGATCGAAGGCCAATTTCCCTGTCGCTACTTCGCGTTTCGCGAACCTAGTTCGCGTCGCGAACTTCGTATGCAGCCAGGGCTGCACTTTTTCATCATCGTCTCGACCCGGTTTCGCCCATAACTTCCTCATACGGTGTCCAAACGACACGAAACCAGTTTCTACGAGTTTTATATGATTTATCCATAATTATCATATTTTTATACATTTTATCTATTTACAAAAAAATTCGGGTTGTTACATTGACCATACCAAAACCATTTTTTAACCGAAAATCCACTTTTGACCATACATAAACAACCATCTACAATCCATGCAAAGCATTTTGGGATACAAAAATTTATAACCGAAAAGCATATATAACAGGCTATATATCAACAATTTCTAGAAACAATTTCCGTTTAATTTATAACCGAAAATCAAATTTTGACCATACCAAAACCATTTATAACCGAAATCAACTTTTAACCATACATAAACAAGCAGCTACAATTCAGGCCACACTATATGCTCCACGTTAATGTTTAGTGTCCGGTTCATAACAAATATATATATACTAGTAGGGTACCCGCGCAATGCGGCGGAGGGTACCCTGCGAACTATATGTTCTCGGCGATCAACATGTTGTTTGGTTGCAAATTTTTTATAACGATTATAGTACAACAGCATGATAACTTGTATAAAAGTAGAGATATAAATTAAGAATGATAATCGGCGTGTAAATTTTGTTCGGTTACATGCTTTGATATATAATAACATAAATGATGCATCTCCAATATTTTTTTTGTTAACCAAACAACATTAATTGGGAAAGTCGAGAATTTTATATAATAAAATAGGTTATTTCTCAGCATAGAACATAATTTGTTGGCAAAATTTATATAAATAACTTATATCAACATGCTTGTCTAAATCGCAACATTCATAAACAAACATCAACAACTTAAACTAAAAATAAAAAAATTTATATGATTTTCAATTGGTCGATCATAACACGAATTTACCAGAACAATCATCTGATCCATAGAGAGATAACATGGTAGAAACTCACGTGATTTTCTTTAACTTCAACCGACAATTATGTCAATTTACATATAGGATGGAAGTAATTAATTTAAAACGGGAAAATAGAACGAAAAAAAAAACGTTAAATGATTAAAAACAATGAATATTGTTGTTCACATAAAGTGGATATTGCTATAAGGAAGCAAATGGATAGCTGCGAAAACATCCAAGATCTCCCATAGTAGTCCTAGCAAGCTCGGTTTTTTTAGTGAACACTACTGTCCAATAGTTTTGAACGAAGTTGTAGTTTCCAAAACATGGATAGTCTTTGGGTAGGTAGAAATCTATCTCGAAGCCCTTCAACGAAAATACACCACCTTGTAAATTGAGTCCGTCATATATAGTCCTTAAAATGTGGGGGGATAAAGGCCATGATTTTGTGTCCCTAAGACGAAATCAATGAATTGGTAATTGTAAAGTTAAGAAATTTAAAGGTACTACATGTCATATTTTAATAGCAACTTACAAATTTGTCGAGCAAAACAAGCCACATGTTGTTTTGTTTGTCGTCCCTCCAAACATAATCAACCCGGACATAGTTGCAGCTGTAAGTCCACTCAAGTTGGCAGAGAGAGTCAAAGCTCACTATTGGTACATACAAGGGGCATTCCATCTGCTGCAAACGTTTTAAAAATATATTGGTGATTCAATGGTTTACTATATCACTTTAGCCGTAGTGTAGATATATTTATAAACGGAGTGATTGACTAATGCGTAATGCACGTTATGTGTACACCTTAATGACGAATTTCAGTTAATGCCGTAAAAATTTAAAAACGGCCAAATGAATGTAAATATCACGGATTCACCTAATCATTGACCAAGTAAACATGCGATATATATCTTCATATTAATTACAGTCAATTCAACGACGTTACAAAAATAGACCATAAAAACGTTTCCTTATTTAGAAAAGTCCAAAGCTGTTACTTTGACTGTAATTATTTCAACATTTACTAAAAAAACGTTTCCCGATTTTGTTAATATTCATGAATAATACGTTTTCTTGGTAATATTGATGGAGAAAACGTCATCCTTTAATAGAAACACTTAATGTATGCGAATTACCATAAAAAGTATTGACTAAGTTGTTAGTTTTGTCTATACTATATAACTTTTTTTTATGCTAAACGTCGACAACGGTTTAAAAAAACCGGTTTTAGTTAACAGAAAATTATAGTCCTTAAAATGTGGGGGATAAAGGCCATGATTTTGTGTCCCTAAGACGAAATCAATGAATTGGTAATTGTAAAGTTAAGAAATTTAAAGGTACTACATGTCATTATTTAATAGCAACTTACAAATTTGTCGAGCAAAACAAGCCACATGTTGTTTTGTTTGTCGTCCATCCAAACATAATCAACCCGGACATAGTTGCAGCTGTAAGTCCACTCAAGTTGGCAGAGAGAGTCAAAGCTCACTATTGGTACATACAAGGGGCATTCCATCTGCTGCAAACGTTTTAAAAATATATTGGTGATTCAATGGTTTACTATATCACTTTAGCTGTAGTGTAGATATATTTATAAACGGAGTGATTGACTAATGCGTAATGCACGTTATGTGTACACCTTAATGACGAATTTCAGTTAATGCCGTAAAAATTTAAAAACGGCCAAATGAATGTAAATATCACGGATTCACCTAATCATTGACCAAGTAAACATGCGATATATATCTTCATATTAATTACAGTCAATTCAACGACGTTACAAAAATAGACCATAAAAATGTTTCCTTATTTAGAAAAGTCCAAAGCTGTTACTTTGACTGTAATTATTTCAACATTTACTAAAAAAACGTTTCCCGATTTTGTTAATATTCATGAATAATACGTTTTCTTGGTAATATTGATGGAGAAAACGTCATCCTTTAATAGAAACACTTAATGTATGCGAATTACCATAAAAAGTATTGACTAAGTTGTTAGTTTTGTCTATACTATATAACTTTTTTTTATGCTAAACGTCGACAACGGTTTAAAAAACCGGTTTTAGTTAACAGAAAATTAACAATATCTAAAAACGTAAAAGAATTTCATATTGCAAGTTGAGTGTTTTATATAATTTTGTTGACATGATCATAAAAGAACTTCATTTTATTGCTGCATAAATGCATTTGGGGTACATTTTATGAGTGGTGTTGAATTCATTGATTGTGTGTTTAGATGTCGCGGTGGTAAACGCGAAGTCGTTTATTTCCAAACAACGAAGTTCTTGAGCGGCTGAAATAACTTGTTGGTTGAGGCTCGGGTGGCACTTCGGGTTCTTCACCACTCATATCGACATCATCGACGTCTCGTACTATCGGATGGATAAGTTGAAGTGCAAATGCTTCTGGCATTACAGGATTGAATTCAATGTTCGTAACGTCGGTAGCAACAAGAATGTTACCTGAAATGTAAAAAAAAAAAAGGGTTATCAATAAATTTTGTATAAAACCGAAATATATTTAAAAAATGATGTATTTAACGCATATGTTAGGGGTGTTTTTTACCTCCATCTATTCGAACCAGTTTAACGCGCGCTGCGTATACGGTTATGTTTTCTAAAGATGATCTGCCAATCATGGTGGCTGTGGATGCTGGTATATGATACAAGATTATCTTTATGTGTTTTCCCCTGCGGGAGACAAAATTACAATGAGTTAATTCCAAGTTCATGTACGCATGTAAAGTATTTATAAACACTTACCGACAATCATGTAAAAGAAACGCGCACGATATCCGACCATTGGTAAAAAAAGCAGCCGTTCGACATGTTCCCAGCAACATCTATGATAGCGGTATTAATGAAAAGATATGGTTAAGCAAACGACATAGGCAAGTTATTAAATATATTATTTTTAATTAAAAAAGGTTATATAAAATAGTTGTACCAATCAACATTTGTCACCTTGAGTGATCATTCAAGAGCCATGTGGGAGATCTGACCAACGGGTATCTAGGAATCCAGGCATCTTCTGTATTCGTAGTATCGGCAAGGACGGTATGTATGTTGAATACTATAGCCCATTCATTGCGAACAAAGGTATAGTTGTCTAGTCGTGGAAAGTCATCGACGTCGTTGTAATCAATCTTGAAATTTTTCAGTGAAAATAGACCACCTTGTAGTTGTCGTCCCTGATAGGCAGTTATTAAAGTGGAGGGAATTACCGCCGCAATTTTGTGTCTCTAAAAAGAAATGGTTATTAGTAACGTCGATAGAAACATATATAGTTAGGAATTATTAACGTGGACAATTAACAATTACTTACAAATCTGTCAAGCAAAAACAAATACAGTTTGTTTTGTTTGTGGTCAAACCAAGTATATTCAACGCGCACGCATCTGCATTTGTACCAGTACTGAGGTTTCCAGAGGTCTTGAAAGTTTTCAATCGTCTCGTATGGTCCAAAAGCCTTGCAAAAAAAAGAATGAAATAATTACATTAGAATAAATAACCCTAAAATACACACGCGTACTAATCAATATGTGACATTATAGTATTTGCAAATTGGTTATGAAACTTGTACCTCTAGAGCCTCAAAAGTTGAAGACATTTTAGTTGTCTTTGTTGCTTACACGTAGCTAGTTGAAATATGTATAGTTATTTCAAGTTGGTATGACAATTTGACAAGGGATTGTATATATATATATATATATATATATATATTTGTTATGAACCGGACACTAAACATTAACGTGGAGCATATAGTGTGGCCTGAATTGTAGCTGCTTGTTTATGTATGGTTAAAAGTTGATTTCGGTTATAAATGGTTTTGGTATGGTCAAAATTTGATTTTCGGTTATAAATTAAACGGAAATTGTTTCTAGAAATTGTTGATATATAGCCTGTTATATATGCTTTTCGGTTATAAATTTTTGTATCCCAAAATGCTTTGCATGGATTGTAGATGGTTGTTTATGTATGGTCAAAAGTGGATTTTCGGTTAAAAAATGGTTTTGGTATGGTCAAAATTAGATTTTCGGTTATAAATTAAACGGCTTTTGTTTCTAGAAATTGTTGATATACAGCCCGTTATATATGCTTTTCGGTTATAAATGAGTTTGGTATAGTCAATTGTTGCTATAACTAAATCGGTATAGTTAATGTTAGTGATAAATCGGTTGGAGTAACAGGTTAATACGGGAAGTGTGGGTGGTTTTAAATAAAATGTAATGTAGAGCAAGTGGTTAACACATAGTCCTAAGTTAGGAGAAGTCCTGGGCTCGAATCTTAAAAGCTGCGATTTATTTTTTTTAAGGCAGAGAAGTAAGTAATAAAAGAGGAAAGCTCCTTAAAATTAAGTTTAAGGAGGTCCTTAAAAGTTGCCTAATGTGGTAGGCCTAAATGCATTATATATTAGTAAGATATATACAATCCCTTGTCAAATTGTCATACCAACTTGAAATAACTATACATATTTCAACTAGCTACGTGTAAGCAACAAAGACAACTAAAATGTCTTCAACTTTTGAGGCTCTAGAGGTACAAGTTTCATAACCAATTTGCAAATACTATAATGTCACATATTGATTAGTACGCGTGTGTATTTTAGGGTTATTTATTCTAATGTAATTATTTCATTCTTTTTTTTGCAAGGCTTTTGGACCATACGAGACGATTGAAAACTTTCAAGACCTCTGGAAACCTCAGTACTGGTACAAATGCAGATGCGTGCGCGTTGAATATACTTGGTTTGACCACAAACAAAACAAACTGTATTTGTTTTTGCTTGACAGATTTGTAAGTAATTGTTAATTGTCCACGTTAATAATTCCTAACTATATATGTTTCTACCGACGTTACTAATAACCATTTCTTTTTAGAGACACAAAATTGCGGCGGTAATTCCCTCCACTTTAATAACTGCCTATCAGGGACGACAACTACAAGGTGGTCTATTTTCACTGAAAAATTTCAAGATTGATTACAACGACGTCGATGACTTTCCACGACTAGACAACTATACCTTTGTTCGCAATGAAGGGGCTATAGTATTCAACATACATACCGTCCTTGCCGATACTACGAATACAGAAGATGCCTGGTTTCCTAGATACCCGTTGGTCAGATCTCCCACATGGCTCTTGAATAATCACTCAAGGCGACAAATGTTGATTGGTACAACTATTTTATATAACCTTTTTTAATTAAAAATAATATATTTAATAACTTGCCTATGTCGTTTGCTTAACCATATCTTTTCATTAATACCGCTATCATAGATGTTGCTGGGAACATGTCGAACGGCTGCTTTTTTTACCAATGGTCGGATATCGTGCGCGTTTCTTTTACATGATTGTCGGTAAGTGTTTATAAATACTTTACATGCGTACATGAACTTGGAATTAACTCATTGTAATTTTGTCTCCCGCAGGGGAAAACACATAAAGATAATCTTGTATCATATACCAGCATCCACAGCCACCATGATTGGCAGATCATCTTTAGAAAACATAACCGTATACGCAGCGCGCGTTAAACTGGTTCGAATAGATGGAGGTAAAAAACACCCCTAACATATGCGTTAAATACATCATTTTTTAAATATATTTCGGTTTTATACAAAATTTATTGATAACCCTTTTTTTTTTTACATTTCAGGTAACATTCTTGTTGCTACCGACGTTACGAACATTGAATTCAATCCTGTAATGCCAGAAGCATTTGCACTTCAACTTATCCATCCGATAGTACGAGACGTCGATGATGTCGATATGAGTGGTGAAGAACCCGAAGTGCCACCCGAGCCTCAACCAACAAGTTATTTCAGCCGCTCAAGAACTTCGTTGTTTGGAAATAAACGACTTCGCGTTTACCACCGCGACATCTAAATACACAATCAATGAATTCAACACCACTCATAAAATGTACCCCAAATGCATTTATGCAGCAATAAAATGAAGTTCTTTTATGATCATGTCAACAAAATTATATAAAACACTCAACTTGCAATATGAAATTCTTTTACGTTTTTAGATATTGTTAATTTTCTGTTAACTAAAACCGGTTTTTTAAACCGTTGTCGACGTTTAGCATAAAAAAAAGTTATATAGTATAGACAAAACTAACAACTTAGTCAATACTTTTTATGGTAATTCGCATACATTAAGTGTTTCTATTAAAGGATGACGTTTTCTCCATCAATATTACCAAGAAAACGTATTATTCATGAATATTAACAAAATCGGGAAACGTTTTTTTAGTAAATGTTGAAATAATTACAGTCAAAGTAACAGCTTTGGACTTTTCTAAATAAGGAAACATTTTTATGGTCTATTTTTGTAACGTCGTTGAATTGACTGTAATTAATATGAAGATATATATCGCATGTTTACTTGGTCAATGATTAGGTGAATCCGTGATATTTACATTCATTTGGCCGTTTTTAAATTTTTACGGCATTAACTGAAATTCGTCATTAAGGTGTACACATAACGTGCATTACGCATTAGTCAATCACTCCGTTTATAAATATATCTACACTACGGCTAAAGTGATATAGTAAACCATTGAATCACCAATATATTTTTAAAACGTTTGCAGCAGATGGAATGCCCCTTGTATGTACCAATAGTGAGCTTTGACTCTCTCTGCCAACTTGAGTGGACTTACAGCTGCAACTATGTCCGGGTTGATTATGTTTGGAGGGACGACAAACAAAACAACATGTGGCTTGTTTTGCTCGACAAATTTGTAAGTTGCTAATAAAATATGACATGTAGTACCTTTAAATTTCTTAACTTTACAATTACCAATTCATTGATTTCGTCTTAGGGACACAAAATCATGGCCTTTATCCCCCACATTTTAAGGACTATATATGACGGACTCAATTTACAAGGTGGTGTGTTTTCGTTGAAGGGCTTCGAGATAGATTTCTACCTACCCAAAGACTATCCATGTTTTGGAAACTACAACTTCGTTCAAAACTATTGGACAGTAGTGTTCACTAAAAAAACCGAGCTTGCTAGGACTACTATGGGAGATCTTGGATGTTTTCGCAGCTATCCATTTGCTTCCTTATAGCAATATCCACTTTATGTGAACAACAATATTCATTGTTTTTAATCATTTAACGTTTTTTTTTTCGTTCTATTTTCCCGTTTTAAATTAATTACTTCCATCCTATATGTAAATTGACATAATTGTCGGTTGAAGTTAAAGAAAATCACGTGAGTTTCTACCATGTAATCTCTCTATGGATCAGATGATTGTTCTGGTAAATTCGTGTTATGATCGACCAATTGAAAATCATATAAATTTTTTTATTTTTAGTTTAAGTTGTTGATGTTTGTTTATGAATGTTGCGATTTAGACAAGCATGTTGATATAAGTTATTTATATAAATTTTGCCAACAAATTATGTTCTATGCTGAGAAATAACCTATTTTATTATATAAAATTCTCGACTTTCCCAATTAATGTTGTTTGGTTACCAAAAAAATATTGGAGATGCATCATTTATGTTATTATATATCAAAGCATGTAACCGAACAAAATTTACACGCCGATTATCATTCTTAATTTATATCTCTACTTTTATACAAGTTATCATGCTGTTGTACTATAATCGTTATAAAAAATTTGCAACCAAACAACATGTTGATCGCCGAGAACATATAGTTCGCAGGGTACCCTCCGCCGCATTGCGCGGGTACCCTACTAGTGTGTTATAGTATATCTAGTTGTGTTTAAAGCAATCGTGTTGACATTACCTTCTTAATGACTTCCTCCTAAGGAACCAGAATGTAAATTACTCACAGATTATGAATTATTACCACATTTTCTGAATCAATTGTTGTTACAGAGAAAATAAAACACAAGAAAAACTAGTGTACACGATAAAGACTATTCATTAAAAAGAGAATTTACCTAAGATGGAATAAATACATACTATATTTTTAAGTATATATGACTAACCTATTAAAAATAATGAATAACATTGTATCCGGTTCAATCCGCCGATTCAACCGGTCTGACTGGTTCGACCGTTTTTAAGGTATCGGCCGGTCCGATTCGAAATCCGGATTTTAAAACATTGCATTTGACCCAACGCCCTTTTCCATATGGTAGGCCAAAAGAAAAGTAAGGTCAAAGATTTGCGTATGTCATATCGTTTAAATTAAAAAAAGCATTTGAATGGAATGTTAAGTAAGGTCAAAGATTTGCGTATGTCCATACGCCCTTTTCCGAAATTTATTGCTCCCCTACAATTAAGGAATGTTGGTTTTTTCTTTAATTATGATTTAATAACATAAATCAATAACCACCTAATTGTACGATTCAATCTTCTTCCAAATCGTTATGAAGACGAAGGAGAACAATACGTTGGCGAAGGGGACAAGGATGATGAAGATGTATTACATGAAGACAATGAAGAACAACATACGTCCATGCAACCATCTGACAGATGAGGTCGATCGATGAAGATGTATTACATGAATACTGAGAAGAAGAACAATACGTCGATGATGCATTTGATGAAGATGGTGATGAACAAGAAGTTGATGTTGACAGTGCCAAAGATGCATTTGATGAAGATGGTGATGAACAAGAAGTTGATGCATTTGATGAAGATGGTGATGAACAAGAAGTAATGATGATCACAGTTAAACATATGTACATTAATGTTTTTTTGATTTAAACGGTATACATTTATGTCATATGAACATCAATATTTTTATACATCAATGTTCTCGATACTTTACACCCGTGTATTTTCCATATGCGACTCGTTTATAAATACATTGTATACATTAATGTCATATGAACATCAATGTTTTTATACATCTTTCAGCAATGTTATAGACAAACACATATGTTACTCATTTATAGATAAATTGTAGCACAATAGCAGTAGATAGCGACTAAATATTGTTTTTGTATAAATTGCATTCAACATTATCATTTTAGAAGGATTCTAAAAATTTGGGAACAAGATAATATTGGATTTTGATTTGATTATATGTATGCCCGATTTTAATGGGTTTCCAATTTAATTGAGATTTCTAATACCCCACGATTAGAATAATTTAATCATTAAGACTATTTGTTAATTCCAAGTTATCGGTAATACCCTTCTACTCATCAGTTACCGAAAATAAAGATCCAATCATTTACAATATTGTCATCTGCAATTTCATCTCTAGATTAAAAAAACTAATGGTCTAGATATGTTACATAATAGTTCTACGAGTTCTGTATATAAAATGGGTTCTGTATGAAATTCGACCATATATATATATATATATATATATATATATATATATACAAAACTCATTAAGGTTACAGAACCGGCAGAAGTTGTTTAAGCCAATCAAAATTTAGTAAAATAATTTCCAATTATTTATTTTAGGGTTTTGCTAATGACAGCCCTTAGGGCTGTCAATAACATGCATTAAAATGTAGTACTTTTATTACCGGATGAGAGATACCTAAAATGCAGGAGGTGGTTGTTGATTAATTTACAAGTTTTAATGCGCTTATTGACAGTCCTTAGGGCTGTCATTAGCAAAACCCTTTATTTTATATTAATTTTTCAGGGGTATTTCCGACATTTTACTTTTTTATTTTCTATTTCCTTTTTTGAAATTTCCTAAAAGTAAGGCTTTATTTTCGGGAAATTAATTATTGTCGTTTTATATAAAAAAAAACCGCTTGAACATTTATGTTTTTTACGCTATAAACATGTATGTTATATTTAGTGGTTACCAGATTTATGTGTTGAACATGTATGTTTTTTACGCTAATGTATGTGATATTAAATCGTTTACCAGAATTTTATTGTTACGTTGAACATGTATGTTTTGTTGCTATAAACATGTATGTTGCACCGAATATTTATGTTGTTCTAAAAACATCAAAAATACGGAATAGAATAAATGCACGAATAACACTTATGTATCAAAACAATAAAATTTATATTACACTAGTCAAAAACACATATGCAAACTATCAAGATCTAATCATTAACACCAATGTTAACAACATTAAGACTTTAAGTCCTTAACTATAAACATCTTCATCTTCACCACCTACTCGATCATCTCTACAACCCTGATGCAATAATTTATGTTAATGAATATTACAGAAAATCAGAAATAACCATACACCAATATTTAATAATAATAACAATAATATAAAAGAATATCATTTACGCATCACAACAAAAAAAATACCATCCTCATATTCAGTAACAATGAACCAATATCCAAATATTAATTTAAATAATCAGAAATTACACTAACTTTCAAATACTAATAAAAAATGGACAATAAATTGCTAATTGGCTTTCAGATTTACAACAAAAATCATTTCGTATAGATCCTTAAAAAATCAACTTACTCGTTATTAAGTAAATTAATAAATCAAATAAATAAATCACCAAATATGTTTCATCAGATTTGAAGATTAATTAATCCACACAATCCAATAAATTAAGAAAAAATAATTACACATGGCTAGGGCTGTCAAAACTAGACACGACACGACAAAAATACACGAAACGAAACGAAATTGGGACGAAACTGAAATTTGAATTCGTGTTCGTGTCGTGTTCGTGTTGTGTAAAACAAACACGAAGTCGTGTCGTGTCGTGTTCGTGTTCAGATATTAACATGAAATTGACACGATGGTTATGATTTTGTCGTGTTTATCGTGTTTGTCGTGTTTTTAACATGTAATAAGTAAGAAATTTGTTATTTATTTTGTGTTGTCGTGTTTGTCGTGTTTATCGTTTTTTAATCGTGTCATGTTCGTGTTAGTAAAATAAAACACGACTTCGTGTCGTGTCGTTTTCGTGTTGAACGAATTCGTGTCGTGTCGTGTCGTGTCGTGTTATCCAGTAACACGAAACGATAGCACGATTTGACAGCCCTACACATGGCGTTGCTCATGTGATTTGCAGAAAAATGTGTTTCGAAAAATTTAAAATACAGGGCTACAATTCTTTACCTTATTGACTTTAGAACACGATGATAGAGATTGGATCTCGGAGCAAGCTAGAATTGTGACTGAGTATGGAAAATCGACCAAGAAGAAATCATTCATTTCAAAGGATCAACGTCGGAGTATGGCTACACTTTGTTTGTTTATAGATGTTTAATTGACCGACGGCTCAAGATCTGAGGAGAGAGATTTTGAACCATAACCATAATCTAAATGGGAAGAGATAAAGAATAGGTTTAACTACTTGAAGAGAGAGGTGACGAAATTCAAGGGATATGCACGTTTTATTATTATTTTTATTTTTATTTTTTGTGAGTCAAAATACCTAATATGCCCTTTCATTTATTTATTACCAAATATAAATTTGAATTATTTACAAAAATACTATAAATCAATCTTAACCGTTTATTTTGAAATTCAATGGTTTAGATTGAGTTCTGCGGGTTCTGTATCCTAAAATGGGTTCTGTAACTAGCCCTTCACTATATATATATATATATATATATATATATATATATATATATATATATATATATATATATATAGAGAGAGAGAGAGAGAGAGAGAGAGAAGTGGGATCGAGTGAGGACTCAAAAGTCGGTGACGACTGCGAGGACAAATCTTAGCCACTTGATTGGAAAAATGAGTGATCAAGATTCAAAGTTATTTATCATTAAAATCTCATGAGATGCAATGGCATTTTGGTAATTATATGCGGGATATTTGATGTTTCTTGTAAAGGGTAAAGTTTGTAAGGGTAAATTTTGTAAAAAAGGAAATTGAACTCTGCCTTCACGCCTCAGATATTCCCATGCTTCACTCGCTGACACATGTCGCACTGTGATTGGGCATATCATTTTTTTTCCACCCACTTATGTTTTTTGGCTATATCTTTTCTTTTTTTGGGAAAACAAAATTCTGAAAAAACTAATGTTCTTAAAATTAAATTCTCTATGAGATGAGCATGGTCATGAACATTTGAAAAAAAAAATTTGGATCATTTTATATTTTTTGGATCATTGTTAATTTTGCAAAACCAAAATTTCGGATCATTTTGTAAATTTTGGATCATTGTTAAATTTGTAGAAGCAAAATTTTTGGATCATTTTATAAATTTGGGATCATTTTGCTTAATTTGAATCTTTGTTAATTTTTGGATCATTTTGTTAATTGTGGATCATTGTTAATTTCTCATCATTAAAGGCCATGACGAAATTACCTTTAATGACCACCATTGGTTGAAAATTGTTCTCGCAGTCCTCACCGGATCGGGACCCTATATATATATATATATATATATATATATATATATATATATATATATATATATATATATATGTGTGTGTGTGTGTGTGTGTGTGTGTGTGTGTGTGTGTGTGTGTGTGTGTGTGGGCGAGCTATTTACAGAACCCATTTTTTGCGTAGAACCAAGCAGAACTCATCTAAGAATATTAGAATTTAGTAAAAAATATGCAAAACAATAACATTTAACCCAAATCAAACATATACTTTAAGAAAAACATCAAAAATACTGAAAAACATATATGTTCAAATAATGCAAAAATAACACTTATGTATATATACATGAAAACATACATGCACAAAAACATATATGTTTTCGTGCATGAATAACATACATGCATGTGGGTCCCTCGTTAAATCATCTCATGTATCTTCCATGATCATTTCATTTTGAAATTCAATGGTTTAGATTGAGTTCTGCGGGTTCTGTAGTCTAAAATTGGTTCTGTAACTAGCCCTTCACGGGGCGAGCTATTTACAGAACCCATTTTATATATATATATATATATATACATATACATATATATATATATATAGTGAAGGGCTAGTTACAGATCCCATTTTAGGCTACAGAACCCGCAGAACTCAATGTAAACCACTGAATTTCAAAATGAAGTGATCATGGAAGATAAATGAAGTGATTTAATGAGGGACCCACATGCATGTATGTTATTCATGCAAGAAAACATATATGTTTTTGTGCATGTATGTTTTCATGTATATATACATAAGTGTTATTTTTGCATTATTTAAACATATATGTTTTTCAATATTTTTGATGTCTTTCTTAAAGTATATGTTTGATTTGGGTTAAATTTTATTGTTTTGGATATTTTTTTTACTAAATTCTAATATTCTTAGATGAATTCTGCTTGGTTCTACGCAAAAAATGGGTTCTGTAAATAGCTCGCCCCTATATATATATATATATATATATATATATATATATATATATATATAGACAAGGGTTCATGCGAGAACCATTAATATTGCGAGAACTGCGAGAACAATGTTTTGACCATTAGATTAAAATATGTGTGGTTTATATCATTGATGCCATTTAAGTAAATAAATGAATAAGGAATGATTAAAAGTTATTGTCAAAAGGGTAAAATAGTCCTTTGAATTACAATTTAATTATGGAAGAATAAAACCCTATTAAATGAAAATCAAACACACACACTATGTGTGTTTTCTCAGCCGTTATCTCCCCCTCCAGTCTCTCTATACGGTTTCTCTCCCCTTCCCCTCTCTCTATATGGTTTCTAGGGTTCAGAAAACAATGACGATGTAGATGGTGATAAGTTTTTTGCAGATTTGGCGATCTGTGTCACCGATGAGAAGCAACACCGCATTGCAGTGGCTGGAGGAATTCACAGACGGAAGGCAAACTCCTTCGTGCGGTGCATATTTTTGGTTCGATGTCTTTTGATTTATGTTTTCTCCCAATTTTTTAGCTTCAATTTGCAATATTTAAAACGGTTTATGTTGGGACGAAACATATTAAATCATTTAGATATATTTAGCAATTCTATGATTTTCCCTTGTCCACTTATTGATAATTAAATTTTAATGGCACAAAGTTATCGTTTGGTTAGTTAAAGGATCTATTTTGAAGATCAAATTTTGAAGATATGATTTGGGGGTTTTCAAAATTTTGCTTATTTATTTATTTCAAGTCTACGATGTGTATTTTATATTTTAACTAAATTTTTTTTTTGGAGGTTATACAGATCTGATTTATCAAAAAAGGTGTTAATGTATTTCTGAAGTTAGAGATGTATGTGCCAGCGGATCTAGGGATCATAATGGAATAGAGATGTATGGTGTTCAATGTTCATCTATCATATTTGTGATTTGTAATTTTAGTTATAATTATGTAATCCTGTTCATTAGTGATCTGTAAATTACAGATATGTTAATGTGTAATTTTTAGATTCATTCGCTATGTTCATTATGCATATTTGTAGATTTGTTCATTAGTGAATATGTAAATTTTGTACATTGAACACGTTATTATTAAACGTTCATTATTGTTATTATTAAACACGTTATTATTAAACGTTCATTATTGTTATTATTAAACGTTCATTATTGTTATTATCAAACGTTCATTATTAAACACGTTAAAGAAGGTTATAAATTGTTAGTTTTTTTTATGTGTTCATCAATGAATACATACGAATTGCAAAGATAATATACGAATCGCAGAATTAAAATTATAAAAATAGGATGAGTATTATGATTTAATTATTGTAATTTTGGAAACGAAATTTAGTATTGATAAAAGATTTTTAATGTTAAGAAGACCATAAAGCCCTTTTGAATTAAAAAACTAATTAATTTAAATGATTGGTCAGAAAGTGGTTCTCGCAGTTCTCGCAATAATAATGGTTCTCGCATGAACCCTCCTATATATATATATATATATATATATATATATATATATATATATATATATATATATATATATATATATATATATATATATATATATATATATATAGCGAGTTATATTGAGAACTCTGATTTCAAAAAGAACTCTGAGAACTGTTATTAACCAATCTGAATTTAGTAAATTAATTTCAAATTATTTAAATCATTTAATTTCTTCAAGGGTATTTATGACATTTTACATTTTTAAGATTTGTTTCCTTTTTAAAATTTCCTAAAATTTGGGCACAATTTTCGGAACTTCATTGTTGCATACATATTTTACAAATGATCATATCTGTTATTTCAATGATTGGGCATATATGTTTTTTCATATCTGTTGTTTTAATGATTGGGCATATATGTTTTTTTGATTGTGCATGTATGTTATTTTACGGTTGAACACTAGTACAAAAAAGCTTTGTTGATGCGGTTATAATGGTTAATTGGTGCGGGTAAAAGACCGCACCAAGAAATATCGCATCATTAAATCGTTACAACCGCACCATTAAATGATCGCACCAAAAAATATAAAACCGCTCCATCAAATGATCGCACCAATAAATCTGAACCGCACCAAAAAAAAGGTATTTATATTTTTTTATTAATTAATTATTAAATATTAAATATTTCTGAAATTTTGTACGTCGCAATATTTTGAGATGGTACGAATGGGATGGATGTCAATTGCTCTATAATCTTCAACAAGAGAAAGTCATCCAGCCTAACCCCACCAAATTCAACTACCTTCTCCTCCTTCCTTTAGAGATGGGATAAAATATTAAATATTTATGCAAAAATTGTTGAACTTAATTCCTAGTCATTTTGAACGTCCGGACTTTTTAACTTTCCTAATCATTTTCCTAATTTTACACGTCTTGACATTTTTTGCTTAATTCAAATCTGCACAACAAAATTATTTGAACCGAGTTAAATTAATGGAAACAAACAAAAATTAGAGATGCTAAAACAATTATTAAAGTAAAATTGAGAAAATTACTTACCTGAAACTTTTGAGATATGAAAGAAATGGAATATGAGTAAGATGATTAATGATGTTTGAGATATTTGAATATAGATTGAAGAAAAAATGAGAGAATTACTCATATGAAACTTGTAAATGATGAAAGAAATAAAATGTGAGTAAAATGAGTAAGGATGGTGGGAGTATTTGAATATATATTCATGGGGATAAGTGGTGTAAGCTGAATCAATTTTGGCCATTGGTAAGTGATAATGAACAATGAACGACTAAGATCACATGATAGTGGTGCAGATTGATGACATGGCAAAAAGTGCTTTTTGGATGCAAATGTGATTTATTGGTGCCTTTTTCTTAACCACATTAACAAATAGATTAAATAGTGCGGTTTTATATTTTTTTATGCGAAACATTTGATGATGCGGTTATTTGTTACAACCGCACTAAATAAAAATAACCCACCGCATCAACAAATCTATTTTGTAGTAGTGGAACATGTATTTTTTATTTACGTTTGAGTATATATGTTATTTTATGGTTGAAATCAACACATATGTATCATATCAATAACACTTACATTAACCAATCAAACATATATTTTAATAAAAAAAATTAAAAAAACTGAAAAACACATATGCACGAAATCATCCCATCAACATATATGCAAACTTGCAAGACCTAATCATTAACACCAATATTAGCATCAAGAACACTTTGTCTTCTTGATCATCAACACTTTCATCTTCATCGGATACTTTAGCAAAAACTTTACACCAATGTTAACATCAAATGCTCCTTGGACAAAACCTACGGATCCAAACAATAACAGTTATGTTATACTTAACAAGAACACATATGCAAAATTGTAAAGAAACCAAAGTATAATATGTTACTAAATAAAAGTGTCATCAAAGTCTGCAATTTGCAATTCAAGAACAATTTAATCACTATTCCCCACCGGATTACCAACAAGTTTGAATTTTGAACACATTAGGATTCATGATCATTCAATAATAAAAACTTCAAATAATATAGATGTGTACCTTCAAAGTGATAAGCAGAAGGATTCCATTATGAAATAGGATTCTTCTCAGCACCCTGATTATACATATAAAATATCAATTACCCAAATCACATAATTATCCAAACAAAAATTGTTGAGTGATCTTAACCAAAAAATATTCAAATGATAAAACAGTAAGTATCTCAGATCTCAGATCTTAACACAACAAAATCAAAAACCCTAACTAGTAACAATTAAAATGGAAACCCCCGCCTTAAAAATCATGATCTGACGGAAAAGGGACTCTTACCGGAACATCACATTTGTGATTCTCACCGGAACAAGAAACATGGAGAGTTTTTGCGATACTGAAACTTGAAAAATTTGCGATTGACTAAAACTTTTTTCGATTCTCACCTAAAATCGGTAACCAGGAACAAAATGGGTTAGTTTTTTAAAACTTAGAAACTATTAAAAAATGATAAGGGTTAAGATTCTCACCGAAAATCGCAAAAATGGCTTCCTCAATCTGTCAACATACCGTCCGATATCGTCGGTCTGTTGTTACACGTGGTGGCGGTGCGTCTATTGTGGTGTCAAACTTTGGTGGTACAGCTGGTGTTGATGGCGGAGGCAGTTGGGTTTGAGGGCAGCAGCCGTTTGAAGTGAGGGAGAATAACCTAAAACACACACACGAACCGCTACAACCTCTTGTCGAGGGCGAGATGAAGAGGCAGAAACCCTAATTTAGGATGAGATTCTGAATAGGGTAATCGGATTTGTGAGTTCACCGGAGTTCGCCGATGGGATTGAACATGGGGGCGGTGAGAATGAAGTGAAGAGTTCTTAATTGCCTTTGGTTTTAATTGGGGAATTAGGGTTATGAGAAGATGAAAATGGGGGAAGATGAATATGACGCGAGAGTGAGAGATAAGATGGAGATGAGTGAGAATAGGAGATTTTTAAGGTGAGTGGGAAAGGTTTTGTGTTTCTTTCAATTTTTTTTTCAATTTTGTTTTGTCAAAATTCCTAAAATACCCTTGTTAATTAATTATTACTGAAAATATAATTTAACTTATTTACAAATTTGCCATCAATCATCCCAACCATTAATTTGAAATCTAACGGTTTAAATTTGTAACGCCTTAAAATTTTATGTAATTTAATAGTAACATTTTATTAAATAAATTTAAGTGATATTTATTTATTTGAGAATTATATGTGTTATGTGCGTTTCTGCGTATTTAATTGAGTAAATAAATATGTGACATCCTATATTATACATTATGCGTACATTAATTAATCATGTGGTGTCTATTAATAATTCGGTGTGACATTTCGTCACACAAACTAGTTAATAAGGTGACACTTTATTATCACGACGTTTAAATTCCGGGCCCCCATTAATCTAAAATTTGTCTAGCTTCCGTTTCGAGTTGAGGCCGGCCATAGGCCAAGGCCGAGACCTGAATGTTATTTCTGAATCGATCAATAACCGAGCTTAATAATTTAACTAAGTTGCGATGGAATGCATGAGGAATTCCAATTTGACCGAGTAAGTGAAAGGGCCGAACATTTCTTTTGTCATCATATGCCCGGTTTTAAGCCTAGCATCCTAAAGAGTTCGGTTGGAAGAGGCTACTCGGTTTTAAGGTTTTCCGGGTTTTTGTTTCTGTGACAACGAGCAGCAAGCAGAGGGATTAAATGTCGAAGAGTGTTGAGCAAGAGTCGGGCAGAAAGTCTTGTAGAGATCGAGCAGCATCTTTGGTCAAGTCGGGAACAATTCGTGGTAGTCCTTTCCTTCATGTTTTCCGTTGTTTCTCTTTATTCGGTGAGCAGCTGCAGTACCTTGATGATGTCCTTGCATTTGGTAGTCTACCTTTCTGTTTCAACCTTGATAATTCCCGTTACATCCTTGCTAACCAGTTCATTGTAGAGTTCAAGAACGATTGCCTGTTTTGGCGCCTTGTTTCCGGATTAATTGTCGTGTGTGCTTGGAAAATATACAAGGAAAAGGACTTGGTTGCAGCAACGGACAAGTAGAGAATTCCAATCACTTTGTGACGTAGTGGACATGTGCAGCAAAGAAGAAATCATGTGTTAGCCTTTTTATTAATTATTGATCGAGCAAACCAAATTCATTTAAGCAAGCAAACACCTCATTAATTTGTTTTAATTCCGATACAATTTCACAGCCTTCAACCATTGATTTCTTTCCATCCCTTGCTGCTGTTGTCGAGTTCCAACCAAGGAGATAGTTGATCGATTGAAGGTGGTGTTCGAACAAGGATTCAAGGTTTCGGGAATATTATCGCTTCGGATCTTCTAGGACCTGATTAGAGACACTCTTTGGTGCTAAGGATATTTAGGAGCATACGTCTATTCGAGGTGGGTAATCTCACTATAAACTTGCATTTACATTCGTTTCATGATTTTATGCTATATGTCATGAATTGCTATTGCTTTGAGATAAGCTTGTTTATTTGATAATGTGCTAAGTGTTGTTTATTTTAAATACATCCTGAACTGAGATATGGATGTTGAGTAACCGAGCTAAGTACCATGTCATTATGTGTTGATCTGCGTACATGAGTTATGTTTATGAGTTATATGCATGTGAGATGTGCTAGTTGATTACATATCTGTTGAGATGATATGTGTTGAGTATGAGATGGTTGTTTTATATGAGTATATGTTGTATGAGTCAACACGTTAATAAAACTAACCTAATAACTATGAGATTTTAATTACCGATTGGCGATCGCAAGAGGCGACGGCGAGAGCCAACTCTTCCCGTTTGAGTTGCCAAAGTACACTACACGACTGTCAGCGTGGTACTGCGGGGCATCTGGAGGATGGGTGTTGGAAGAGGGTGTTGTGACGAGCGTATGGCGGTGGGCGTACGTTGAGCATCGTCACAACCCACGGCGAACCTAATGAGATTTAATAAAAGGCCTAATAATCGAGAATTGAGTAGAGTCTCTAGGGATCACTTATGTGGTGTGGATTGTTTGTATGTGTATGTTTACTGTGTTGATTATTCACTCAGCGGTGGCTGACCCCAAACATTCCCTCCCATTTTTGCAGGTACTAGCAAAGGCAAAGAGAAGGTCAATGGTTGATAAGCTGCGTTTCTATTTTTATATTTATGGATTTGGATTAAAACATTTATTTTGAGTCAAACATGTTTTATTTTTAAAACCTTTAATTATTCTGCATTTAAAACACGAGAAAGTTTTATATTTTTATTTATAAGTTGAGAACCCTGAGTTACTTGTACTTTTGGGGAAAAATGTAATATTTTATTGATTAAATTTTTTTTTAAATTCCCCCTGATTTTTGGGATGTTACAAAATTGGTTAATTAAAAGTTCTCAGAGTTCTTTCTGAAATCAGGGTTTTTCAATATAATTCTACTATATATATATATACATATACATATATATATATATATATATATATATATATATATATATATATATATATATATATATATATATATATATATATATATATATATATTGTAACGACCCGAAATTTGTAAATAAATAAATTGAATAAAAATATGATAAATAAGGATAAATCGTTTAAAGAACGTAGGAATTGGTTTCGTGTCGTTTGGACACCGTATGAGAAAGTTATGGGCGAAACCGGGTCGAGACAAAGTTGAAAAAGTGCAGCCTTGACTTCATCAGAAGTTCATGACGCGAACTTATGTTCCCGATCGGGAACTAGCTCCAGGGAGTTTGGCTATTGGTCGTGATGAAGTTCACGCCTGCTTAGCGATCGCGAACTATGGAAAGCGCATAGTTAGCGACGCGAACTATTGTTCGCGTCGTGATCTTTGGTCTGGCAGCATTAAAATCGGGTTTTCAGCCATTTGTGCTATTTTCAAACCCTTGAAACCTCTTTGGCGATTTTTGGAGCTCTAGTGCAGATCTTGGTTGATTTCTTCTCAAATCTTTGATAGATTTCACTCCTAAGTGAAGATTTAAGGTATATCTTCACTCCTTGATATTTGTAGCTTTAGATCCATGTATTTTGATGTATGAGTTTGAAACCCTAGTTCATGGGTTTTGGGATATGGTGATGTTGATGATGTATACACCTGATAGATGGTATGTTATCAAAGGAAACAAGGGTATGATTATGATTTGTAAGAATCTTAAGGATTTTGTTAAACCTAGGGTTTGGTAAATCACCATAATTGGAAGAAATGTGTTAATAAGTGTTATCTAGAGATATATGGACACATTGGTAGTAGAATGTGATGTTGATAATCTTGTGATTATTGTATTAGGCATTTGGTGAGGTCTTGGAAGGTTGACCGGATTGTGAAGCAAGGAAACTGACGTGAAGCGTACGGTTGGAGCACTTATTTGCTAAGGTGAGTACATGAGACTTTTAAACTGGGTACATAGCAAATAGTTTCGAAAGTACATATGATATTGTATCAGTCTTTATTAACCAATATTTTGATAAAGATAGTAATTAAAAATGTATGAAAGTATGTAGAATGTGATACTAGAATGTGTCTAGTATGATTGATGAATTTGAAGTAAATTATGATAGATTCAAGTAATTATGGAATCTATGTTAATGAACAATAATAATGAAGTAATTGAATAAGAGAATGTATACGGAGCCTTTATTAATAAATATGTATTAGTAAAGCAATTGGGAATGATTTTATAGTAATGAGTACCCATTGGTAAGATATACTAATAAAAGTATTACGTTATCGATAAATAAGAAATGTATCTTATGTATAAGTAAGTATGGACCTCATAGGGTTCATAAATGTAGAAGTAACTGTGGTTGCTTATGATCGGGTCCATGGGACCATACAGGTACGTTCACACTGTGATGAACTAATTATATGTCGTTAGTATTAGAGGACTAACTTGTTTGGTGTTGGATGTGATAGTCGAAGGCTTTGACTGTCATAACTGTTAGGTTATGGTAAGAGATAGATGGTGGTGACGCGGGGGACCCCCGGTCACTGGACGGTGGTATATATGTTTATACACCGAGTGTATATATGTTTATACACTAAGCACACGGGTGCTTCTAGTACGTATATGTTTGGTACTAGGTGTGTTAGGTTCTAATACATATATGTTTATGTATTAGACATGTTGGTGTCTCTAGTACGCATATGTTTGGTACTAGGTATGTTAGCACACGGGTGCTTCTAGTACGTATATGTTTGGTACTAGGTGTGTTAGGTTCTAATACATATATGTTTATGTATTAGACATGTTGGTGTCTCTAGTACGCATATGTTTGGTACTAGGTATGTTAGGTTCTAATACATATATGTTTATGTATTAGACATGTTGGTGCTTCTGGTACATATATGTTTATGTACTAGATATGATTGAGCTTCTGGTACCTATACGTTTAGGTACTAGATATGTTTGCTAGGGAAGCAAGATCGATAGGGTCGCATTAGGGCGACGAGACGGTATTGATGTAGTATTTATATATATGTTTATATATTTATGAAATTGTCATTATTATTATTGGGGTCTAAAACCCATGTATCTCACGAGACTATTTTGTCTCACGTACTACGTTTGTTTTGTGGCTATGTACTCAGGTACAGGTTTGAAGTGATAGAAGGTTGCACTAGAAGTGGCCTAGAGATGCTTAGTTCGGGAGCTCGTAGGTAGATCCTGTTTGCCTATGGTTTTGATATACTTGGTGACACCGTATTTTTGTAAACTCTGATAAAGGTTTTAATGTTTTTGTTAAACTGTATTTTGGACAATATGTCAGAAATTGGGAAAATGTATTTTAAATGATTTAAACGATGTTTTAAAAATACGGGTGTTACAACTTGGTATCAGAGCTATAGTTTAAGTGAATTAGGTTGGATGTTCATCCTAGTCTTAGACTGTAGCATTAGGAATGTAAGATTCCTTGAGATCATTAGGTTGACCTTGAGACTTTATGTTAAGTTTAGGGTTGAACCTATGGGACCTATGAAAGTGATGTGATTATGGATAATCAGTATTATGAGACTTATGAGACGTACACGAGGTACTAATTGTTTAATGTCTTTCGTATAGTCGAGATCGAAAGAAATGGTTAACACTCGAAGAAGTGGGAAAGCCCCGGAGGGCCGGGAGGAGGATACACCTCGTGTTGAGGTTGTGGTTGAACAGGAAAGTCAACCGTCGATGCACCGGGTGGGTGAATCGGAGGTCGGAGCTAATAGAACTCCGGTGACCATGGCGGACCTCCAAACTATTATTGAACAACTCAAGGGAGTGGTGGCCGATGAGGTGCACCGCATAATTGGGGACCGTGAGAGGTCGGATGGAGATCGTGTATCCGAGGCTAGATCGGATGAGGAAACCAGGGGTGGTGGCACTCGAGTGGAGAAATCCTCCACAGGTGGTTGTAGTGATGCAAGGGCGAGGCCCGATGAAAATTATGGTTGTTCTTTTAAGACATTCATGGCTTGTAAGCCAAACATATATACGGGTAGTTCGGACCCGAAGGTAACTATGAGGTGGATCCGAGAGACCGAGCGGGTCATCGGAAGTAGCAAGTGCAAGAAAACCGATATGGTGTTGTATGCATCACAATTGCTAAAAGAGGATGCTATGGTCTGGTGGGACATAGTTTATGAGACCCTCGGGAGGGAGGTCATAGAGAGAATGTCACGGGATGAGTTTACCGCGAGGTTGAGGAAGAAATTTTATCCCGACCGGGATTTGGAGAAAATGCATGAAAAGTTTGTGACCCTAAGGAAGGGTGATATGTCGGTCGAGGAGTACACGAGGGAATTCATGGGATTACTTCCGTTTGTTGCTAAGACCTACTCCGAGGAGAGGTTGAGGGTGGTTAGGTATGCTAGTGGGCTACCTTGGGATTATCAGTTGGAGGTAAAGAGGGCGGTCACTCTGGATGAGGCCATTAGTGCCGCCCGAGGTGTGGAAGAGGTGAACGAGGCAAAAGTTGCCGAGAGGGCGTATGTGGGAGATAAGAGGAATGCCGAGAGTGGCTCGGGTACGGTTAAGAAGGGGAAGTTCACGTCGAACTTCTCTAGGCAAGGAAGTATAGCCTCGTGCAAGAGGTGTGGGAAGAGTCATACCGGCGAATGCAGAGGGGAACCGATGATTTGCCATGATTGTGGGAAGACGGGACATTTGGCCCGAGATTGTAGATCCAAACCAATGGCCGAGGTTGAGTGTTACTCGTGCCATGAGAAAGGGCATTATAGCCATGTGTGCCCGAAGAAGAAAACCGGATCGCTTGTGTCCGCGGTTCAAAAGAAGGCGGAGCCGGCAAAGGTGAGAGGACGATCCTTCCTACTCACACGGGAGGAGGCGCGCGATGGGGCGTCAGGATCGGGAGCTAAGGATTAGGCGGCCCGTAATTGTAGCATTGGATGATTAGGTCGGTGTACCATTTGATTCCCTAAGACTTTAGTTTTGGGTACTATTGTAACCTTTCCAAATGTTCTTGTTAAAACCATGTTTTGAATGTTATGAATGTTGTTGTTAAACTTTATTTACTTAAAAGATTAATTAAGTGTCGATGAGAGTAGAGGCATTCGGTAAGACCATTGTGATGGATTTGTTGAGTATGCACCAAGCCAGTGTGTTGTGTGAGAATAGCCATATTGTTAGAATGTTGTCCAATTTGGTGCTTACGAGAATTGGTAGATGAGTTGTATGACGTGAATAGCCATCGTGGGAAATAACCTTCCGGGTTAAATGAATTCGTATTTTTGAGAATCATAGACCGGAGTCGATTGGTTGACTCAAAGATGACCGGGATGACCGGCGAGTTATGGTTTATAGAATTGAGTGATAGTTACTTCTGTAGTAGCAAAAGATTTGGAAAAATTTTGTAACAAAGAAATGAACCGATTAAGGACGGTTAATGTGTAAGTGAAACGATAAATAACAAGTAGAAAAGTGTTATTAGTTACCCGCGGGGTACAATGCATGTGCATTATACGATGGCCTTTGAAGACATATGATAACGGAAAGATAATGTTATGTGAGACATGTTAGAGGATATGTCAAATGGAAATGTGTTGAATGGGTAAGAAAACGATGATGTGATAGAATGAAAAAGTGCTAGAATGCATGATGAATAATGGGGCGATTGAACGAGTGAGAAAGTAGCAAAGCTACGTAATGCAAAAAGATGGATACCAGATGGTATTGGTGTGACATATACATATGTTTGTATATGTGCACAATAGAGATGTATAGATGGTATTGGTGACATATACATATGTTTGTATATGTGCACAATAGAGGTGTTTATATTGAATTGGTGTGATGTATATATATGTATATATATGTATGTATATGTTTATGTGTTTATATGATGGATGTAGAACCATGTGGTTAATGAGTATTGCCATTACGTTATGGTAAATGAGAATTTGGCTTGAAATGCGGGTTGCATTTAGATCATGTAAATGTAGGGGATGCCTACGATTTATAGAATAAAAGGAAAGAGAAACTCCTAGTGAGCAAATTACCATGTGGTAACCAAGACATAGTACACCGTATAAGGGTGTGGGACGTATTACGGTAGAGGGCCTAGTACCGATAACTTAAGTTGATCGATGTGATACAAAGATGGTTGAAAGAATACTAAGTGATAGTATGAGTGACCAAGTGAAGGTCAAGAAACGGTAAATGTTATTGTGACCTTATGTTAAGGTGTGACCCTTGGATTAACGGGGACGATTGTTGAGAAAGTAATTATGGGTAGAACTGAGAGTGATGAGTTGGTAATGATACGCCGTGTGTACGGAAATTGCTAGTTTGGAAAAGGTATGGTTGACTTTATGTAAAAGTCAACGATAGTCAACCCGTGATTGGTTGAATTGGTCTAAGATGGACTTTGATTCTCGTTTTGAATTACTAATGAATATTGGTAGCATAATATGTCGATTATGTATTTGTGAAAAAGTTGATGAGATGGTTGATTGAATTGTAGTCAGTTTATACGACTTGACCCGTTTGGGTGATTTCAATGTTGAAATTGGGAATCGAGTGTAAGACTGTAGTTGAATCATAAATTAAAAGTAAATTGTAAAGAAAAGGGGGATTTATGAAACCTTTAACGAGAAGGGAAAATGTTAAGGTAAAGTTGACTTTGTGCTTAAGTCAAAGGGTAAACAATGTGGGGATATACTAATGTCGGGATACATCGGCTTGGTCAAGGCTAGAGTTGACATTCGTTTTAATCAATTAGTTAATGGTATGATTGTGTCATACCATTGTTATGAAAGGATTGGTCGAGAGAATGACGGTGTTATGGTCAAATTGTGAAATTTTGACCCGTCTAAGTATTGTGGGTTTTAAATTGAGTTCTTACCGTTCGGGCTCGATAAGATTGATTAAATGTTGTGAAGCATAATGTTAACGGGAATCGGAATAAGAAATGTTGTTGGTGACGACCACAAGGAAATGAGAGCGTAATGCTCGGGTGAATATAGGCGGAAATTTTGGTGATTCCGAGGACGGAATCCTTTTAAGGGGTGGATAGTTGTAACGACCCAAAATTTGTAAATAAATAAATTGAATAAAAATATGATAAATAAGGATAAATCGTTTAAAGAACGTAGGAATTGGTTTCGTGTCGTTTGGACACCGTATGAGAAAGTTATGGGCGAAACCGGGTCGAGACAAAGTTGAAAAAGTGCAGCCTTGACTTCATCAGAAGTTCGCGACGCGAACTTATGTTCCCGATCGGGAACTAGCTCCAGGGAGTTTGGTTATTGGTCGCGATGAAGTTCACGCCTGCTTAGCGATCGCGAACTATGGAAAGCGCATAGTTAGCGACGCGAACTATTGTTCGCGTCGTGATCTTTGGTCTGGCAGCATTAAAATCGGGTTTTCAGCCATTTGTGCTATTTTCAAACCCTAGAAACCTCTTTGGCGATTTTTAGAGCTCTAGTGCAGATCTTTGTTGATTTCTTCTCAAATCTTTGATAGATTTCACTCCTAAGTGAAGATTTAAGGTATATCTTCACTCCTTGATATTTGTAGCTTTAGATCCATGTATTTTGATGTATGAGTTTGAAACCCTAGTTCATGGGTTTTGGGATATGGTGATGTTGATGATGTATACACCTGATAGATGGTATGTTATCAAAGGAAACAAGGGTATGATTATGATTTGTAAGAATCTTAAGGATTTGGTTAAACCTAGGGTTTGGTAAATCACCATAATTGGGGGAAATGTGTTAATAAGTGTTATCTAGAGATAGATGGACACATTGGTAGTAGAATGTGATGTTGATAATCTTGTGATTATTGTATTAGGCATTTGGTGAGGTCTTGGAAGGTTGACCGGATTGTGAAGCAAGGAAACTGACGTGAAGCGTACGGTTGGAGCACTTATTTGCTAAGGTGAGTACATGAGACTTTTAAACTGGGTACATAGCAAATAGTTTTGAAAGTACATATGATATTGTATCAGTCTTTATTAACCAATATTTTTATAAAGATAGTAATTGAAAATGTATGAAAGTATGTAGAATGTGATACTAGAATGTGTCTAGTATGATTGATGAATTTGAAGTAAATTATGATAGATTCAAGTAATTATGGAATCTATGTTAATGAACAATAATAATGAAGTAATTGAATAAGAGAATGTATACGGAGCCTTTATTAATAAATATGTATTAGTAAAGCAATTGGGAATGATTTTATAGTAATGAGTACCCATTGGTAAGATATACTAATAAAAGTATTACGTTATCGATAAATAAGAAATGTATCTTATGTATAAGTAAGTATGGACCTTATAGGGTTCATAGATGTAGAAGTAACTGTGGTTGCTTATGATCGGGTCCATGGGACCATACAGGTACGTTCACACTGTGATGAACTAATTATATGTCGTTAGTATTAGAGGACTAACTTGTTTGGTGTTGGATGTGATAGTCGAAGGCTTTGACTGTCATAACTGTTAGGTTATGGTAAGAGATAGATGGTGGTGACGCGGGGGACCCCCGGTCACTGGACGGTGGTATATATGTTTATACACCGAGTGTATATATGTTTATACACTAAGCACACGGGTGCTTCTAGTACGCATATGTTTGGTACTAGGTGTGTTAGGTTCTAATACATATATGTTTATGTATTAGACATGTTGGTGTCTCTAGTACGCATATGTTTGGTACTAGGTATGTTAGGTTCTAATACATATATGTTTATGTATTAGACATGTTGGTGCTTCTGGTACATATATGTTTATGTACTAGATATGATTGAGCTTCTGATACCTATACGTTTAGGTACTAGATATGTTTGCTAGGGAAGCAAGATCGATATGGTCGCATTAAGGCGACGAGACGGTATTGATGTAGTATTTATATATATGTTTATATATTTATGAAATTGTCATTATTATTATTGGGGTCTAAAACCCATGTATCTCACGAGACTATTTTGTCTCACGTACTACGTTTGTTTTGTGGCTATGTACTCAGGTACAGGTTTGAAGTGATAGAAGGTTGCACTAGAAGTGGCCTAGAGATGCTTAGTTCGGGAGCTCGTAGGTAGATCCCGTTTGCCTATGGTTTTGATATACTTGGTGACACCGTATTTTTGTAAACTCTGATAAAGGTTTTAAAGTTTTTGTTAAACTGTATTTTGGACAATATGTCAGAAATTGGGAAAATGTATTTTAAATGATTTAAACGATGTTTTAAAAATACGGGTGTTACATATATGTATATATATATATATATATATATATATAGGGTCCGGATCCGGTGAGGACTCTTTACCCGGTGAGGATTGCGAGGACTCCAAAAAAAACTTTAAAAATGATCCCGAACAAATTTTTTCAAAAAACTTTATTTTTTAAATATCAAAATTGTAGTATATAAGATCCAAAAAAAATAAAAAATTTTAAAAAATGATCCAAAAAAATATGGATCAAAATAATGATCCACAAAAAAAATATGGATCATAATTTTTTTTTTTCAAAAACTTTCTTTGGTCAAATGTAGTAATTATCACGCGGAGTTATATATATTTTTTCGGAATTTTTTGGAATTCTTTTGAGGTGTCCTCACGAGTACTCACCGTTTTTGGAGTCCTCACAGGATCCCACTTCTATATATATATATATATATATAGGGGTGGGCTATTTGCAGAACCCACTTTTTGCGTAGAACCAAGCAGAACCCATCTAAGAATATTAGAATTTAGTAAAAAATTATGCAAAACAATGACATTTAACCCAGATCAAACATATACTTTAAGAAAAACATCAAAAATACTGAAAAACATCCATGTTCAAATAATGCAAAAAAAAAAAAACACTTATGTATACATACATGAAAACATACATGTACAAAAACATATATGTTTTTGTGCATGAATAACATACATGCATGGTAGTCCCTCATTAAATCACTTCATGTATCTTCCATAATCATTTCATTTTGAAAATTCAAAGGTTTAGATTGAGTTCTGCGGGTTCTGTAGCCTAAAATGGGTTCTGTAACTAGCCCTTCACTATATATATAACACTTATGTATACATACATGAAAACATATACATATATGTATACATGCATGAATGACATCCATGCAAACCAGTATTTGGGGATCTCTCATCAAATACATTAATGTGTCTTTCATAATCATTTCATTTCAAAAATCAATGTTTTAGATTGAGTTCTGATGGTTCTGTAGCCTTAATTGGTTCTGAAACTAATTCAACCCTCTATATATATATATATATATATATATATATATATATATATAGGGCCGAGCTATTTGCAGAACCCATTTTTTGCGTAGAACCAAGCAGAACTCATCTAAAAATATTAGAATTTAGTGAAAAAATATGTAAAACAATAACATTTAACCAAGATCAAACATATACTTTAAGAAAAACATCAAAAATACTGAAAAACATATATGTTCAAATAATGCAAAAATAACACTTATGTATACATACATGAAAACATACATGCACAAAAACATATATGTTTTCGTGCTTGAATAACATACATGCATGGTGGTCCCTAATTAAATCACTTCATGTATCTTCTATAATCATTTCATTTTGAAATTCAATGGTTTAGATTGAGTTCTACGGGTTCCGTAGCCTAAAATGGGTTCTGTAACTAGCCCTTCAATATATATATATATATATATATATATATATATATATATATATATATATATATATATATATATATATATATATATATATATATATATATATATATATATATATATATATAAGTGGGATCCTGTGAGGACTCTTTTTTCGGTGAGGACTCGCGAGGACACCTCACCAAAATTTCAAAAAATTCCGAAAAAATATATATAACCCACCATGATTATTACTACATTTGACCAAAAAAAAATTTCAAAAAACTATTATGATCCACTTTTTTTAACGAATCATAACAATGATCCATATTTTTTTTGTGGATCATTATTATGATCCATATTTATTTTTTTTGGATCATTTTTGGATTTTTTTTGGATCTTTTACATAGCGATTTTAATGTTTAAAAAATGAATTTTTTGAAAAAAGTTCGTTTTGGATCATCTTTAGAGTTTTTTTTGGAGTCCTCACAGTACTCGCGAGGAAAAGAGTCCTCACCGGATCCGGACCCTATATATATATATATATATATATATATATATATATATATATATATATATATATATAGAGAGAGAGAGAGAGAGAGAGAGAGGTTCATGCGAGAACCACTAAAATTGCGAGAACTGCGAGAACCACTTTCTAGCCAATCATTTTGCTTAATTATATTTTTTAATCTAAAGGGTATTGTAATCTTTTTAACACTAAAATCTTTTTATTAAATCCAGTTTCCTTAATTAAATTAATTCATTTTTAACCTCAATCTTATTTTTTGGGATCCGAATTTTGTAATTTGTAATTTTTTCGCAATTCGTATGTGTTCATTGATGAACGTCTAAAAATAACTAATATTTTTTTTACCATATTTAACCTGTTCAGCATAATAATAATGTGTTCAATTTGCAAAGTTTACAGATTTACTAATGAACAAATCTACAATATACATAATGAACATAATGAACAAGTCTGAAAGTGAATTTTATTAACCTTATTTAATGTATTCAATGATGAACGAATGAACAAAGTAATCAATATTAATGAACAAAATTATAAAGTCTTTATAAGAGCAATCTCTATAAATGTAAATCCATGTAACTAGTGAACAAAAATAAATGTAATCACAACAAATCTGTTTGTTTTGGGGCTGGACTTCACCGGTATTAATAATCACAACAAATCTGTTTGTTTTGGGGCTGGACTTCTAAAAGATGAGTTCGTTAACTCTTACGTTTGGTTGTTAGAGGCATTTCTGAAAGCTCATGTTAAGCAACCTAATATTGTTGTCACAGATCAGGAACCGTCAATGAAAATAGTTGTTCCAACTGTCTTTAATGAATCTCACCATAGATTCTGTGTGTGGCATATAATGAACAAACTACCATTGAAGGTAAAATATTTCTTTTAATGATGCCATTATGTTATTTCACTATCGAATACCTTCTAACGTACATATTATTGTTTTACACAAACAGTGTTCAGTCATGAACACTGTTCAATTAATCCATTATTTGTTCAATACAGATCACTAGTGACAACCAAGATAGTAAAGAGATCAGGAAGCGATTACATAAACTTGTGTGGAATAGTAACATTGGTACAAAAGAGTTTGAGAGGCGGTGGGGTGAATTAATATCGGAATTTTCATTACGTCAACATAAGTGGCTTGGTGATATGTTCAATATTAGGCAGCAATGGATTCCTGCTTATTTTAAACATATACCAATGTACTGTTTGATGAGAACCACGTCACGGTCAGAGAGTTCAAATTCAATGTTTCGTAAATTCTTAAATTTTGGTCATACGTTGGTGCAGTTCATGCTTTGTTTTGAGGCTGCAATGGAAAAACAAAGATATAAACAACGGCGAGATGACTTTGAAGACACAACAAAAATACCAAAAATGGACACCCAGCTCCCTATTGAGCGTCACGCTTCATCAATATACACAATAACTTTGTTCAGGAAAGTGCAGCATGAAATAGTTAGAGGAATGTATTCATGCTCACTTAAAACATCAGGGTATGACGAAGAACCTGGTGTTTTTATGATCAAACATTTTGACCAACACGATAAATTTGTTGGTGACTTTAAGGTACTATTACATACATAGTAGTATTTATTAATTCTCTTTAAATTTGTATTAAGTTTTAATTTTTTCATTCGATGTGCAGGTCAGATATAATGCAGATGAAGCCACTGTAGTGTGCAGTTGTAATCTTTTTGGCCAGCATGGATATTTATGTAGACATGTATTTTGTGTATTAAATTCTGAACACGTAAAAGAGATACCTGAGAAATACATATTACGCCGATGGAGTTCTAACCTAATGCCACGTGATACACTTTATAGTCGCTATCGATATGGAGTGCAGAACGATAGTTCAAAAGAATCTGTGGCCAATGCAATGTTAGATGTTGAATCATGTATATCTAGATTTCGTTCATCACAGAACACACTTGACGAGTTTCTTACAAGGCTTAATGAATTAACTGCTGAGTTTAAACATAAGCTACCTGATCAACAATCTCATAAGAAAGGAAAGGCTTCTAGATTTGGTGAATTAGTTGGTGATGCACAAACAGACATTCAACTAAATCCTCCTACCGGTATTAAAAATAAAGGATGTGGCACGGGAAAGAGATTGAAAGGTCCTGGAGAGAGGGCAATAGAAAAGCGAAGGACAATGAAGAAGGCAAAAAATGTCAAGTTTGTCTCGAGGTCGGGCACAACTCGCGAACATGTGGAGGACCGTCAACTTACAAAGGATCATCAACATCAAAACGACAAAAAAGATGAAATTTTAAATCATTTTATTTTAAAACATGCATCTCTTACTTTGTATTAAGATGTTTTTCCCATATTAGACTACGTTTTCGTATTTACGATTCATATTAGACGATGTTTAATGATTTATTACTCTTTATATGATGTAGTTTCTATAAATGCAATTTATTATGTTTTAACCACTAATTATGTTCTTTTTATTACCATGAAATACCGCCAAATAAACTGATATGCATTAGCTACCTTTTGGTCACACAGTAAAGATTTGTGCAAGCTGAATAGAAGTACTAAGGTCGTAAATGTTTATAATATGTTCAACAATGAATGTCTTTGATAAATTTTACCTCAAACATACATAAGTCTTTGCTAATATGTACTAAGGTCGTGATGAATAATATATTCCCAAACATAAATAAGTATTTGCTAAATTTTTCCTCAAACATTAACATCCAAACAGAAAATGTAAAAAAAAACAATTATTAAATCCCAAAACTAACATCTTAACATAAATATGACAAAACCATGAATGTCTATATAGAAAAAAAATGAAACTGCTAATTTTTCCAATGAAGATATTTAGCCACACTCTTCTGCTTCTTTCAACACTTTGTTACGTAAAATGTTATGCTCCGACATCAACATTGTTATTGTGTACCGCTCCCTCAATTTTTTCAATAAAGTTTTCTGTCGTCGTCCTTCCGCATCCAAACCACAACACCAATTTGATGCCCCGCCCCCCATGTAAGTCTCCATATGACGCATAACAAACACATCCTTTTCATTTTTATTGCCTCGAGATTTCCAATTCATGGTAAGGGATACTGCTTTTGCAGCCTCCAACTTATGGGCTTTTGGATGATCAATGTACTTAAGATAATGTACGAAGCTATTTATCTGCAATTAAACTGTATTTGTTCAGTATTGATCAAACAAGTAGTTAAACAGGATTGTTATTTTTTACTTACCAGATTTTCCGGCAATCCATCGTACTTTATTCTAATAACTTGCTCAAAACTCAGGTTGTCTATTATATCAATTGTTCCACGCTTTAAATCAAAGCATATCAAATAAGTAGTAACATACATCACCGGGAAGAATACCTGAATGGTTTTATAAATAAAAAAAATTAGTGTTCATTACTGTTCATTATGGCGTCTAACATGTGTATTTCAGTGTTCAATATCGTTCAATATGACCAGAATTAAACGTACCAGGTCCACTGCTCTCAATTTCATTAAGTTCGCGTATTTATGCATCATATCACCAAGTACATGCGTTAAAGATCTTACACGTTCATCAACGCTCATTTTATCAATAGTAACCGGTAGAAACAATCTACACGGTGACTCTAGTGCTCTAATCTCCTCTTGTATGTTTAACATAGCAGACCATGTGTTCAGTACTTCATCTAGAAACGGACGTTGAGTTGCAAAACAACTAAGAGGCCCTCTTTTCATTTGATGTTCATCCTTTGTCATGAATACTACTTGACTGCATTATAATAAAATTATAGTCAAACAATTTTCTTTATTTAAATTTCATTTAACAATACAAAAGTAAAATCAATACACTTACTTATAATTCAACGCCGGCTTTGTTATGTAGTTGAGTACTTTTTTTTCTTCAGTTGTTAGTTTTTTTCCAATATCAACCACTCTCTGTGCAAACGGTGAACGTAGTTGTTCAGATAAGTTTACAGCCCGCGTCGACGTCCTTTTTTGAACAACAATGGGTTGGTCTTTTGGCTTTGATATAAATTTTTTAGTAGCGGTACCGATTTCTTTCTGTACAATAACGTCTTGAACACCTACATGACCATCATTTCTAACATTGTCAAACTCTTGTGTCAGGCCAAGACTAAAGCTTGGCATGTCATATCTAGCATTCACTGAATGAAGATGTGATCTCCCCTTCATAGCCGTTTCCATTGCTTCTTCAATATCCTTATAATAACCTGGAGACACTTGTGTGACCGGTATGTCAACTTGCAAACATGGTTCTTTAGGTGTAGTAATTTCCTTTTCTAATTTTCTAAAGTACCCTGGCGACACTTCTGTAAGTGGTATGTCATCCCGGTAACCATGGGCTTTTAGTTTATTCATCGTTTCTTCTACAGCCTCACAATATCCCGGTGACATTTGTGTCGACAAGGTACTAGTCTGACAACCTTGTACTTTAGGAGAACTGTACGGATCAGCATCGTCACTTTTTTTCAAATCATCGCCCATAACATTGATCATTTGTGAGCTCTTTTCTGCCAGATATACATTTTCCGAGTTTCCTAATTGGTTTACAGAACATAATCACAAACGTTATACTTTTATTATCATTAATGCACAATTTACAAATAAAGTAGTATGTGTTAACATTCAATTTTTTAAATTTAACAGCTAATAACAGTCATTATACAGTTCATTACCCATAATTACCTATTTTACAATCCCAAAAAATTGCAACCACACGTTCTCGAGTCAATTACATACCACATCATCCACCCCCCGTGTATGTTAACAAAATATTAGGGTTTAGACTTACAAATTTTTAACGGACCTAATTATTACATATAACTACTTACTACATAATGCAATGTTCATCAGAATATCGACACTGTTACTCATTACCTTTAACATTTTCTTTAATATCTTTCACCACATCATCTAACATCTTCACCTTCTCACCCCAGTCACCGATTTTCACATTGTCTTTAAACAACATACACGAATTAGTTGTTACTTTCACCAGCTCTTTTGTGTTCTCAATTACCCTGTTCAATATTGCTTCCATTCTTTCAATACACCCCTGCCATTTTTTTAAAATAATCATATTATGTACAAAGTTACATTGATGTTTGCTTATTACATATGTGAACCGTACCTCTTCCGTCATTTGAGCACCAGGTTGAACATTTTCTTCTACCAGACGATCTTCACTCTCGGATTCCATTTCCTCATCATCTGATTGTGCGATGTACGGTTCACTCAGAACGGCTTTGTCAAACCCACCATATCCCTCCCTTTCACTCAACAAAAAACTGTTCCAATTCCTAATAACTGGCCTTGCTCTGTTCACCGTCATCTTTTTACATTTTGTTGAATCGACGTAAAGAAGCTACGTATAAAAAACATTGTTCATTACATAGCGTTAGTACAAATACATTTGAAATATAATACCCAAATGTAAACATTATTCTTTGTTGGGAAAACAGTGTTCAATATACCATAACAGTGTTCATCATCTAAAACAGTGTTCATTACACACACACAATGTTCATTATAAAGCCGTAATTTTAAATAACCAAATTATAACTGTAACATCACAAATAAACGCAGTTTACTTATATTAAAATAAATGATCATCGTAATGAAACAGTGTTCATTACAACGACACTGTGTTCATTACGATGCTGATTATTATTTATTTAATACCATAGATAATAAAAACAACTTACAATCAAGAACGTGATCGGCCCGACAAAATAACTTTTTTCCTTGTTATTCACCCACTTATCCTTGCACCCTTTCACACATTTAAGTATATAGTCACACCAATCTACTCTTTTATCGATGGTAGTCTGATTTATGTGTCTCAGGATTGATAAATCACATTTCCCCCTTGCTTTAGTTTTCCCCATCATATTTGCAAACAAAACTATGAAATTCAATTTGAAAATTGCATCCGCTTCTTTACTGCTATTTATCCTTTTCAACACTTCAGACGGCTTAATTTCCCGTTTATTGAACTGGGCAAACCATTGAACAACTAATTCATCTTCCACTTTCTGTTCATCCAGGGAATCAATGGGTTCTCCACCTAACCACACACCTAACATCTCAAAAACAGAATTTTTCGTAATTTTAATACACCCTTTCCTAAGTTTTATCTCTAATTTTTGATCATTTAACCTATCAGCAACAAAGAAACCAATATGCCATGGTAGGCACTCAATTTTCATTTCTAACAACGACCCAAGACCCATCTCCTCGACATAGTTTTTTTGTACATCATTAAGACTACGAACTGCTGCATAAAGTGTATTCGGTGATGAACGTATAAGCAATCGTCCATTACCACATGATGATTCAGATTTTTCCACCTTACTCGTTTTCTTTTTGTCTAATTTAGCCCTTTTTGTTTTTTACTCTTCCTCAAAATCAGTATCGACTTCATCCACCAAATTAAACTTCCTGTTTTTACGAATTTTTTTGTTTCCCGTATCATCAGCCTCGTGTCCTTTAACACCTTCATTCTGATTAGCTGTACGTCAAACATAAATAATGAACATAATAATTAACGTATTAAAACCCATAAATATAAAAAAAATAAAGACTACCTTTATTATTCGCACTTCGTGTTATTCTAACACTTGGCACCTCATCATTCTTTTCAATAACTTTCCCCTTACCTAAAAATATAAACAATTAATTATGAACACTTAAAAAACGAAAAAAAAAACAAAAAAAAACATTTTTCCTATATAAGTAAACCTTTTTGCTTCGCAGTAAATTTAACCGTATTCTGAACACGATCATCAAGCTTTTGCTTCCCTACATTAACCAAATTAAAAAAAATCAGCCATTTCCAATAAACCCAAAAAAAATGTAAATATAACCTTTTTCTAAAGCAAGATGTTCATCAATTGTTTCTTCATCAATATCAACATTGTCAACGTTTGCTGGTTCTGCGGAAGTCACATTTGTTTCATCAATATCAACATTGTCAACGTTTGATGGTTCTGCCAATGTTTCATCATCCTCTTCTGTTCTACATCTTATGTATTTCCTCCTAGCCTTGATAGTTTTCACGACCTTTACCACCGGCTCTGTTCATTACAAATATTCATTATAGTTTAACATTATACTACAACAAGCTAACAATATAAACTAAATGCTCCAATCTGTATTGTTCATTACACATATTATACTAGCTAACATGTAATTTCAATGTCTTCATTATTCAATTCATCATTCAATAATATATAAACTGATTGCATTCAATACCATAATTCAGTAATCAATCTATGTAAACACAAATCAAAAGATTCGAAATACAAAATAAACAAAATACAGTCATTCGGAACACTGAATATCGCAATCAACACCCTAAATCAATGAACACTACGGATTTAAAAAAACTCTACACTAATGAACACTTAAAAATGTTGTATGAACCCTAAATACAAACTCCCACTATAAAATCGCGAGATACAATTTCTGTAACCCTAATCAGTCAATCGAAAAATTAAAAAAAAACCCCTAATCAGTCAATCGAAGCAGTAAATCCGAAAACGAAAACCCTAAATCAATAAACATTACCAATTTAAAAAATAAAATTCGGAACAGAATCATGAACATTGAAAACGATTTTATGAACCCTAAAACCAAAATCAAAACACGAAATCGGAACATACAATACCTTCGTTCATGGATTTTGCGACTCCAGGTTCTGATGAAGACATTGTTACAATATTCGTCTACCTGTTCTTTCACTTCGTAGGGTTTCCGATAGCTTCTTTGAGCGGGAGCGAGAGAGAAAGATATCGTAGTGAGAGAAACAAAGCGTCTTTGCCAGATTTTTAGGACTCAAACAATTTAATCCCAAAATAAACGGATTGCTTTAAAACCCATTAATTCTATACCATGTTCAATTTGACTATTGTACCCTTGTTACACGTTTTTTTCATCCCATTTTGTTCAATTACTTACACTTAGCCCCCTTTAGATCTTAACCACTCATTTAAAAAATCCAAGGGCTTTAAATAGGTTCTCGCGGTTCTCGCGGTTCTCGCGATTTCAGTGGTTCTCGCATGAACCGCTATATATATATATATATATATATATATATATATATATATATATATATATATATATATATATATATATATATATATATATATATATACGAGAAGTGATTTTTTTTGCAAGAAGTGCGAGAAGTGATCTTAACCTCTAATCTAATCTCATTAAGATTTAAAATCGGAAGGGTATGATTGTCTTTATATAAAAATCTAGAAATGAACATTTAATAAAAAAAAATAATTCGTTAATTACCAGTAACTTCTCATCCTATTTTTTTGGATCTACCAAAAAAACGTATGTTCAAAGGCTCCACTTTTTGATCATTTTTTATGATCGTTTATTAATTATCGATAAACCCAGGTTACAAATTTAATGTGTTTCGTTCATTGGTGAAATTTCTCGTTACTATTCGTTCGTTGGTGAAGTTGTTCATTGCGGAAGCTGTTAAGCTTGTAGTATTATTCGTTCATTGCTGAAATCATAGGAAGCTAAAATACTAATGAACATCATTACTTTATTAGTAGTGAACATAATTATATATAACTACAAACACAACAAACCTACTTACTGTGTTCATAAAAAAGTTTAAAGAATTGAAAACATGAATTACAAAAAGAAGAGTTACAACTTTAAACTTTATTAAAAATCACAACAACCCAAGAAACCAACTGGAATATAGATGACCGAGGCACGAAACCAGATCTGACATCTTCACCAGAACCCTAATTGCATTGTTAGCTGGATGCCAAATCTGGCGATGTTCATCAATGAACCTTTGTAGACGAACAGATCTGACGATATTCATCAATGAACGTTTATAGACGAACAAATTTGATGATGTCAGATAAGGCCCTGACATCCAAGAATATAAGATCAGAAAAATGTATAAGTTACATCGGCGACCTTCACCGGAACCCTATTTTTTGTCGGCGCAGAATTCGCCGGAAAGTGGATTTCCGGTGTTTATATTCTTTGGCGGTTGTTCAACAGGAAAAACATCCATCGCCGCAGATCGGTGCTCACAAGTGGGTAGAGAGGAACATAAAAGAACAGATCTGCTTCGATTGTTCTTGCTTTGGCACGAACAATACTTCCGACGAACAGATCGGCCGATCTTCAACATGAAAAACATCAAACAGGCGGGGATGCGGTGGAATGGAGGAGACGGTTGTTGGTTACGACGAGCAGAAGGCGAACGATAATGGTGAGGGTGGCGGCGGTGTGGGCGGCAGTGGTGGTCGCCGGATTTTTGGGGAAGAAACAGGGAAGTATTTGAGATAAACTTTAAACCACACACACAAATTTGTGTGTGTACGTGAATGTGCCACAAAGATGGAGTGTTTGTTATAAATTAATTAATTAAATGGTTTATTCCATAAATAATAAGAAGCCAAATTGACTCTTTTACCCTTTTCCTTCTTATAATTAAACCATAATAATTCAGTTATTTACAAAAGTGCCACATTCAGTCACCCTTTGATGTCTTAATCTAATGGTTAAGATCGCTTCTCGCACTTCTCGCAAAATATATATATATATATATATATATATATATATATATATATATATATATATATATATATATATATATATATATATATATATATATATATATATAGGGGTGAGTTATATAGAGAACTCATTTACCCTTTTAACCAATCAGAAATTAGATTAATATTTTCCATTTAATTAAATGTGAAGGGCAATTCTGGTATTCCATATATTTCGGTTTTTTAAGGCAGAATTAATTGAGATCCTATAATTATGGAATGTTAAGATTTCACGTATCTATCTTCATTTAGATCCTATAATTATGGAATGTTGAGATTTCATGTATCATTTATACATCAGTGTAAATCAATACGTCAATGTATACTATTGGTACATAACACAATATATTACTGGATTTTAACTTTTATTCATTTGAACATTTACGTTTTACCTATTTAACTTAAGAGTGAATTTCTTTATACTAAACATTACATATTCACAAAACATTGATGTTTGTAACATTACATATTCACAAAACATTGATGTTTCTTAATACTAAACATTACATTTCTACATCAAACATTACATATTCACAAACATTGATGTTTGTAACATCATAAAAACATGATTGTCATGTAAATATCGGCTTTATCTACATCAAACAGTAATGTTGTAAAAATCTTAAACCAAACATTCATGTATTGTTAAAACAGAGATGTAAATCCCATTTCATCCAGGCATCCCTTCTGATGGGAATGTAAATTCAACATCACTTCATACATGGTTTTCGGGCTAGATCTTGTTTGCAATACCGGATAATTTATGTTTGTTCCAGTTGTTGCATCATCAGCAGCCACATTTGAAGTAGACATTTTTTAGTTTCCTTTAAGATCTAAAATCAATATTCACCATTAGATAAACATTTTTAACAATTAATCCATAAAACATACCTATTGGTTCTTGTTCTTTCAATTTTTTCCTTGGGTTATCTTTGTAATCCACATACTTTGTTGTTACAAACAATCCTGTATGTTTATATCTTACCAATTTTATCAATTAAAAACAATAATTTTATTAAAGTCATAAAATTTACATTCATGTATATTTACAATACAGTCATGTATATGTGAATTATAAAGACCACATGAAGTCAATAGCCATGAAAAAACAGTCATGGAAAAAACGTTAACTATTCACAAACATTGATGTTTGTAATATAATAAAAACATGAATGTCATGTAAATAGCGGCTCTATCTACATCAAACAGTAATGTTGTAAAAATCTTAAACCTAACATTCATGTACTATTAAAACAGAGATATTATTTGCAAAAAATACATAACATTCATTGTTCTATTACAGTTAATTGCATCTTTCGTACTCTTCAAAAGGCCGACAAAACCCTAATTTCAACTTTGGTACTGTTAAAAAATATCGACATTCAATCTTTTATTTTTTTGATTTCATTACCGATATCCTTGTTTTTGGTTTAAAAAAATTGAAATCAAACGAATCAAAACCTAATCGTTGGGTATGTATCAAACAAAAATAAATTTTTACCTGTTCTTCCTCGTCGTCGCCGTTTGTAGATGGAATATCAATTTTTTGATTTCTCCGATGCTTGACTAATGTATGATGAATCAAAGCAATGTTCATGGATTTTTTTTGCTAGAATCGCTTAGCAATTTAACCAGATTTTGGAGATTTTCTCTCCTTGTCGGCGCCTAAATCCTCATTTCAAAAATCAAGTAATTTTGGATAATGGGGTGTAATCACGTTAAATAAGGAGAGGTAGTTATTAGATTTATATTTTCCTTTTTTTAATTCTTTTTTTAATAACAAAAAACGTTAATGTAAATGTTAGATTACGAAAATACCCTTTTTATTTAAAGAGAGAGTTCTCTATATAACTCTCCTATATATATATATATATATATATATATATATATATATATATATATATATATATATATATATATATATATATATATATATATATATATATATATATATATATATATATATATTGTATTTAGGGGTCCACTTTCTTTTATTCGCAAAGGGTCTTCAAAAATTCGGAGACGCCACTGCACACATAACACATGTCAACATCACTTTATTATTCAACATTTCACATGTACATCCTCAAACAGGGGCGGACTATTAGACTATGTGTAAACCTAACCCTGTTTGTGAAGGGTTTCATTGTACCTGATCGACCACTTGGGTCAACCTCCTAGTATACTTGGTTCTACCATACTGACCAAGAACATGAACTTGTTCTTGACCGGTTAAAACCAACTAGCTGATTTAATCCCTAAAAGCGGAAGTAGGATTAAACCTAATCCTTAAACCCAAAAGGATTGGGATGTTGGAAATCTAGATTAGATTAACAAGAAAGAAACCTTGTACGAAGAACTCGAACACACACACACATACTTGTGGTGTTCGACGAACTAACCAAGAACCCTAGGGTTCTTGGTTCCACTTCGTCCAAGATGGGAGAGGGGAAAGAGTGTTCCATGAATCATACATTAGGTTTAGCTTAAGATAGTCCACTGATGATGAACACGACGAGCGATCCTTTAGATGATCACTTGCAACGATCCTTGATCTTCGAAACTCGAAGAACACGAAGAACACGAAGAACACGAAGAACACAAACTTGTGTTCTTCCCTTGTTGGTATTCGGCCGAATAGGAGAGGGGGAGAGGGGATGGATTTCGTGTAGGGTTGCAAGGGGTTTTAGGGTTACCCTAAGCCTCTTATTTATATACAAATAAGTCACGCTTAGAACCCTTAAATTTAATTAAGATTAGATCTTTAATTAAACTTTCCTTTTACACTTCCATCCCTTATAGTTTAACTAGTTTATTATTGTTGCACTTAACTATTAAATGTCTAGTATTAATACACTAATATATTTCGGTAACCATATACACGAAATATATACTTGTATTTATACTTTTAATAATTAATTATATAATAACCTTTATATAATTTATACAATAATATTATCCAATTACTATATGATTTAATTGCTTTAAATCATATCATGGATAATCTTTAATTAACACATTGTATAATTACTCAACTAGTAAATGTACAAACACTTGTATTAATCAGTTAGTTAAACTAATCTAGTAATAAATTAAACTTAACTTAATACTTAATTGATTTATAATGACTATTATGAATCATTCCTCTTCGTAGTATCATTGCATATCTTGCTCGTATTACATGCACTCACCAGTGTGACCCTTAAGTGTTTCGTAGGCATGGGTGTATCATCATAGGTTGACAAACTGTGCACATAATTCCTTCAGTTTGATCACCTACGCCACCTCAATGTCACATCAGATTTCTCTCTCCTGACCTAATGCATGTTCAAACTATGACAAATTCACGTAAGGTGAACTTTCTTTTACTTTCATTAATAATTAACTTGCAGGTTAAAAGTTAACAAGTGGTGTTTGCTCGGTTGGCATCGGGATTTTGAGGGTTTAATTTTGAGATTTTTGTTAGACATTTTTTGCGAGAATGAGTGTGTGAGTGAGAAGATGTAAAAGAATTAAATATTTGTAAGATAAAATAAGTGTTGAAAAAGGGATTTAAAATTTGTGTGTGTTGTGTGTGAGTGAGAAGATGAATCATTGCCCAACGTTCACCAAGGCCTCCAATGGTCAGTTGGATGACCAAACCATTGGGGGACACATCGCCGATTTTTAATGTAAGGCGGGTGGGACGCGCCACATATGGCGACGGAAGGCGCTCGAGGGGGTGTGACGCACCCGTTACCTATAGTCTTATACATGAACAAGGAAAGGAAAAAAAAACCATAGTAAGAAAAGGAACATAAGAATTTACATGGTTATATCTTATCGATGTAAGACTAAGTTTTTGTAACTACCGCCGCATCAACATTCTCTTTCTAGACCAAATATATGACAAATTCCGATAAAAACCCTGTAGTGGTGAATAAACCTATAATATTAAAATTAATTTTAATAATATATGTACGGCATTATATACATAATATACAACCCACCAATAAGTAACACACGACGAACTCAATCGATCGGCAAGATGACTGGATGTAAGGGAAATCAGATAACCTACAGTAATTAAAAAATCTTTTATTAATTTTATTTTACTTTAATTAATAAAAATTCTACTTTAATTAATTCTACTTTAATTAAAAATAGATAATGTATAAATAGATAATCTACTTTAATTAAACAAAAATCTTCTAACTTAGAAACAAATCCATTGACCTCACCAGTCACCACCATTTATATGGGTTTTTCACTTTTTCTTATTATCAACCCTCATTTTTACTAGATTCGTTTCCATAAATATAGAAGACTATCATCGATAGTAATGAAAAAGGTTGATAACTTAGTTATCTTTATAAACTGTAAATTTATTTTTGAAGGTTTTGATAATGATAGTCTTGAGATTAGAAATTATACTTCTAACTATAACAAATTTCTTAATTTTAGAAATTACTCATTTTCATAGATTAGTGTACAACTATTTATGCATATTATAACAAATTATACTTCTAACTATAACAAATTTCTTAATTTTATAAATTACTCATTTTCATAGATTAATGTACAACTATTTATGCATATTACAATTATTAAAACCTTTTATATTTTATTTTATAAACTGTACATTTATTTTTAAGGTTTTGATAATGACAGTCTTAAAATTAAAAATTATACTTCTAATTACAATAAATTTTTAATTCTAAGAATTATTCATTTTCATAAATTAGTATGCAACTATTTATACATATCACAGACAGCTATTAAAACCTTTTTATGTTATTTTATTTTATTTTGTCCTAACCTAAAAAACTGTAAAAAAAAATAACAAGAAAAGAAAAAACGGGAATATAAGAACTTTGGAATTCGCATGGGTTCTTTGATTCTTTCACATCCGAGACTTAGAAGTATTCTCTAGAATTTAGAACCCTAAAAAGTTTCATTTCTGATTTCAAAATGCTAGGAGAACAAGAAGCAATTACCCCCAATTTCACTTCTAACCCGACGCCAGACCCTAACCCTAACCCTCTCCCACCTCCTACTAACCCCTCACCTAACTCGTATCCACATGGATTTGACGGCTCAGAAACCCGACCCGAATTTGAGGTTGACATAGCTGCAGCGTTGCAGAGCGGGATGATTTCGCAGACAATTGATTCAACTACAAACGAACATGTAAAAATCCTTATATCTCTTGTTTCTTTCAGCTTATTATCTTCAATGTTGATGTTGAAATTACTATATATAGATAGATTGGTAGATTTACAGTGTATGAATGAATTTTAGTTACTCTTGAGTTTATCTGAAGGAATTTGTAGGTTTTAAAAAAAAATTATATGCGTTAAGAAAACAAATGACATAAATGCTAGATTCCGTGGTTATTTTCTGCCAATTTGTGAGGACATAATTGTAACTTTATGAATCATGTTTGAAGATGTGTATGGTTCAAATTTAGAACTATAGTCATTGGTCATTGGTTCTTTATGCTTAAAATGATTTTTTTTGGGCAAGATCCTGATCTAAGAAATCAGGATGTAGGGTTTTAATGGGAACTGCTTTGAGTTAACCGTTAGTGTGAAATTGCACTTGTTGAGTAAAAATAACTCGGTAAATGAAAATATTTGGAAAAATTAAGAGCAGGACTTTTAGGGGTGATTTAGCCACGATATTGTTCTATGGAAGCGGGCGGGCTGTTAGAAGTTCGGCCCGCTTTTTTTCGAACCCGCAGCTTCCGCCTTGACAAGGCGGTGCTCTGACCGATTGAACTACAATCCCACTTTAGATGAAATGTGGAAGCTACCTAATTTGATTTTTTATTTTCAATATCCATTTTAATGTGGTCAAACAATACTTTGACTAATTTCAGGGCAGTGGGACAATGAATGATACCACAAATGTTACTCAACAGCAAACGGTAAACAATGTGATAATAACAAAACCAGTTGCAATCATCCAACCTTTTCACTGTGAGGTATGTAATATCAGTTGTGACACTATGATAATACTCGAGAAACATAAACTCGGGAAAAAACACATAAAAAATCTGCAAACAAAAGGCGAATCATCTTCAACAGTACCACCATCTCCAGCCGATTCAAGTGCAGTTTCAGTTGCAGATTTGGAGGATAAGAAGCATAAATTATTGCAAAATGGAGCATCAGTTGATAAGTTGTTGTTTTGCCAAATTTGCAATGTGGTTTGCAATAATCAAGATGGGTTTCAGCAACATGTTGCTAGTAAAAAGCATTCAGCAAAGGTAAAACCCGTTATAAATGCATGTTTTTTCCGCTTTTTGATGTTTTTTTTAAATTATAGGATGTATCAGAAATTCGACAAATAGTCAAAACACTTTAACTAAACTGTGTTTTAAGTCAAACATTGATGTATCTCTATGTAGAGCAATATCTGCTCAGATTTCTTGTATACTGGTAGAAAATGTTATAGACCTTTATACACACACTAACACAAACGCTCATATACATGCATATACATATAGTCTTGTAGAGTTGTAGATGTATACATATATCTATATATAGGAGAAAGTACATTTGAGAACCCTAAAAAACTTGAGAGAACTAAATAAGACTTATGGGTCCCTAGATCAAATAATGAAGGGTTGAGATTGGATATGTGCTCATGTGAATCAAAACGTGTTCACATGTGATTTTTAGGTTCTAAAATGAACTCGCCCCTTCATACATATACATATAAATATATACATACAAACACACATACGTGTATATAAACATAATTACATACGTGTTCACTTGTGTATGTTGTCATGCAGGCGATCATGCAGAATGCTGGTACACATGTCACCCTTGGAGCCACATCTGAGTGCAGTTCTCAGACCCAGGCCCAGACTCAGGACCAGGACCAGGCTCAGGACCAGGCTCAGGACCAGGCTCAGGACCAGGCTCAGGCTCAGGCCCAGGTTCAGGCCCAGGTTCAGGCCCATGGTTTTAATGGTGGTTCTCAGAAAAACCCGTACCCACTTCTAATGCTACCAAGGTGTGATCTGTGCAAAATCAGCTGCACAAACATTGACAACCTTAACTTGCACTTATCAGGAAAGAAACACCAAAAGAAACTTCAAAAGTCAGAGCAAATTCCCGATCTCTCCTTGACCCCTGAAGCCGCCCCTTCACTGGAAAATCCCGAGCCCACCGAGGGTAAAACCGTCATTTCACAAGACGGTAATCTCGTGCGGTGTGAGCTTTGTGAAATCACTTGCAACACATACGATATGCTCAAAAACCACTTGTCGGGAAAAAAACATCACAAAAACTTGGCTAAATTGGGACAACCGATCGGACCGAACCCGCCACCTGTCGCCCCAACTGCCGCCACTTCTGAAGTGGAAGCAACCGTGGAGATGATTGGACCGGTGTTGCAAGATTCTCCAAAAGGCGAGGGTAAAATTGTCAATTCAGATGGAGGTAAGAAGAAGGGAAAGCGAGGTCCATGTGATGATGATGTGGAGACGAAGAAGCAGAAGATTTTGCAAACAGGGGGAGCACCGGATGCTTTGAAGACTTGTACCTTGTGCAATGTTGTTTGTAATGGTAATTCGGTGTATATTTCGCATCTTGCTGGTCAGAAGCATATTGCAATGAAAATGAAACAAGCAGAGGCTCAAGCTCAAACAACTGGTCAAACAACATGAGTTAGTTTTGTCTTCTTAAAAGAAAACATGTCGGTTTCGTAAAGCAACAGGTATTTAGTAATTTGTAGTGAAATTTGAAGGAATTATTGCAAAAACAAGTTGATATGATTATGAAATTTCATCTGGATGAAATGTTGCAATGATATGATTATTAAGTTTTTGCAGGGTTCTAGATGACAAATTAGAAAGTTTTAACTTTAAATAAAAGACAGTTATGGTTATTTTACTGGTGGTTTTGCATCGTATAACTAATTGATTTTTAGATTTTGTGGCCAAATGAGTATTTTGGAAGCACTTGAAAATTTTGGACATTTTCATATAAAATAAGAATGAATAATATACTACACCGAGTCCACACCACCTTATGATTTTGTCAAATTCAGTTAACGTACGCCTTTAATCTAGCGACTTCGATGTACTCTTCCCGAATTTTGAGGGTACTTGGTATGTGCCCGTGGTATGATCCTATGGGAGTAGAGTGGCCACGGCCCTTCACGGGTTAATGGGAGTAGAGTGGCCACGGCCCTTCACGGGTTTGGTGGGGCTGTGGAGGGGGGTATAATCCCATGTGCAGCACGGAACCCACCATAGGACCACATCACACCCAAAACTACTCGTAAGGGGTGACAAAACACAGTTTGGGCACCCACGCCGCATCAATGTTACATCCATTTTTTCTTTTCCGACCAAACTCATAACAAACATTGACCAAACCCACAACCATACCTAAAAATTAACTTTATTAATACGTGTATTATTTGCGATGCACGAAATATAAAAGACCAATGGATGTGCCAGTCTCCATCTGGACGACCTTTGCCACATAGGCACGTCGGGATGACGCGTGTGACTTCCCCCTTACGCCGAGTCTAACAGCCTCAACATCATTCCATTTTGAGACAATGATGGAACACATGATCCGAAGACAAACATGACCTCATTGCTGTTTGTTGAGGGATAGTACAAGTCTTTAATGTTTTTTTTAACATTTGAGATGTCAGGTAGGTGAGGTATTTACTACTCATACATGAACAGGTTATTTGCACACAACAAACATCTGCAGATGTAGTCCCAGAATGTCCAATCTCATGTCTTTTTAGTTTTATCTGTATATATGCAACTTTTGCATTTAATACTTATATTCCAATCGTTGCTCGTAAATCACCAACAATAACATACTGAAACCTAATAATTAAATATACAGAAGTAAAACAGCAAATTCAAATCCAAAGAGTGATAATCAACTCCAACCACTCCCTAATCTATATCTTTTTAAGTCGCAATAATCACTTTCATAACTAAAATAAACAACAGAAGAAAATGAAAATGAATGAAGTAAACAAAATAACATTTAAAATTTCAGCCAGCCAGCAAAAAGATGGCAACTTTAAGCATATATTGAGCTTTTGACTTTGTTACTAAATGCAGTCAAAAAGCAAAATCTGGGCAGAAAGAGTTGTATCTTCATCTACTGCAATATCCAACAACAATGAACAAATGAAATAATCAAACAGACAGAATTTCCAACACAGAACCGGGCCCTGCTGCCATTCACTAAATTTTTAAAAATAACTGATTGTAATTAATAATGTTTCAGGAGTTCCAGGAAGCTTGAAACCGGCCCCCTTGTTGCTCCTTTGAGAATTGAGACTGACAATTGTAAATGATGACAAATATATATATCATTACAAACAGTAAAGAACAAAACCACCTTTTTTCCTACTTTTGCATATATTATTTTTGGATTCTTGCTCACAATCTCACACCAACAAACTATCAATATTAATCCACCATGAAGATCAGGCATAAGATTCTTGCAGCAATCATTTTTTGTTTCCTAATTGCAAACATGAAAGCACAAGATATTTCTGGCAAACATGATCATCTTATGAAAACTCCTAAACTACCGCCACCTATGTTATCTGAAGACAAAGATACACAATTTAACATAGAGAAACGAGTTGTTCCTGGTGGGCCGAATCCACTTCATAACTGAAATTTTCTTGTTAATGTATGTTATTGCTAACAATACATCATATGTCGTTTTGTTTACTTCTTTATAGGTTCATGTACAACAACTTCCATGAAGTTTACCAGTTGATTCTCATTAATACATTGTAATTTATTCACTTTTATGCTTAAAGATACATAATCACTAAACATAGCCAACTGATAATTATCATATTCTTAAACAGAACTGTTTGATATACAATGGTTAGGTCAAGATACTTATAGATTCATCCATGGATTGACATGAATTCAGTATAAGAATCAATGCATAATGAAGTAAACAAGTTTATATTCAGGAAAATAAGAACAACAAACTTCCTTTAAATTATTAAAACCCATGAGGAAATAGAACCAATAACAGATTTCCAAAACATTAAATAAACAGTGATGAGCAAATTATTAGGCTAAACAGAAGCTCAAATACTACGAATAGATTACTCCGAGAGTCTATAAACTCAAACGAGAATACATCAACAATTGAACAAGTTTTCGAGAAAAACTAGCAGAAAAAACGAATACCGTTTGAATAAATCAATGTTTGATATCCATAATGCTTTTGATCTTGGGAGCATAGAGTGAATAAACAACAGCTTGTCTTTTGGCAACCTGAAGCTGAGACTTGCCGTCGGTGAAGGCGGCGGTAATCGATGACGGGTCCAATAAGGTTTTGTTGTGACGAAATGAGTCAACTGTGCAGCGCTTCGTGTACTCCCTGATGTTGTAGTCAGGGAAGTGACGAGATGACCGGAGAAGCGACCGGAAAAGAGATATTATTTCCGTACGGGACGGCAGCTGGACAGCCGTCGCCATTTTTATCCGGTTAAAGAGAAAAGGGTTTGCGTGTAGTTTTTCCACAATTTTTTATGCCTATAATAACTTACAATTAAATTTATATATTGTACAAGTAAACAATGCAATAGTTGTAATAGATAATTAAAACATATGGCGTAAAAATCATTACCTTTTCAGTTAGCTTTCGGTTTTTTCTCTATTTAACTCGAGTCTTAGATGTAATTACATTTTAGCCCATGACATTTAAAATCTTGGCTTATTGCTTAGAGGCTAGAGCATCCACAATAATTTATTATCTTTGTCACATTATCTAATAACTTATTATTTAAAAACCTCTTTAATGCTTAGTCTTTTCAAAGACTTTTTCTTTTAAATTACTAATATACCTTTAACTATATCAAATGTTTTATAAATACCTCTCACTTATTTAATTTAATAATTCTTATAGCATTATAAAATTAACACTTTTTCAAAATGTCTTTTACAAAGTTATTATAATGCTAGACCTTAAAAATTATTGAAATATGATAAAGTTATAATTTATAGTTATACAGATAATACATGATTTGTATATAAATATATACGTGAGTTTAAAATGTAAAATTATAAAATATAGGGACTAAAAGAATTAAACATTGAAAGATGTTCAAGTGGTTGGGGAAGATCAAATGGTTGGAGTGACCTCTTAAAAAAGTCATCCATTCCAATGGTAAAAATTCATCTTAAAGATTATTGAAATAATATAAACCTCTTCTTCAACCTCTCATTGGAGATGCTCTTATAAATTTATAATACTTATAAATATTTTGATGTTGTTTGGTTACAATTAGAGCATCCCAATGGTTAAATCTTTACAATGACTTATTAAAATTTTTATGTAGACTTTCCACTCAACACTGATAAAAAACTTAAATTTTTTTTTTGCTCTAATGCATGTAAATATAGAAAAAAACTTTTTGTATGTCTTAAGAATGACTTATGGAAGGAAAAAGCTTTTGAAACAAATATTTTTTTTGCTAGAAAGTCATTTACCTTCAAATGACCTAGACAAAAGGTAAAAACTTTGTAAAACGTTTGCATTGGAGATGCTCTTAGGGAGTTAGGGGTGGCAATTCAAGTATTTAATTAAACGGGTCAGATCACTATCCTATTTATCTTCAACTCAAACCTTACCTACATAACCCGACCTGACCCGTATGCCACCCACGAATTGATCACAACAAATTTGAGAACTATATGAACAAAAATTACAGGAAAAAAAATTAGATCACAATCTTAAAATTCAAAACACCACAATTTCTATAATTTACTTAAAGATTTAATAAGAAATATGTAGTGCCAATAATTATCACTTTCTTATCTCTATCATTCATTTAATGTGTATTAATCACATTTTTAAGCCCACATTGACACTTATTTAATTAGACACATAATTCATTTTTCTTATATTTGAGTTTCTAACTCCGTTCTTGTAAAAAAAATTAATCAAGACTTCTCATCTGAGTTGATAAAAAATGATCAGGTTTCCATCTGAGTTGCAAGACAGATAACATACATAAATGTAAACATAAATAATCGGAAAAAAATTTTGATCAAATTGTCATCTTAATGATCTATTACAGACTCTGATCTAAACAAAATTAATGCAACACATGTAATTTTCACTACTTCAAATAAGTTTCTTCGACAAATTACACAATTGAAATTTCAAAATCTTTGATGATTAACCTCTAACAACAACCGTTAGCAAAACCCTAATTGATGATCTCCCTAACCAACCAATCAAGACTCGGGTACGCAAAATACAAAACAAGAAACGACGGGACCGCAAACAGGATTGTAACAAGAATATACACAGCTAAGATAATCGCGCTCACGGGAATCGCGTATATCACAATAAGCAAAAATAAAAAAACCAAAGGCAACTTAGCTGCCAAATGAACAAAAAAAATCAACAACTTGCGAATAGACGAATGAATTCTTTCCACATTAGAACGTGCATCACCACGAGAATCATCATCATGATCATGATCATGATTTAACTCACGTGCGGTTAGGTTAGTCCGGTTACTCTGACCATGGTTCCATGACCAAGTGGGACCCGGTACATGGTCCCCACACGAGGAGGAATGAGATTTGACTCTATCACCATTCATACTCTCAAGCATCCATAAAAGAAAGTAATTTTTCTTAGGAAATTTTAAATTTCCTTTGTAAACGAGACGAAATGACAATAAATTGCACCATGGGCATGAAATGAAAAACGGGAGTTGAATTGGGAGTGTTGGTAGTTTTACAACTGCCCATTGGAGTGCAAGAACACAGTTCTTACAGAGTGTGTGACCACACCATAACACATACGGGATGTTTTCTACAATGTTGAAAGATTCCCAACAAATTGGGCACTCGAAACCTTGTTCTCCACTGTTGTTTTCTGAAATTTCATCATCTGAACAGTCTGAAGAATTATGAATGCGTGCTGAAGAATTAGGTTTTAGTTTAGAAGTACCGGCAATTGCTTTTGAAGCAAATCCCCACATGTTGAAAATGAAGGTTATATTACCAAAAGTTGCTTAGATCCATGTCTGCAAATTAGAAAACAATAATATATCTTGATTATAAACAATTTGAAAAACAGGCTTCAAGACTCCCACACGAAAAAAATGTTCAAATATTATAATAATTTCTTCGTTCATCCTTGTTAATATTAGTGTTCAGAGTGACTTCAGAGGGATAACCAAATGATCAAAATATCCATAGCCTATATATGAAACTTCACCATTAGGTTCCTAATAACAAATAACTGTATTGATTACAAGGAAAATCATGAAATTTTGGCTCAAAACCTAGCAAATATAGGGGAAAATTCAGTTATAACATTAGGCATCTCAAATTGTTGAAATCTTATTGAAACTAACGGAAAACAGTCAAACATGCTACACTAACGATTAAAACACGCAATTATTAAGCGATCAATCACATCAAACCCTAGATAATATTCACAAGATGCACAGCACAACCACCAACATTTCCGTCCGAAATTGGTATAAACAACAAACTAATTGTCATTCTAGAGACTAACAGGAACCTAATTAAGCAATTAGACAGAACATTTACCAAATGAAACCAATGGAAAACAATATCTATAGTTTACCTAATAATCGTAATGAGATGTACATCGGTGAGAACGCCGGAGGTAGAGATCCATTGTCACACACAGTGTTCGTCTCTTTCTCTCTCTAGAACGCCGATTTTCTCTCTCTATAAATGGTGAGAATTAGATAGATAGATGTAACATCGGCAAATAGATGGCACGGTGATCAGTTTGCGATAACATGCTTCCAAGTGGAAGGATCATAATGATCTGATAAATCGCAGGTTCATTATAGTTGCCTTTGAGACATTTAAAGAGAAACGAACCAAAATAAAAAATATGTAATTGGTTCGGTTTTAAAAATTTATCATTCTCGGTTTTACTTTTATCAGTTTCAATTTGGTTCATTTTTAGGGCCATTTAAGGAGTGTGTAAAAGATGGGACGAAGTTGTCATACCCAAAAATTTTGAATTGAAATTTCTATGCCCGCAGAAGTTATGTTGTAAATCATAATTATTATTTTATAATATTTTATGCTTTAATTTAAGTGTTATATTATATGATACATAATGTAGTTCATGTGATGTAAAATTAACTTTAATTTTTTTTAAAAAAAATTAATCACTTGTTATTTTTGGATTAGCATCACTACTAACCGGTCGTAAACGTGTTGCCCCGCCTAATCCTTTAAATAAACACACCATGATTGGGTTGGTTGGATAAATGGGCCAACTTACCAATCCATTTAATTTGATTATAATACGTGTACATGTCCAACTCGTTTCCTCCATTTAGATAAATGAGTCACAGGCTATAGGTTGGGTTAAACCAACCCACCAATCCGAACCAACACGGGCTGACCCCTTGTTCAAAACGACTCGATAATTGGTACACCTAGTCGTTTAAAGGATCTTTTAGAATATAAGACAGATTAAAGTTGTAAGCAATCCATAGAAGTTTCAACATTCAAAAGGAAATAATGAAAAGAATTTCAAAACCAAAAGATTGTAAAAAAAACCATATGGTGATTTTCTAGCAGCAAATGTGCACTAAGGCCCCGTTTGTTTTGACGTAATCTTCCGTAATTGTAATTCAATTACATTACAGAAGACATCTGGATGAACTTTTTTTCCGTAATTCAATTACGACGTAATTTCGAATTACGATATTCGTTGTAATTGAATTCCGTCCCAAAACCCTATATATTCAATTCCAGCCATTTAGTAAACTAACAAATTTTAATATTTTATATGCTTCAGATTTTAAAATCGTTTAAAAATTTCAAAATTAAAAAAAATAAAAAAAAATAAAAAAAACATTTTCTTTAAACTAAAAAGATAATAAAAATAAAAAAAATTTAAAAATAAAATAATATTAATAATAAAAAAATATAAATAATAAAACTTAAAATAGTTTTTAAATAAAATGCATAAGTATTGATTTGAATTACAACTCAAAATTTTGGTAACCAAACGCGTAACCGTATTCAATTCCAACCAAATTTAATTACAACCGATTTTAATTACATTACGGAGGATTACGTCGAACCAAACGCCACCTAAATGATCTCCTAAGTGATCTTTTCTCTAGGTAAATATTTACCTGAAGACCATGAGAATATTCGGAAACGGTTATATCATGATACAAACTTGACTAACTCAAGGGAGGTACTGAGCCAATTATAAACATGAATATTTTTTATTTTAATAAAAAGATAAACAACCTGTCTTAAGTTCATTACGTATATAATCAACCCAATAGCAAGATCAAGTTTTTCAGTAAAAGTGTAAAACGATCAAAAACGCCTTCTTATTCCCTTATAACCCAAAACCAAACTATAACAAGTACTCGCCGTGAGTCAAATTGCAACGATAAACACATCAGAAAGTGCACTTTAACGCATAAAATAACTCAACGGTACGAAAATGGAAAAACAAAAGTTACAAAATGTGTTCTTCCTCACTTTATGGAACACACATCACACCACCTAAATCTACAACCCCATTCTCTCATTCAAACAAAACATATAACAAAGTTCAGTGCTTCAATTCTTTGCTCAACAAATACTTTTTAAGAACATCCATAACCGACCCAAAATCCGCTTTCACATTCACGGGCGGATTCGCCAACTTACACGCCATTTCCGGGATCGCTTTCGAGTGATAATCAATCTTTGATTGAGTAAACTTCAACCCATGAGCAGTACTCACAACAACTGTTCTATCATTAGGCCGAATTACACCACTATTTCTTAACTTATTCAAAGCAGTTAAAGCAACACCAGTATGAGGACAAATAAACATCCCTGTTGAATCTGCTTGTGCCATTGCATCCATTAATTCTTCCTCAGTAGCTTCCTCTACAATACCATTTGAGTTCTTGAGAGCATAAACAGCTCGATCTATAGATACAGGATCGCCTATTTGTATAGCTGATGCAAAAGTTGTTTTTGCTTTCACGGGACTAAAATCAGACCACCCGGATTTGAAATGCAGGTAAAGTGGATTAGCATTTGCAGCTTGAGCACACACAAGCCTTGGAATTCGATCGACTAACCCTAATTCTTTACACATATGGAAACCTTTATAAAAAGCATAAATATTTCCCAGATTACCACCTGGAACGATGACCCAATCAGGTACTTCCCAATCGAATTGCTGCAAGATTTCAATTGCTGCAGTTTTCTGTCCTTCTAACCTCAAACTGTTTAGGGAATTAGCTAGATAAATTGGTAATTCGGAGGTTACTTCTCGAACTAATTGCATGCAACCATCAAAATCAGTATCAAGGCTCAACACAAACGCACCATTTGCAATTGGTTGTACTAATTGGGCCATTGAAATCTTATTAGCAGGTAAAAAGACAATACTTGGGATACCTGCGGATGCACAGTAAGCAGATAACGCAGCGGAGGTGTCGCCGGTGGATGCACAGCCGACTCCGATGACCGGCCTGTTCATTTTCCGTAGCCGGTTTACTTGACTGACTAAAACAGTCATACCTAAATCCTTAAAGCTACCTGTATGACTGATTCCACAGTGTTTTACCCATAGGTCGTTCATGCCTAGAAACTGTTTGCCGTAACGTTCAGCCCAAAACATATTGGAATTACCTTCAAATGCGCTGACGATATCATCGGAATCAATCTCCGGCAGCACCCATTCCTTTTTCGACCAGACGCCGGATCCGTACGGCCATGTCGTTTTTCCGATTCGTGAATCGAATAGCGATTTCCAGTAATCCCCGTCGAATTGTTTTAGGGCTTCCATGTCATGTTGCACGTCGAGTAATCCACCGGATCGAGATCGGTAAACGATTTCGTCTAAGGAGTAGGATTCCGTGCAGTTTGGATCGGCGTTGAACGGGACGTATTTGGCGGAGAAGTTGTTGTGTTCGGAGGAGCATCGGCGGTGAGCTTCTTGACGGATGCTTTCATCGGCGGGACGGCGGTGTTTGATGGCTGGAGTTGTGTCTGTTGGTAGGTCAGAAGATGAGATTGTGGCTTTGATTGTGGTGAATCTGGAGGTGTGATTGGTGGTTCTAGGGTTAGGGTTGGGGTTTGGGGTGAGGAAGAAAGGGGAAGAACGGAGAAGAGAAGAGGCCGCCATTGATTTGGAGATTAGGGAACAGTGAATGTGTGCGGCGAGTTGAGTGTTTAGGTCTGAAAGGTAAGTATATATAGCATCTGTAGTTAGTGTTCGTTAGAGTATACTTTCAAATTTAAATTAACGTAAATAATTAATTTATACAATGCAAAAATTCAGTTAATAATCTAATCCATTTAATTTGAAAAAATTTATTCATCAAATTAGTTAAAAACTAAATGTAAATATTTAGTTGAAAATAATACCATTTTCCATTATTAGTTCATATATCATTAGAATTATGTATTTTACCAATTTAAAATAAATCACGAGACAAATTAGATATAAGACATTATTTTCAAAAGAATTATCTTGCAAATACAAAAAATATTAGCAACACACTTTATTAGTAAGTTTGTCTTATTTTCTATGTAAAATAATTTCATTTATTTTGAAATAAATTAGTACTTGGTATGGAGACAAATGCATTGTATAATCGTGTAGCGAGATACAAGTAAAACAAAATGTTTCTAAAAGACTGATCTATGATCAAGAGAGTGGGCTAGTATGTTCATTTACGTATGCTACTCATATAGAGTAGTTCCATGGCATTAATTGAAAATTTAAAACTTTTACAGGTTATGCTTAGGTGAATTAATTGATATTTAATATTGAAGGGGTTAGGATCTTAGCTGTTGTTGGTTAGCATAATGTATTGGGTAGAATTATAGAATTGTAGGGTGTCAAATCGTGTCATCGTTTCGTGTTTTTAGGTAACATAACACGACACAAATTCGTTCAACACGAAAACAACACGACACGAAGTCGTGTTTTGTTTTGCTAACACGACACGAAGTCTTGTTTTGTTTTGCTAACACGGCCCAATTAAAAACACGATAAAAACGACAACACAAAATAAATAACAAATTTTTTTCTTATTACATGCAAAAATCCCGACAAATACGACAACAATATAACATTAATTTTTAAATGTTCCGAAAATCATAAGTATCGTGTCAATTTCGTGTAATCGTGTTAATCTCTAAACACGAACACGAACACGACACGACACGACTTCATGTTTGTTTTACATAACACGAACACGGCACGAGCACGAAGGGTATTTGGTGGTCCTTTTTTGCGGTGATCCGTAGCCACAACCACATTTTAACATTGCGTGGTTGTGTGAGAGGAAGAAGGGTATTTGGTAGGCCTCCTTCAAATGTGGGTATGTAAGTGGGTGTGGTATGTTGTGATGAATATTTCCTGCAAACTGGTATAGTTTGCTTAAGCACCATCTGATGTGACAAAATTTCCAGTGTAATTGGTAGTATCCAAACCCACCAGCTTTGTGTATGAAACATATTAGATTTTGTTAGAATATACCCTTTTCTCACATTCTCTATTTTGTAGATCCCATTTCTTATACTTTGTCATAATAAGTGAGATATCTTTTCATGAGACACATAATGTCATTTATAAGTCATTATTTTTAGGGTGGTTTTTGCAAAAAGAATTAAAGAAAGTAGACAATTCTAATCTTAAATTTGATATTTTGATGTTGGAATAAAATTATGTTTAGCGCTAATATTATCCATTTAATTTATTTATGTTATAAAGGCTCCTAAGGTGGCCAGGAGCGGTACCAGAAAAATATTTTGATGGGGGTAAATTTTAGGAGTGTAATTCGGGTAGTTCGAGTTGACTTTTTTTTCCATGTCAAATCATAAATTATACTGAATGCGAAACTCGTCTTATTTTAGTGATAAATTTAGTAACAGGAAAAAAATCAATTTTAATTATTTGGAGAATACATAGTAAAAATGAAAAAAAATAAAAATGAAATAGTAATATAAATTACTAAACTGAGTACAATTAAACCTATAAAGTTGAGCAATTTGAAACTAACAAATATATGTTTTTGTTAACATTGTTCTTACAGAGTTCACTCACGTAAAAAGTTTTGGTATTCTTTAATTGTAGCTAGGACTAATTATAAAATTTAACGGATTTTCTATAATTATTTCATATAATTAGATTATAAAAATAAATAAAAAAGAGAAATTAATAATTGGGAAAATAAAAAAGAAAACAAAAGTGAAGATGGAATACCGCCACTGCACACGTGTTATACAAACAATTCATACATGTATCATGTATGTACGCATTGGTCTCAAGAGGCAATAAGTCGTACTTAAATTGACACAATTAAGGGTCAAAATATATATTTTTCATTAATTTGAAAATATTGCTAAAAATTATAAAAGAGTTAGGGTGGGCTAATGCCCACCTTGCCCACCGTCTAATACCGCCACTGAAGGTGGCTGAGCTAGCCGTTTAAAATTTGACTAGGAAAATGAAAATATTAAACAACCAAATAAGATGGTATTTTTAATATTGCAACAATATTACAAAGAGAACTTAGCCGGCATCATGACCACAAACAGAAAACTCGAATATAGCATCTCATATGATGCAACTTGCAAGAAAAGAAATGGCAAACAATGACCATAAAAACTTAGATAACAAAACATATTAGATATTATTCTCACACACCTTTTATCCATTTTCTATTTTGTAGGGCTCACTTCATACTTTTTATCGTGTGATCGAAATACTCTATAAAGAGATAGGACCGACGAAATGAAAATTTTAAAAATCAAAATTAATCGATAAGAGGGTATTTCTGAGCGTTTTTAACGATTTTGGAGAGAGCGGCTTGGCCAAGATCAAGGCCACAAACATCAGCAAGTTGAACCAAATATAATAAAACATCAGAAATTTCTTCCTCTAAATGCTTTTTATCATCATTGCTCCAATTTGGTAACCCTCTTTCCACTTCCCCTTTCCATTGAAATATTTCTGATAATTCTCCCACTTCCCCTACCTACCAATACCATGCATCAAATAATTCGTCAATCAATAATAATTGAACTTGGTTAATTATTAATTCTTACTAATAAAAGCCAATATCATACTCTTTTAGCCATTTTCATTATTAATACTTTTTATCAATAACCTCATTAATCAATTAATCTAATCACACTTACTTGCAAAATCATCAATTTCAATAACTATGTTCTATTAGCAATTCAATCAAATTTCATTATCTTTCTAATTACTTTCTTTATTAAAAATATGTATTAATAAAGACTCGATAGATATTATCCATTTTCAAAACTCTTTTACTATGTACTCAGTTTAAAAGTTCACATGTACTCACCTTAGCCAAACTAACTCCAATTCGTGTCCATTGACACGAATCCTTGCTTTCCATCTTGTGCAATGACACCAAATCTTTAGGTCTTCTTGACCTACCATCAATACCATCACAATAACTAGTTATTATCCATAACTAATCACCAAACAATCCATATCTACATTCCTAACCACCAAGCTCATCCAACTTGGTGGGATCTCAAACCCTAGTTCAAGATTTCCATCAATAAACCCAAATCCAACTTGTACACATCGATTACAAGCTTACAATGAGTGTTCTACACCCATGTTTAGTCATCTTCCCCAAAGATGACATGGTTGGTTCCCCAAACCACCATTTTTACCCATACAAAGCTCACAATCAAGGTAGATAAGCAAGACAATCAAGAATACTTACCCTTGATGTTTCAATCCGCAAAGATGGTGTAGATCGAGCTCTTGAGCTCCAAAATCGACCAAGAACACTCCCAAATCGGTTGCACTATGTGTGGGGTTGAAGGTGAAATGAAACCCTAGCTCACACACAAGTTTATGTATTCCTGACGCTCCTCGCTCCCCGCTCGCGCCCACCTCACGCCGCGAAGTGACGCGGCTTTGCCTGCTGGTTGCCGCTGAAATACAGACCTCGTGTTTCGCTCACGTTTCGCTCGTGGCTCTTGTCTCAACTCGAGCTTCTCGCGTCTGAGCTCTGAACCTACTGTTCAACCTCGCGTCTGGCTCGCGTCTGCCTCGCGCCGCAAGGGCTGTCTGGGTCAATTTCTTGCCTTTTAAACTTGTTTCCATCCAAGTCTTGACCCATACTTGGTTACACCAAGTCCCAAACATCCAAACACTCGATAAAACACAACGGAGACTCGATTAAATATTTTACTTCCTTTATTCCTCAACATTTCCGTCTAATTCATTAACCGAAAATCCCGGTCGTTACAAAGTTTCCGTGGATTAGCCGGTTATTACCGAAGATTTATACAAGACTTCTCGAGAATCGCGATCCCACTAACAAAGTTAACGAGGAAAAGTGAGAAGTTTGTGTGGGAGAAGAAGCAAGAAGAGGCGTTTAAATTGTTGAAGGAAAAGTTATGTAACGCGCGGATTCTTACGTTACCGGATGGTATGGAAGATTTCGTGGTTTATAGTGATGCTTCGAATCAAGGGCTCGGTTGTGTGTTGATGCAACGAGGTAAAGTGATCGCGTATGCTTCGCGACAGTTGAAAAATGCGGAATTGAGGTACACGACACACGACTTGGAGTTGGCGGCGATTATATTTGCGTTGAAGTTGTGGAGACATTATTTGTATGGTACTCGTTGTACATTGTACATGGATCATAAAAGTTTACAATACGTGTTTACTCAAAAGGATCTTAATATGCGACAAAGAAGATGGATCAAGTTGATTGCCGATTATGATTGTGAGATTGTATATCATGCGGGAAAGGCTAATGTAGTAGCCGACGCCTTGAGCCGAAAAGTTTATGAAAACCCGAACCGAGGAATATTAACACGTATAGAAGTCGTCTCGAGTATTATCGAAAGAATCCAGAATTCCCAACGAGAGGTTATGGGAAAAGACGAGTTAAGGCAAGAACGGCTAGGTAAGAACCAACATTTTCTCGAAAATGCACAAGGGTTGAAAACCGTAGGCGGTCGAATTTGGGTTCCTAAGTTCGGAGGTGTCCGGAAAGGGTTATTGAATGATGTGCACAAGTCAAAGTATTCGTTTCACCCGGGAAGTACAAAGACGTACCAAGATATGAAACGGGTTTATTGGTGGCCCAGAATGAAGGCGAGAGTAGCTAAGTACATCTCGAAGTGTGCCACGTGTGCACAAGTAAAAGCCGAGCATCAAGTACCGTATGGGGTAGCTCAATCATTGATTGTACCGGTCGGAAAGTGGGAAGACATAACTATGGATTTCATAGTTGGTTTGCCAAAGACGAGTAAGGGTCACGATGCTATTTGGGTCATAGTTGACCGGTTGACCAAGAGTGCGTTATTTTTAGCCATTCGGGAAACATTGCCACTTGAGAAATTGGCTAAGTTGTACGTTGATGAGGTGGTTCGACTCCACGGGGTTCCGTTATCGATTGTATCATATAGAGACGCGAGGTTTACCTCGAGATTTTGGCGGTCATTACAAGAAGAGTTGGGTACAAAGTTGCAGTTGAGCACGGCTTATCATCCGCAAACCGACGGTCAAAGTGAAAGAACGATTCAAACGGTTGAAGACATGTTAAGATCGTGTGTTCTAGATTTCGGTGGTAAATGGGATGAACATTTACCGTTAGTCGAGTTCTCGTATAATAATAGTTATCACTCGACTATTAAGATGCCGCCTTATGAGGCGTTGTATGGAAGAAAGTGTAGAACTCCATCTTGTTGGTTAGAAGCGGGAGAAACGAAACTCACGGGTCCCGAGATCGTGAGAGTGACAAATGAAAAGATCGATATCATTCAAGCTAACATGAAAGCCGCCCAAGATAGACAAAGAAGTTATTCGGGTTTGAAGAAAAGACCATACGACTTGGATGTCGGTGATATGGTAATGTTGTAAGTGTCACCTTGGAAAGGTGTAATGCGGTTTGGTAAGAAAGGGAAGTTGAGTCCGAGGTATGTCGGGCCATTCAAGATATTGAAGCGGGTCGGGCTTCAAGCGTTTAAATTGGAACTTCCACCCGAGCTTCAACGTGTGCATGACACCTTTCACGTGAGTTATTTGAAAAAGTTTATCGGGGAAGTTGAAAATATTATTCCATTGCAAGATTTGCGGGTTGACGCCTCGAACCGGTTGATTAAGGAGCCCGAGGCGATATTAGAAACGAAAACGAAGAAGCTTCGAAATAAAGAAATCGAGTTGGTGTTGGTCAAGTGGAAGCATTCACTTGGGCCGAATTTGACTTGGGAAGTCAAAGACGAGATTCGAAAAAGATACCCGGACTTCGTGAACTATGATGAGATTCCGAGGACGGAATCTTCTTAAGGGGTAGATAGTTGTAACGACCTGAAATTTTTAAATAAATAAATTGTATAAAAATATGATAAATATGTATAAATCGTATAAAACACGTAGGAATTGGTTTCGTGTCGTTTGGACACCGTATGAGAAAGTTATGGGCAAAACCGGGTCGAGACAACAACCAAAAAAATGCAGCCCTGCTGCATTGAAGAGTTCACGGCGTGAAGATCGGTTCCCGATCGGGAACTGTTAACAGAGATTGGGACCATCGGACGCGATGTAGTTCACGACTAGTTAACGACCGCGAAGAATGCGAGTAGGAAGAGAGTTCGCGACGCGAACTTTGTTCACGGCGTGAACTTCTGTCGACAGCATTAAAGTCGGGTTTTGGCTCATTTAATGCCATATCAAAACCCTAGTTTTCTCTTTGGCGATTTTTGAGCTCAAGAACAGTTGGAGGTCGATTTCTTCACGAATCCTTGGTAGATTTCACTCCTAAGTGAAGATTAAAGATGTATCTTCACTCTTTGATCTTTATAGCTTAAGATCTATGTATTTTGATGCTTGGGTTTGAAACCCTAGTTCTTGGGGTTTTGGGTTATGGTGATATAAATGATATACACACTTAATAGATGGTATATTAACAAAGGAAACAAGTGTATGATGATAATTTGTAAGAATCTTAAGGATTGGTTAAACCTAGAGTTTGGTAAATCACCATAATTGGGGGAAAGTGTTAGTTGATGATATCTAGTGATAAATGGATGCATTATTGGTAGTATGTGATGTTGAACATCTTATGATTAATGTATTAGGATTTTGGTGAAGCCTTGGAAGGTTGACCAAATTGTGGAAGCAAGAGTTTTGGTGTCAAGAACACGATTGGAGCATCATTTGCTAAGGTGAGTACGCGTGGAAATTTACTGGGTACATAGCCTATGAAATACATTTTTATTACTTGTGTTATGGTCTATTTGCTTAATTGTGTAGACTAGTAGTTGATAATTAGTTATACCGATGGTAGTATTGAACTAACTTGTTTGATGATAGACGGGATAGCCGAGAGCTAGATTGGCATAACCATTGAGTTATGATATGTTGAGATGATGTGATGATGCGGGGGACCCCCGGTCATGAGGTGTGGTGTGAGGGGCAGTTGGGTGGATTCTCATCGACTCAACCACGGTAGTAGTCTTGCTAACTGGAGGTAGTCCGGTGAGTAAGGCAGGTATCGGTAGATTGGGCGAATCCCTCTTGCCGGTATCTTGAGGCTTATTAACGGCGATGGATTTCGGTTAATAAGTCAAGGTGGTTCTAGTTAGTTCGGGGGCAACCCGATAACTAGATATGATTGCTAGGAAAACAAGGTATTAGAGTAATAATAGGGTGACTAGATAGATGGACGATTTACTTATATGTTTGTTATATGTCTTACGATTATTGTTATTATCGGGGTCTAAACCCATGTAGCTCACGAGACGTTTTTGTCTCACGTACTCCTTGTTTGTTTTGCTATGTACTCAGGTTCGGGATCGAAGGTTTAGGTACGCATGGATAGAGATGCGGGGCCTAGTGTAGAAGAACACTAGAACAGATTTAGATTTAGCTTTGGTTTTGATCTATTTGTAACACCGACTTTATACTCTGATTTTCATACCAAAGGTTTTTGTAAATCCGTATTTTGGGATAGTTCTCCTCTATATTAAATGATTATTTTGGCCAAATGTTTAGTATTAAAAATTAAGGTGTTACAACTTGGTATCAGAGCTACTGTTTAAGTGAATTAGGTTGGATGACCATCCTAGTCTTAGACTGTAGCATTAGGAATATAAGATTCCTTAAGATCATAGGTTGACCTTGAGACTTTATTTTAAGTTTAGGGTTGAACCTAGGGGACCGATGAGAATTGATATGATTATGGATATTGAGTCTTATGCGACTAATGGTTTGTACATAAGGTACTAAATGTTTAATGTCTTTCGTATAGTCTTGATCAAAAGAAATGGTGACCACGCGTAGAAGTGGTAAAGCCCCAGAGGGCCGGGAGGAGGAGATACCTCATGTTGAGGTGGTGGTTGAACAAGGAAGTCAACCGTCGATGCATCGGGATGATGAATCGGAAGTTGGAGCTAATAGAACTCCGGTAACCATGGCGGATCTCCAAACTTTTCTTGATCAAATCAAGGGAACGGTGGCCGAGGAAGTGCACCGAATTATTGAGAACCGTGAGAGGCCGGGTGGAGACCGTGAATCCGAGGCTAGATCGGATGAGAGAACCGGGGGTAGTGGCACCGGTGAAGGGAAATCCTCCACGGGTGGCCAAAGTGATGCCAGGGCAACACCCGATGTGAAGGAAGGTTGTTCGTTTAAATCCTTCATGGCTTGTAAGCCAAATTTGTATATGGGTACTTCGGACCCGAAAGTAACTATGAGGTGGATCTGAGAAACCGAGAGGGTTATCGGTAGTAGCAAGTGTAAGGAAGCCGATATGGTGACGTATGCGTCACAATTGTTGAAGGAAGATGCTATGGTTTGGTGGGATATTGTGTATGAGACCCTCAGGAGAGAGATGGTTGAGAAAATGTCGTGGGATGAGTTTACCACGAGATTGAAAAAGAAGTTTTATCCCAGAGGAATTTAGAAAAGATGCACGAGAAGTTTGTGACCCTTAAGAAGGGTGATATGTCGGTTGAAGAATACTCGAGAGAGTTCACGGGATTGCTCCCGTTTGTTGCTAAAACCTACTCGGATGAGAGGTTGAGGGTGGTCCGGTATGCTAGTGGGTTACCGTAGGACTACCAATTGGAGGTTAAGAGGGCGGTCACACTTGATGAGGCCATTAGTGCCGCCCGGGGTGTTGAAGAGGTTAATGAGGCAAGGGTTGCCGAGAGGGCCCATGTGGGCGAGAAAAGAAAGGCCGAGAGCGGCTCTAGTTCGTTCAAGAAAGGGAAGTTCACATCGACCTTCTCTAAACAAGGAAGTGTTGCCTCGTGCAAGAAGTGCGGGAAGAATCATACCGGCGTATGCCGAGGAGAGTCAAAAGCTTGCTATAGTTGTGGCAAGATGGGGCATCTAGCCCGGGATTGTAAGGCCAAGTTGTCGGCCGATGTGGAGTGCTACTCATGCCACCAAAAAGGGCATTATAGCAATGTGTGCCCGAAGAAGGGAACCGAGTCGATGGTATCCACGGCTCAAAAGAAAGTGGAGCCGGCTAAGGTGAAGGGGCGATCCTTCCAACTCACTCGGGAGGAGGCGAAGGAGGCACACGATGTGGTGTCAGGTACTCAATTCATTAACTCCTTTCCAACTCATATTTTGTTTGATTCGGGTTCCAATTATTCGTTTGTGTCTTATGAGTTCGGTTGTAAGTTGAATGTGACGTCCGAGATGTTAGATGAGATTTATGAGATAGAGGTAGCCGACGGGAAAACCTCATTGGTTGAAAGTGTTTATAGAAATTGTGAAATAGAAATAGATGGTAGAAAGTTTAAGGTTGATTTGTTGCCCATGGGAATAAAGGCGTTTGATGTGGTAATCGGTATGGATTGGTTGGGTATGCACCAAGCCAAAATTTGCGGTAAGAAAATTGTGTCGATCAAGACACCCGAGAACGAGAAGGTGTATGTGTATGGGGAAAACGACATCACATGCCTAATGTGATTACCGCCATTAAGGCGAGGAAAAGTATATCGAAAGGTTGTGCATCGTTTATTGCATATGTGTTAGATGGCCGAAAAGAAAAGAAGTCGATGGATAATGTCAAGATTATTCGAGATTTTCCCGAAGTATTTCCCGATGACTTGCCCGGTTTGCCACCGGAGAGACAAGTCGAGTTTAAGATTGATTTTGTTCCGGGGCCGACGCCGATTGCTCGTGCTTCGTATCGTTTAGCTCCCACCGAGATGCGAGAATTGATGACTCAATTGCAAGACTTGTTAGATAAGGGTTTTATTCGTCCGAGTTCGTCACCATGGGGTGCACCGGTATTATTTGTCAAGAAGAAAGACGGCTCGATGAGAATGTGTATCGACTACCGAGAGTTGAACAAGGTAACTATTAAGAACCGTTACCCGTTGCCGAGAACTGACGACTTATTCGACCAATTGCAAGGTGCTAGTTATTTCTCGAAGATTGATTTGAGGTCGGGTTATCACCAAGTTCGGGTGAAAGAAGGCGACACCGAGAAGACGGCTTTTCGTACACGTTATGGTCATTATGAACTTCTAGTGATGCCGTTTGGTCTTACAAACGCGCCAGCTATTTTTATGGATTTAATGAATCAGGTTTGTAAACCGTTCCTTGATAAGTTTTTGATCGTGTTCATTGACGACATTTTGATTTATTCGAAAACCGAGGAAGAACACGAAGGTCATTTAAGGCTTGTGTTGGATGTGTTAAAACGGGAGAAGTTGTATGCCAAATTCTCGAAGTGTGAATTTTGGTTGCGGGAAGTACAATTCTTAGGACACGTGGTGACGTGTGATGGTATCAAAGTTGACCCGTCCAAGATTGAAGCGGTGTCAAATTGGGAGCCTCCGAGGACTCCTACCGAGGTTAGAAGTTTGTAACACCTCAATTTTTAAAACACTTTTTAGATCATATTTTTAAATAAAAATATTACAAGTTCAATATTCCCAAAATACGGTTTAACAAAAACCTTAAAACATTTATCAGAGTATTAAAACCGGTGTTACATTATAATATCATAACCATAGGATAAACGGGATCTACCTACGAGCTCCCGAGCTAATCAACACTAGGCCACTTCTATCGCGACCCTCTAATCCATCGATCTCGAACCTGAGTACATGGCCAAAAACAAAGTAGTACGTGAGACAAACATAGTCTCGTGAGATACATGGGTTTTCGACCCATTCTCAAAAATAATAAAAAGTCCTTACTATTTAATTCTTTTCTTTATTCACTTATTAATTATCAACTTATTATCTTATCGTTTATTCATACTTACTAGTAAGCTAACCGTAAGCTTACCCATCACATAATCACATACATGTAAGCTATCCTTAAGCTTACCCCTTTTATCACATACGCCCCGGATCATTCCGAAGCAAACTCCCCCGATGTGGGTTATCATTAAGATCACATGGTAATTGGGGTTCTCCCAAACTTACCAAGATCACCAAATCCCCCGTCTCGCGGGTTATCGTAATCCCCTTTTTTTATCGGGTTATCATAATCCCCCTATTGCCGGGTTATCGTTCTCATAGATATACTACCCTTGCGCAGGAAGGTACCGCCCCAAGTAGTAATCTCACTCCCCCATAAACAGGTTATCGTTATCCGGATACTTTTATTACACACATTGAATCATCAAATACGGGTCTATGCCCCACCAATTCATAATCAAACACAAATTAGAATACATCTATTCTAATTATCATAATAGTCTCTTTTAACATAATCATATTTCATTTATCTTTCCTCATCATTATCATCATAGACTTTATCCTTAAATCTACTAATAAGGGTCATTTCTTATTATTCATATTCATAAATATGTTACCTTTACATTGACTAGGGCGCATATGTAACGACCCGAAATTTGTAAATAAATAAATTGTATAAAAATATGATAAATAAGGATAAATCGTTTTAAGAACGTAGGAATTGGTTTCGTGTCGTTTGGAGACCGTATGAGAAAGTTATGGGCGAAACCGGGTCGAGGAAACAACCGAAAAATGCAGCCCTGCTGCATTTGGGAGTTAGCGCCGCGAACTATAGTTCCCGATCGGGAACCGTCTCCAGCGGATTTGGCTTTTGAGCATGATGTAGTTCACGAGTTGATAACGATCGCGAAGTTGGCGTGCAAGCGCAGAGTTAGCGACGCGAACTTAGTTCGCGCCGTGAACTCTGGACGTCAGCATTAAAGTCGGGGTTTAGCTCATTTAATGCAATTCCAAAACCCTAGTTTTCTCCTTGGCGATTTTTAAGTGCAAGAGCTGATTTGGGTCGATTTGTTCATCAAAGCTTGATAGATTGCACTCCAAAGTGAAGATTAAAGGTATATCTTCACTCCTTGATCTTTGTAGCTTTAGATCTATGTATTTTGATGGTTGGGTTTGAAACCCTAGTTATTGGGGGTTATGGTTTATGGTGAATAAATGATGTATACACTTAATAGATGGTATATTAACAAAGGAAACAAGTGTATGATTTCGATTGGTAAGAATCTTAAGGGTTGGTTAAACCCAGGGTTTGGTAAATCACCATAATTGGGGAAAATGTTAGTTATTGGTAATTAGAGGTTAATGGATACATTATTGGTAGTATGAGATGTTGAACATCTTGTGATCATTGTATTAGGTTTTCGGTGACATCTTGGAAAGTCGGTGAATTTGTGAAGCAAGAGATTTGGTGGCAAGAATACGGTTGGAGAATTATATTGCTAAGGTGAGTACGTGTGGAAATTTACTGAGTACATAGCCTATGAAATACATTTTATTACTTGTGTTATGGTCTATTTGCTTAATTGTGTAGACTAGTAGTTAGTAGTTAGTTATACCGATAATAGTATTGAACAAACTTGTTTGATGATACACGTGATAGCCGAGAGCTAGATTGACATAACCATTGAGTTATGAAATGTTGAGATGATGCGATGATGCGGGGGACCCCCGGTCATGAGGTGTGGTGTGAGGGGCAGTTGGGTGGATTCCCATCAACTCAACCACGATAGTAGTCTTGCTAACTGGAGGTAGTCCGGTGAGTAAGGCAGGTATTGGTAGATTGGGCGAATCCCTCTTGCCGGTATCTTGAGGCTTATTAATGGCGATGGATTTCGGTTAATAAGTCAAGGTGGTTCTAGTTAGTTCGGGGGAAACCCGATGACTAGATATGATTGCTAAGAAAGCAAGGTATTAGAGTCACAATAGGGTGACTAGTTAGATGGATGATTTACTTACATGTTTGTCTATATGCCATACGATTATTATTATTATTGGGTCTAAACCCATGTAGCTCACGAGACGTTTTTGTCTCACGTACTCCTTGTTGTTTTGAAATGTACTCAGGTTCGGGATCGAAGGTTTAGGTACGCATGGATAGAGGTGCGGGGCCTAGAGTAGAAGAACTTAGATTGGATTTATGCTTAGCTTTGGTTTTGATCTATTTTGTAACACCAAACTTATTACTCTGATTTTCATACCAAAGGTTTTTGTAAATCCATATTTTTGGAATAGTTCTTCTATTTATGAAAAATGATTTATTTGGGCAAATATTTTGTATTAAAATTTGAGGTGTTACAACTTGGTATCAGAGCTACTGTTTAAGTGAATTTGGTTGGATGACCATCCTAGTCTTAGACTGTAGCATTAGGAATATAAGATTCCTTAAGATCATAGGTTGATCTTGAGACTTTATATTAAGTTTAGGGTTGAACCTAGGGGACCGATGAAATTGATATGATTATGGATATTGAGTCTTATGCGACTAACGGTTGTACATAAGGTACTAAATGTTTACTGTCTTTCGTATAGTCTTGATTGAAAGAAATGGTGACCACGCGTAGAAGTGGTAGAGCCCCGGAGGGCCGGGAGGAAGAAAACCTCATGTTGAGGTTGTGGTTGAACAAGAAAGCCAACCGTCGATGCACCGAATGGGTGAGTCGGAGGTCGGAGCAAATAGAACTCCGGTAACCATGGCGGATCTCCAAACTATTATCGATCAAATCAAAGGAATGGTGGCCGAAGAAGTGCACCATATTATTGGAGACCGTGAGAGGTCGGGAGGAGACCGTGAATCCGAGGCTAAATCAGATGAGAGAACCGGGGGTAGTGGCACCGGAGAGGGGAAATCCTCCACGGGTGGTCAAAGTGATGCTAGGGCTAGGCCCATTGTGAAAGAAGGTTGTTCGTTTAAATCCTTCATGGCATGTAAGCCAAATGTGTACAAGGGTAGTTCGGACCCGAAGGTAACTATGAGGTGGATCCGAGAAACCGAGAGGGTTATCGGTAGTAGCAAGTGTAAGGATGCCGATATGGTGACATATGCGTCACAATTGTTAAAAGAAGATGCTATGGTTTGGTGGGATATCGTGTATCAAAACCCTCGGGAGGGAGGTGGTTGAGAACCCTCTTAGAAATCTTTCTAGTACACTCTCGGGACAAAACTTCCCCAACAATCTACCCGCGAACTCCTTCCACGATATCTTGTACCATACTCTCTTTTCCAATGCCTTGAACATCGCATCCCACCGCGACCACGCGTCACTCTCATAGTAGATGAGCTGTAGAAGTTACCAGATTTCCTCCTAACACTTGCTACTCTTTAGCACTTGCTCAGTTTCACGAATCCACCGAATCACAACCTCCAGTTCGGTGCTTCCCAATTATACATCTAGTTTACACGCCATAAATGTCTTGAACGGACATCATTCCCTTTCTTCCGACTCGAAATCACTACCATCATCACCGCAACATGACGAAACTCAATTATGATTTCTCTTCTTGTCTTAGAGGAGATTGTCCTCTTCTCGAATTCACCCTTTTGCTATACCGATATTTTCACAATCAAAATTCAAACGATGACTCAACAGTCAAATAACACACATTTATATCAAATCATGACATATCTCTTAGGGATCGACCCTATCATACCCATACTTTACGGTCTCAGAAGACTAATCATGGACATCCTATGGGAACATGTGGTCCTACTTAGCATAGCTTAAGACTAGGGAGGTCAAACCTACCTAATTCACTTAAACTATAGCTCTGATACCAAGTTGTAACACCTCAATTTTTAAAACACTTTTTAGATCATATTTTTAAATAAAAATATTACAAGTTCAATATTCCCAAAATACGGTTTAACAAAAACCTTAAAACATTTATCAGAGTATTAAAACCGGTGTTACATTATAATATCATAACCATAGGATAAACGGGAACTACCTACGAGCTCCCGAGCTAATCAACACTAGGCCACTTCTATCGCGACCCTCTAATCCATCGATCTCGAACCTGAGTACATAGCCAAAAACAAAGTAGTACGTGAGACAAAAATAGTCTCGTGAGATACATGTGTTTTCGACCCATTCTCAAAAATAATAAAAAGTCCTTACTATTCAATTCTTTTCTTTATTCACTTATTAATTATCAACTTATTATCTTATCGTTTATTCATACTTACTAGTAAGCTAACCGTAAGCTTACCCATCACATAATCACATACATGTAAGCTATCCTTAAGCTTACCCCTTTTATCACATACGCCCCGGATCATTCCGAAGCAAAATCCCCCGATGTGGGTTATCATTAAGATCACATGGTAATTGGGGTTCTCCCAAACTTACCAAGATCACCAAATCCCCCGTCTCGCGGGTTATCGTAATTCCCCCCTTTTTTATCGGGTTATCATAATCCCCCTATTGTCGGGTTATCGTTCTCATAGATATACTACCCTTGCGCAGGGAGGTACCGCCCCAAGTAGTAATCTCACTCCCCCATAAATGGGTTATCGTTATCCGGATACTTTTATTACACACATTGAATCTTCAAATACGGGTCTATGCCCCACCAATACATAATCAAACACAAATTAGAATACATCTATTCTAATTATCATAATAGTCTCTTTTAACATAATCATATTTCATTTATCTTTCCTCATCATTATCGTCATAGACTTTATCCTTAAATCTACTAATAAGGTTCATTTCTTATTATTCATATTCATAAATATGTTACCTTTACATTGACTAGGGCGCATACATAATACTAGTCAAATCATACTTGTTCTCTTAACGTGATATCACTACTTTCATTAGTATATTTTACTATTAAACGTTACTACTTTAAGATCTTTGTCATTTGCTTAATTATTAATTCTTACTAATAAAAGCCAATATCATACTCTTTTAGCCATTTTCATTATTAATACTTTTTATCAATAACCTCATTAATCAATTAATCTAATCACACTTACTTGCAAAATCATCAATTTTAATAACTATGTTCTATTAGCAATTCAATCAAATTTCATTATCTTTCTAATCACTTTCTTTATTAAAAATATGTATTAATAAAGACTCGATAGATATTATCCATTTTCAAAACTCTTTTACTATGTACTCAGTTTAAAAGTTCACATGTACTCACCTTAGCCAAGCTAACTCCAATTCGTGTCCATTGACACGAATCCTTGCTTTCCATCTTGTGCAATGACACCAAATCTTTAGGTGTTCTTGACCTACCATCAATACCATCACAATAACTAGTTATTATCCATAACTAATCACCAAACAATCCATATCTACATTCCTAACCACCAAGTTCATCCAACTTGGTGGGATCTCAAACCCTAGTTCAAGATTTCCATCAATAAACCCAAATCCAACTTGTACACATCGATTACAAGCTTACAATGAGTGTTCTACACCCGCGTTTCGCTCGCGTTTCGCTCGCGGCTCTTGTCTCAACTCGAGCTTCTCGCGTCTGAGCTCTGAACCCACTGTTCAACCTCGCGTCTGGCTCGCGCCGCGAGGGCTGTCTGGGTCAATTTCTTGCCTTTTAAACTTGTTTCCATCCAAGTCTTGACCCATACTTGGTTACACCAAGTCCCAAACATCCAAACACTCAATAAAACACAACGGAGACTCGATTAAATATTTTACTTCCTTTATTCCTCAATATTTCCATCTAATTCATTAACCGAAAATCCCGGTCGTTACAAAGTTTCCTTGGATTAGCCGGTTATTACCGAAGATTTATACAAGACTTCTCGAGAATCGCGATCCCACTAACAAAGTTAACGAGGAAAAGTGAGAAGTTTGTGTGGGAGAAGAAGCAAGAAGAGGCGTTTAAATTGTTGAAGGAAAAGTTATGTAACGCGCGGATTCTTACGTTATCGGATGGTATGGAAGATTTCGTGGTTTATAGTGATGCTTCGAATCAAGGGCTCGGTTGTGTGTTGATGCAACGAGGTAAAGTGATCGCGTATGCTTCGCGACAATTGAAAAATGCGGAATTGAGGTACACGACACACGACTTGGAGTTGGCGGCGATTATATTTGCGTTGAAGTTGTGGAGACATTATTTGTATGGTACTCGTTGTACATTGTACACGGATCATAAAAGTTTACAATACGTGTTTACTCAAAAGGATCTTAATATGCGACAAAGAAGATGGATCGAGTTGATTGCCGATTATGATTGTGAGATTGTATATCATGCGGGAAAGGCTAATGTAGTAGCCGACCCCTTGAGCCGAAAAGTTTATGAAAACCCGAACCGAGGAATATTAACACGTATAGAAGTCGTCTCGAGAATTATCGAAAGAATCAAGAATGCCCAACGAGAGGTTATGGGAAAAGACGAGTTAAGGCAAGAACGGCTAGGTAAGAACCAACATTTTCTTGAAAATGCACAAGGGTTGAAAACCGTAGGCGGTCGAATTTGGGTTCCTAAGTTCGGAGGTGTCCGGAAAGGGTTATTGAATGATGTGCACAAGTCAAAGTATTCGTTTCACCTGGGAAGTACAAAGACGTACCAAGATATGAAACGGGTTTATTGGTGGCCCATAATGAAGGCGAGAGTACCTAAGTACATCTCGAAATGTGCCACGTGTGCACAAGTAAAAGCCGAGCATCAAGTACCGTATGGGGTAGCTCAATCATTGATTGTACCGGTCGGAAAGTGGGAAGACATAACTATGGATTTCATAGTTGGTTTGCCAAAGACGAGTAAGGGTCACGATGCTATTTGGGTCATATTTGACCGGTTGACCAAGAGTGCGTTATTTTTAGCCATTCGGAAAACATTGCCACTTGAGGAATTGGCTAAGTTGTACGTTGATGAGGTGGTTCGACTCCACGGGGTTCCGTTATCGATTGTATCATATAGAGACGCGAGGTTTACCTCGAGATTTTGGCGATCATTACAAGAAGAGTTGGGTACAAAGTTGCAGTTGAGCACGGCTTATCATCCGCAAACCGACGGTCAAAGTGAAAGAACGATTCAAACGGTTGAAGACATGTTAAGATCGTGTGTTCTAGATTTCGGTGGTAAATGGGATGAACATTTACCGTTAGTCGAGTTATCGTATAATAATAGTTATCACTCGACTATTAAGATGCCGCCTTATGAGGCGTTGTATGGAAGAAAGTGTAGAACTCCATCTTGTTGGTTAGAAGCGGGAGAAACGAAACTCACGGGTCCCGAGATCGTGAGAGTGACGAATGAAAATATCGATATCATTCAAGCTAACATGAAAGCCGCCCAAGATAGAAAAAGAAGTTATTCGGGTTTGAAGAAAAGACCATACGACTTGGATGTCGGTGATATGGTAATGTTGAAAGTGTCACCTTGGAAAGGTGTAATGCGGTTTGGTAAGAAAGGGAAGTTGAATCCGAGGTATGTCGGGCCATTCAAGATATTGAAGCGGGTCGGGCTTCAAGCGTTTAAATTGGAACTTCCACCCGAGCTTCAACGTGTGCATGACACCTTTCACGTGAGTTATTTGAAAAGGTTTATCGGGGAAGTTGAAAATATTATTCCATTGCAAGAGTTGCGGGTTGACGCCCCGAACCGGTTGATTGAGGAGCCCGAGGCAATATTAGAAACGAAAACGAAGAAGCTTCGAAATAAAGAAATCGAGTTGGTGTTGGTCAGGTGGAAGCATTCACTTGGGCCGAATTTGACTTGGGAAGTCAAAGACGAGATTCGGAAAAGATACCCGGACTTCGTGAACTATGATGAGATTCCGAGGACGGAATCTTCTTAAGGGGTAGATAGTTGTAACGACCCGAAATTTTTAAATAAATAAATTGTATAAAAATATGATAAATATGTATAAATCGTATAAAACACGTAGGAATTGGTTTTGTGTCGTTTGGACACCGTATGAGAAAGTTATGGGCGAAACGGAGTCGAGACAACAACCGAAAAATGCAGCCCTGCTGCATTGAAGAGTTCACGACGCGAAGATAGGTTCCCGATCGGGAACTGTTAACAGAGATTGGGACCATTGGACGCGATGTAGTTCACGACTAGTTAACGATCGCGATGAATGCGAGTAGGAAGAGAGTTCGCGACACGAACTTAGTTCACGGCGTGAACTTCTGTCGACGGCATTAAAGTCGGGTTTTGGCTCATTTAATGCCATATCAAAACCCTAGTTTTCTCTTTGGCGATTTTTGAGCTCAAGAACAGTTGGAGGTCGATTTCTTCACGAATCCTTGGTAGATTTCACTCCTGAGTGAAGATTAAAGGTATATATTCACTCTTTGATCTTTATAGCTTAAGATCTATGTATTTTGATGCTTGGTTTTGAAACCCTAGTTCTTGGGGTTTTGGGTTATGGTGATATAAATGATATACACACTTAATAGATGGTATATTAACAAAGGAAACAAGTGTATGATGATGATTTGTAAGAATCTTAAGGATTGGTTAAACCTAGAGTTTGGTAAATTACCATAATTGGGGGAACGTGTTAGTTGATGATATCTAGTGATAAATTGATGCATTATTGGTAGTAAGTGATGTTGAACATCTTATGATTAATGTATTAGGCTTTTGGTGAAGTCTTGGAAGGTTGACCGAATTGTGGAAGAAAGAGTTTTGGTGTCAAGAACACGGTTGGAGCATCATTTGCTAAGGTGAGTACGTGTGGAAATTTATTGAGTACATAGCCTATGAAATACATTTTTATTACGTGTGTTATGGTCTATTTGCTTAATTGTGTAGACTAGTAGTTGATAATTAGTTATACCGATGGTAGTATTGAACTAACTTGTTTGATGATAGACGTGATAGCCGAGAGCTAGATTGGCATAACCATTGAGTTATGATATGTTGAGATGATGTGATGATGTGGGGCACCCCCGGTCATGAGGTGTGGTGTGAGGGGCAGTTGGGTGGATTCCCATCGACTCAACCACGTTAGTAGTCTTGCTAACTGGAGGTAGTCCGGTGAGTAAGGCAGGTATCGGTAGATTGGGTGAATCCCTCTTGCCAGTATCTTGAGGCTTATTAATGGCGATGGATTTCGGTTAATAAGTCAAGGTGGTTCTAGTTAGTTCAGGGGCAACCCGATAACTAGATATGATTGCTAGGAAAGCAAGGTATTAGAGTCACAATAGGGTGACTAGATAGATGGACGATTTACTTATATGTTTGTTATATGTCTTACGATTATTGTTATTATCGGGGTCTAAACCCATGTAGCTCACGAGACGTTTTTGTCTCACGTACTCCTTGTTTGTTTTGCTATGTACTCAGGTTCGGGATCGAAGGTTTAGGTACGCATGGATAGAGATGCGGGGCCTAGAGTAGAAGAACACTAGAACAAATTTACATTTAGCTTTGGTTTTGATCTATTTGTAACACCGACTTTATACTCTGATTTTCATACTAAAGGTTTTTGTAAATCCATATTTTGGGATAGGTATCCTCTATATTAAATGATTATTTTGGCCAAATGTTTTGTATTAAAAATTGAGGTGTTACAATAACTATATCGCGTACATAACATAAATACCTTTTATAAAAAAGTAAAAAAAAAAAAAAAAACTGTTTGCTTAGATTGGGAAGAAATTAGTGTTCGTATTACTTTATTTGGGAAATGGTGGTTAAGTGAGATTCGTTTTGGGTAGCCTTGTGGTTTTTCCTTCAAGAGGTTTTGGGTTTAAACCTTGCTGGAGGTAAAATTTGGAGATTAAAAAAGGTAGTGGGGTTTATTCCCCATATGTAGAGGGTTCGTTATACGGTTGTATCGTATGGAAGCTAAACCCTAGCTTGAGGGTGTGTTCGGCCAACTAAATCACAAACAAGAACACGAGTTCTTTGGGTTCCAAAAGAAATGTTTTCTATTAATCAATACTTGTCATTCAACCTTACAATGCAATAGCTTAAATAAGAAATCTAATGATAAGTCCTAATTCAAATAGAAAACGAACAACCTAAAGATAAGAACTAAAACAAATTTAAAAGATAAATCCTAAATTTCAGTTGGATGGTGGAGATAAATCGGAAGCTTCTAGATCCGTATCATCTTCCCCCTCTAAATAAATGACTCGTCCTCGAGTCATCGTCTTCATCGGGCTCATACGGGGACATATCAGCAACCTTAAAGGTGGCAGAGACTTTGTGAACAGGTTGGTTGAGCACAAGATCCTGGATCCTTTGCTGCAATCGTTCGATTTCGATGTCACCTGGGGCACGTTGTTCAAACCCGTTGCCTCCGGCGGCGAATCTACGGTTTTGACGGCGATCTTCCTCACGACGGACATCTCGACGAACTTGTTGGCCGAATCGTCTTGATCAAACTGATTTAGTTCGAGCTCGCGAATCCGTTGTTGTAGCCATTCGATCTCAGCAACGTCTCGTGTAGGGGTGTAAGTGAGCCGAGCTGTTCGTGAGCTACTCGAGCTCGGCTCGTTAAAAGATCGATAAAAGCTCGAGTTAAACGAGTTCGAGCCGAGCTCGAGCTTAACTTAGAGTTCGTTTAATAAACGAGCCCGAGCCCGAGCTTCATACTAAGAGCTCATTTAGGCTCGCGAGCCTAAACGAGCTAAAATAGTTAATTATTATAAAAAAAATATAAATACATATTACGTATTTATCTAATTATGTGTGTATATATTATACATATACATATATTAAATAATATATATATATATAAAGATTTACATCATATATTAAATATTATGATTAATTAAAAAAATTATATATATTTCGTATATATGGAAGCTTAAATGAGCTTAATCGAGCCGAGCCCGAACCTGAAAAAACCTAAACGAGCCGAACTCGAGCTTTACACATAAAGCTCGAAACGAGCCGAGCTCGAGTTCGAGCTCAGTAAAATTAAACGAGCCGAGCTCGAACCTAGTCGAGCTCGAACTCGGCTCGGCTCGGCTCATTTACAGCCCTATTCTCGTGGGTCACGTTGTTCATGGTCGTTGCCTCTGGCGGCGAATCTACGGTGTTGACAACGATCTTCCTCACGCCCTGACATCCTGATGCTCTGATACCACTTGATACGTTTGTATCGTATGGAAGCTAAACCCTAGCTTGAGGGTGTGTTCGGCCAACCGAATCACAAACAAGAACACGAGTTCTTTGGGTCTCAAAAGAAACGTTTTCTATTAATCAATACTTGTCATCCAACCTTACAATGAAATAGTTTAAATAAGAAAGTTAATGAAAAGTCCTAATTCAAATAGAAAACGAACAACCTAAAGATAAGAACCAAAACAAATTTAAAAGATAAATCCTAAATTTCGGTTGGATGGTGGAGATAAATCGGAAGCTTCTAGATCCGTATCAGTTCGAGGGAAGACATAATGCCCCTTGTGGATGTCACTGTCTAGGGTCGAACCACTAATTTACTAACTTTTCGTTCAAAAAATAAAATAAAAATGATTGATCGCTAACATATTGCATATTTCGGTCGATCATGTAATGTGTAATTATTCAGTTTCATTAAGAGTGCACCAATTTCAGATGTATTATGGTGTATTATGGTATAATCATAGCTCATGAACCCATTATTATAAAGAAAGGTTTTATGTGTTCATCAGAAACCATAACAAATGTTGGTGCCAAAAGTAACGACTTTATTGAGTCGCTCTCTGAGCAGCAAACAATTAGAACAACTTCATTCACTTATACTTATCAATGACCTTAACCATCTCGAGCCACTTGTAATCCGCCATCTTATAAACTCACCATCAAACACTCGTTACATTCGATCAATTCTTCATTGTTCAAAACAACCAGATGTGGAATCAGCAACATCTGCAATTCGGTATTTCTGCAAGCACGGTGGGTTTTATGAAGCTTTTGTTCAGTATGTCGAGCTGCAAAGATCAAAACTTTCACCTTCGACATTTGCAATTGCGTCTGCTTTGAAGGCATGTGGGAGGCTTGGTAATGGAAAAGGTGGGATCATGATTCATGGTCAAGTTCATAAGTTAGGGTTTTGTGGGGATGTTTATGTGGAGACTGCTTTAGTTGGGTTTTATACAAAAGTTGGTGATATGGAGACTGCACGCAAGGTGTTTGATGAAATGTCTAATAGAAATGTGGTGTCCTGGAATTCAATGATTGATGGGTATTTAAGATCAGGGGATTTGTCAATGGGTGAACAGTTTTTTTCTAACATGCCGAATAAAGATGTCGTTTCTTGGAATTCCATGGTTTCCGGGTATTCAAGAACAGGCGATATGAAAAAGGCATTAATTTTATTCCAAGAAATGCCAGAAAGAAATCTTACTTCATGGAATGCTATGATCAGTGGTTATGTAGACTGTGGGAAAATAGATTTAGCAAGAAACTTTTACAATTCGATGCCTCAAAGAAACAGCATCTCTTGTATCACGATGATTGGTGGGTACTCCATACGCGGAAACGTTGAATCTGCACGTGAATTATTTGATGAAATGTATAAAAAGGATCATTTATTATATAATGCAATGATCTCTTGTTATGCTAAAAACAGTCGACCAAAAGAAGCACTCCAACTGTTCGATGAAATGCTTCAACCAAACATAAACATTCAACCCGACAAAATGACATTATCCACCATCATATCCGCATGTTCCCAATTAGGAGACTTGAATTTAGGATCATGGATAGAAGAAACTTACATGAAAAAAACGGGTATTACAATGGACGAACACTTAAGTACCGCATTAATCGACTTATATGCAAAATGTGGTTCCATAGATAAAGCCTTTAACTTATTCCACAAGTTACATAACAAAGACATTGTAGCTTACACCGCCATGATTTTAGGTTGTGGCATAAATAATAAACAACAATTTGCCATCAAACTATTCGACGAAATGATGCAATCCAAAATCCGACCTAATTTGGTCACATTTTCCGGCCTACTAACGGCGTTAAGTCACGTTGGCATGGTTGATGAGAGTTACCATTGCTTTAATTCAATGAAAAGATACGGGCTTGAGCCCACACCCGACCATTATAGTCTCATGGTTGAGATTTTGGGTCGGGCGGGTCGGTTAGAGGAGGCCCGTGAGTTGATTATGGGCATGCCGATGCAACCGCACGCGGGCGTTTGGGGCGCGCTGCTTCTTGCGTGTAGTACACATAATAATGTTGAATTAGGAGAAATGGCGGCTAAAAAGTGTTTTGAATTGGAAGATGATAATAGTGGTTATGGTTCACTTCTTGCTAATATTTATGCGAGTGTGGGTAGGTGGGAGGATGCGAAGAGGTTAAGGAAGAGTATATATGAAAAGGGGTTGGTTAAGGTTCCGGGAAGTAGTTGGATGGGTTGAGTCACTAGCATAAATCTTATTTAGAATATTGGCCAGTTAATGCAAAAATAGGTTTTTAAAACATTACTGTAGTTTTTATGGCTTAATTTAGTTTGATGTTTGCAGACATTTTCTAACACTGTGGGAAAAAAAAAGAAGGCGGAATGGGTATTTGACAAGCTAAAAGGTACTCATCTATCTTTTAATTTTTGTTTGTTTTATGTTAATTCAATTTTCTTTACAGGCAAACCATTAGCCAATTTCCTTAGAGACTACAACCTCCCTCTCGGTTTATTCCCACAAAACATAACATGTTACAAGTTTGATGACTCAAAACTAAAGCTCGTGGTTCAAAGGGCTTGTGTCAAGGGGGAAGTTTACGGTTATTGAGGGAATGAAAACAAAAGTGGTGGTTTGGGTTAAAGACTTAAATTATCGAGTGTGGTTGTTTGAGAATTATAGGTCGGATAAAGTGTGGGTTACAGCTGGCGCGAAGAAATCACGACCTAGAGAGGCTTTATGAAACGCCTCATGATGCTATTCGAGTGATTAATTTTATATTTGTGATGTTAATATTTAGTGTTTATGACCTTATTCATTCATAGGTGGTTGTTGATTGTTCTATGTTTTTTGCATAAGCTATTTGGTTATTTTCTTCAGGTTTTCGAAATGTTGTTCTTTTGTTCTTTTTTTTTTTTTTTTGAGATCTCGTATGATTAATTTAACTCGAGAAAATTAAATATCTTTTTTATCAAATAGTAAGTTAATTAAAGGGTAATCATATTATTTAATTATTTGTTTATAATATATGTGACCTAACCATTTTTGTATATATTTGTAGACTTTCCTTTCATTAACTGTTTATCTATGAAAGAGATTAAAATTATAAATTCTAAAACTCATTCAAAACCTTTTATTATTATATCATCATCATCAAATAGTCTATCAAATACTAAGTTGAGGAATGAAAAATGGGCAATTTGGGTAACTAATGAATACACAGTTGAGCAAAATGAGTAATTTATTATTACATGGAAATTTGTGTAATATTTTCAAAATATATGAATAATTAATAGGTTAAAAATAATTAAATTTTTTAATAAAATACAAATCATTGAAAATGACTACATCAAAACAGACTGTGTTAGTTGAGTCGTAAACATTTCTTTGTTACTTTTTAAATGTATAAACAATTAATGTAATTATAAAAAAATCGATTTAACATTACAAATCAATCAATTTTAATTAGAATTTTTGTCTAAAAACAAAAAATAAATAAAAAAATTAGGATCAGCGTGACACGCACGTGGCCGATTCACTTAACTCGGCGTTCTTCAAACGCAACATATATCCGAACCAACGGCCGAACCGGCCTTCGTCCCCACCACAAAGTAAACCCTCAATATATATTCCAAACCCGCAAACCACCTCTAGCTGCGCCTCTGCTCTTCAGTTCGATTCAAATTTATTCATCCACAAATCAATCAATCAACAAACCGATCGGAAAACCATGTCGGACGAAGAGCATCAGTTTGAATCAAAGGCCGACGCCGGTGCTTCCAAAACTTTCCCTCAGCAAGCCGGTACTATCCGCAAGAGTGGTTATATCGTCATCAAAAATCGCGCTTGCAAGGTTCAGTAATCTTCTCTCGAACTCTCGATTTGTTATGTTCTGGTATCCTGTGGTTAGCTTGTGCTTCTGATTTGTGTTAATTTGGTTTTGACTTTCGGCTGTTTAGGTTAAATATGTAATTGATGTTTTGGATTACCGGAAATGTGTAGTGGTTAGGTGGTGTTTGGGTGTGATGGCGTTGAAGTGATTATTGTGAATTATTAGGGTTGAATTTTGATAAAAAAATTGTTATTATTATCTAACTATAACTATTCTTATTTGAGTTAAAATAATCACTTTGAAGATGCAAAACCAAACACTTTCTGGATGATTAGGACAATCTGTTTAGGACAAAGATGACGCATAGATTGCAACTAATTTGGGATCCGAATCAGAAAAGAAAAAAAAAAGATTCACTGGGCTTATTTGGAATTTGGTAGGTTTAATTGTTAGAATTAGTGAGTTTAATCTTCAAGATTTGGTGACTATTGAACCTTATGCTTATTATCTTTAAGGGAATGAGCTTATAGTTTGTGTTTTAACTCTTAGAATGTTGATAAAATCATAAAATTGAGTTTAGGTTGTTTTGTAACATCCAAGACTTTGTGTGATCAAATTGTAATAGGTTGTAGAAGTTTCTACCTCTAAGACTGGCAAGCACGGTCATGCTAAGTGTCACTTTGTTGCAATTGACATTTTCAATGGCAAAAAGCTTGAAGATATTGTTCCCTCATCCCATAACTGTGATGTAAGTTATCATTTTCTATTTATTTTTATCCCATTTCTTGTTGTAGATTCTGTTTATTTATAGAAGTAATTGTTTTTTTTTGTTATGTTTTGCAGGTCCCTCATGTCAACCGTATTGATTACCAGCTAATTGATATCTCTGAGGATGGATTCGTATGTTTCACTTTATTCAGGGTTTATATATTATTCTTTTAACTATTAATATGACTTGTAATTAGTTTTTATTTTTATTTATTATAATTACAGGTGAGTTTGCTGACTGACAATGGCAACACTAAGGATGACTTGAAGCTCCCAACTGATGATGCTCTCCTGACTCAGGTATATCTGTTTGTTACTATATATCATATTCTGATTTGGTAAAAAACTGTTTTTATCAAAATTATTTAATAAAAACATCTCTTGAAATGACTTTTGTTGTGAACTTTACTCAATTAATTGGTAATAATGTTGATTTTGTTTGGATACAAACAGATAAAGGATGGATTTGCAGAGGGAAAGGATCTGGTGGTGAGTGTGATGTCAGCAATGGGGGAGGAGCAGATTTGTGCTCTCAAGGATGTGGGCCCCAAATAGTTTAACTATCAACAGAAAAAACAAATTTTCTGTTGTAATACTAGAAATCTGCTTTCTGCATTTGGTTGGTTACATGAACTTAAAGTATTTTTATTTGATCTTAATGTATGCTGGATTACTTTTTATTGTTCGAGATTTGATAAAAAAGCAGCTGCAGTTTGGTTCAAGGCTGCACATTTCATTTTTGTGGTTTTGTTCTTGTTTTATTAGTGTAATGAATTTGGTGGGTTTAGAATATGCATACTTTTATGAGTTTGATACCCATTTGCTAAAGTCAAACTTACTGCCAACCATCTATGTTGAGAAGAAAGTATTCCATTTTCATATCCTCCAACCAAACACCCTCTTAAACTATAAATCTATTTGTGACTGGTGGGAATTTTTACAAAGTACAAAATCAAGTTGTGCCAGATTAAAATAAAAAGGAGTTGGGATTGTGTACAAACAGCTATCGAAAGGGTTCTAGTGTTTGTTTTTTTTTCAATTTTTTAATAATAATAAATATTGGCTGGCTAAAAAATATATATTAAAATGTCACATGTGACCATGCTATTGGTTTATGCGTAAGCAAAAAAAAAAAGACAATATCAAATGTTACCAATCTACCTGCTAAACAAGTAAACGGTTGCCCTTTTTGATAAAAATCGAAATTTGCTTTCTGTTCTATATAATCTTAGTACTTGGTTGCTAGAATTAAGAATTGGTGTGTAATTTATTGCTAGTTTTTCGCATTTTTCCCATTAATATATTTATGAAGTTTTTAAGATATATGCAGAATTGTAGGGTGTCTTTGGTTGTATAATTTTTTTCGTTCTAAACTTTCTTTTGGGAACCGCTGAAATTTTTGCCGGAAACTGAGTTCTTCATACAGATTTCTCTCAAAACACTCCTTAATATAAGTCACCATCGTCATCGAGGGACTAAAATGTAAAAGTTGATAGTATATGGCTAATTGTGCAAATGATTATAGCAATCAGTGAACATTTTGTAAATATCCAGCATATGAGTCACCATCGTTATAACGTGACAAATCTTATCATCAACCACACTTGTCAAACACTCTCACACAAACGACCATATTAGGCCTCTCCCAACCCTTCCCCATCACTAAACCCATCACTAGCGCCACGTCATCGCATCCTTACTGACCTGCTACTGACACGTTCGTGCCAACCCTACCCATCACTAACCCATCACTAAACCCATCCTTTCCACATCATCATTTCCACATCACCATTTTAATTAATATAAAAACACATTACATTAAATAAAAAACATTACATTAATAATAAAAATAATAATAAAAACATTATGATTAAAAAAAACACACGAAAAAAATAATACGGAAAAAAAAAATACGGAAAAAAAAAATACGGAAAAAAAAAATTACGGAAAAAAAAAATTAACGTTGACGGTAGTTCGGCGGGAGGGTCCAAATGTGTTCGATTAAGGCATTGCGAAGTTTATGATGCACAACTCGATCACGTATCTCCTTTTCAATACGCAATTGTGCTGCAACCCGTTCATGCCATGTACGTTGTGGGTGATTATCCGGGTTAGCGGTATAGTCTTCTTCGATTGGACAAATTGCGCGGCCGTTATCTTCCGTAATCATGTTGTGTAATATCACACAAGTGTACATGATCCGTCGTATTTTGTTCACACTGTATGGTCGTGCCGGGTTTTTAATGATTGCCCACCGTCCTTGAAGCACTCCGAAAGCTCGTTCGACATCCTTCCTAGCGGATTCTTGGAACCGCTTGAACTTCATGTTCTTTTCTTCAATTGGGCATTTAAACGACTTGACAAGCGTTGCCCATTCCGGATAAATCCCATCAGCTAGATAATACCCCTTCGTAAATTGCTCACCCGAAATAGTAAACGGAACTACGGGAGACCTGTCTTGCCTTATTTCATCAAACAAATCTGATTCGTTAAGGACGTTAATGTCGTTATTCGAACCCGCCGGGCCAAAGTACGCATGCCATATCCACAAGTCGTATGACGCAACAGCTTCAAGCATTATTGTGGGACACCCTTGATCACTACGTGTGTATTGGCCTTGCCATGCTGTTGGACAATTTTTCCAAGGCCAATGCATACAATCAATGCTACCAAGCGTTTCAATAGTTTGGTTCAAATCGAAGACAGCTGTTACATTGACATAATCTTGCCAGTAATCATCGGCGTCATCGTTTGGATCCATTGAGTGGAAAAAAAATATGGAAATTGGGAAGAGAGGAAGTATGTGATTGTGAGAGGAAGAGAGTAAGTATGTGATTGTGTGTTTAAAATGGTAGAGTATAGTGGGTTTTTATAGAGGTGTTGTGTAGTATTAATTATTTATATTAAAAAAAAAAAAAAAAAAAATTTTGAAATGAATTTCGGACGCTCCACCCGGACCCACACCCCCTCGACGTGATTCCCACACCCGTCCTCGGCACGACGAAGTTCGCACGACGCCGGCCACGACGGCTCGGTGCCAACGCCGTCGTGGCTCGACGGTGATCGACGGGGCGTGCCGACGTGCCGTTGGCACCGGTCTTATGGTGTGCCCTCGTCAACCAAAGGTCACCATCACCTTATCCGAAAATGTTCAACTTAATCATATGATTCATTTATGGTATATATCTAACCAGAAATACAATTTTCTTTACATACAGTATAAATTTTAAAATAAAATATACAATATATCAAAACATAAATGGTGTATCACATCTCTTTATTCATTTTAAGTGTTAAAAACATTAATGCTGTCAGACATCATTGATGTGACATCGTGTTAAGTTTTTGGACATAAATGAAGATATCTTATCCGAATGAGACATTCAGACAAATTTATAAAATGAAGAACGAACAAGTGGCACTAGCCTCATACCTATATAACTCCCCACTATTCTTCATAACAACACATTACACCAAATTCACATAGCTCGGAATCAATATCCTCAATGGACCAACAAGAAGCTCGAGTACAAAGATTCATAGTAGCAATGAAAGGACACCCTGGAACGGGCAAAACCACACTAGCCCGCTTCATAGCCGCATCGTTAAGATGCCCGCTCCTAGACAAAGATGATGTGCGTGACTCTACTTCTGCAATTGAATCGGAAGTAAAGTCACACAACATATCTAAACTGCTTAACAACCTTTCTTACGAAGTATTGTGGCGGATGGTCAAGACTCAACTGAGTCTTGGCCTTAGTGTTGTTATCGACTCACCACTTTCGCACAAGGCCCATTTTGACCGACTGGTTGACCTAGCCGGTTCTTTTGATGGGACTCAACTTGTTGTGGTTGAGTGTAAGCCGAAGGATGAGGGTGCGTGGTGTAACCGGCTCGAGAATAGAGGGAAAGATGGTTGTGGTGGTAGTTGGCATAAGCCTGCCACGTGGCGGGATATGGAAAGGTTATTGGAGGGTTATAATGGTTGCACTAATTATGATGTGGGTGAGGTGCCGAAGCTAGTTCTGGATACAACTGCGTTAGATGTGAAAGTCACGGAGTATGCTGAGTTGGTGTTAGGGTTTCTTGAGGATTATACTAATTTACACCATGTTTCCAACTAAAGGAGTTGTATTCGTCAATTAGATATGTAATATATGACTATGAATGTCTAAGTGAGGTGTAACTTTATGTGGTTATGTATATTTGCTACAACAAACTATTGTCAAATGGTCATATCGATTATTGTTCAATTTCCAAGTATTCAAATAACAAAAATCTTTAAAGAGGAAATGACTAAAGAAAGTGATATATATAATCTAAGGCTGTTAAAAACCAGATACTTGGATTTTCGGTTATTTTGATTTTTAGATAGTAACTTTTAATATCCGAATTCCGTATCCAAAATCCGGAAAATAAATTATTTATATATTTTTCGGATATTTTGGACTTTTGATATTTCAGATAGTTTTTAGAAAACAAATTTAGAAAACATTATCAGTTTCGCTATGCGAAATTTGAATATACAGATTTTCGAATATGTGGATTACATACTTAGATTTGGAATACCCTTATTGCCCTGATCTCGTAATTGATTTTTAAAAGTTATATTAGTAAAAATAATTCATGCCAAGTTTAGTAACGTGGGTATGTTAAATTTTCTCTCTCATCACAGAGAAGAGAAAAACCATGAGTTCCAGTTCTCCGGCTCCCTCGTCGCCGTCGCGACACCATGGAGGCGGCGATCATAGTAACAGCGGGAAGGAAGAGAGGCCGAGATTCTTTGACTCCATGACTAAGAAACTGTGCTGGGGCAAAGCCGAAATCGTCCCCGGAAGACACCCGGAGCGGTGGCGTAAAGACGCCGCCGGCAACGTCGTCTGCAAACGCTTCGGCAATTGTCAGGGATGTCTTTGCTTCGAATACGATCACATCATACCCTACTCCAAAGGTCTTTACACATCTCTGTAAGCTTTTGTTCTTCGAATCATCATTTATTTCGAGAAGTGAAAGTGTGTGTGATTGATTTTGTAGGTGGTGAGTCAGTAGTTGAAAATTGTCAGATTCTACAAACTAGGGTTAATAGATACAAATCAGATAAGGATCAGATTGACAAGACACAATTGCGGGGTTATTCTTGTGACATCAATTTCACTGGTATTTCTTCTATCTAACAATTAGGGTTTATAATTGGTTCTGTTCTGGTACTAGTTTCAATTCAAGAGCATGCTTATATAGTTATTGCTATAGTTAGTGATTTATGTTTCAACTGCTGATTAATTTTCAGAATTAGCGATCATTATCTGCCATAGTTACTTATAACAATGTCTGTTGCTGATAGAGGATGTCATTTACATTTATCTTAAAAGGGAAATTACTGAAATACCTTTGGATAATCACATTCCTCACACACTATGTATCATTTTTTATAGGTCCCAATTATAGTTTTAAAAGACAGGTTTGCAAGTTTTTGTCTTCCATTCTACAAAACAAGGCAAACAAGTAATATATATACTTGTATATATTCTTGAATGAGAGAAAAGTTGTTCAAGGACCAAATCAACCAGGAAAATACTTTATAGACTTAACCACATTTTCGGTGAAAGAATGTAGTGGTTTTCTTATTAAGTACATCATTTGAAGTCATTAACCAAACTGTATAACTCCATAAATTCACTCATCTATTAACATTTCCTATCATAATGACTTCCATAATATTTAGGGTGAATTTAATTAAGCAGTTATTCTTTAAGTATGTATCGAATAACATAAATGAACTCTAATTTTTACAAATTTAGAAAATGCACTAAATACGATTTTTTGTTTAAATGGAAACAACCGCTTCATAAGATGCACCATAATATCTGCCCCTAGACGTGCATTAGAAAAAACCCATTTAAATATAAGACATTACACTCTTAAAGGGCCTTTAGAATTAGCCCAATAACACAAAGATAAGTTATATAATTGGGCTTCTCTTCTTAGATCTTTAAAACTTTCTTTAAGTGGGCTGAAGTTCTCTTAAATCTTTTAATTTTCTTAATCAAATTAATAGTTGTTGAAACCTAATTTCTCCGTCGACGGACCGATATGCTACTTCGTCGTTGGAACCTGCAAATCACATACGAAAGGAACCCTAAGTCAGAAGCCTCACGAGGATAACCTCGTGAAGGCACTCCGAAGCTTAAGTCAGTACGCGAATTTATGAGACAAAGCTGTATATCGTATTGAATGCGAAGTGGTTATGCTAGTGTTGGCTAAAGGTAATCAACGTGAGGAACAGAGCGGAGTGATAGAACTAATGTGGGGTGTAAGAGAATAATTGGAAGTATGATATGAGTGTGTTGTGTGTACCTGTTCTTCGTCCGAACCTCTCCTTTTATGGACTGGAGGTTAAGGCGGGATAATTAGGAACCATCCTTCGGTCCGCTTTCCCCTAGTATCCTCCGGTCCTTACTATGTACGAAACCCTATTACCCGTTGGGTAAAATCGAGGGACACGTTTCGGCGCCGTTTGCATTTAATGCGCGTGCACACTGTCCTGAAGACCCGCTTGCATTCCCTATGACCTCGAAGTTTGCTTTACGTCGTCGTTTCTGATCCTAACATCCGCCACCTTGTATGTCTCGTGACATGCATGTCCGGAAGGTGTGGATATGTTATTAACCATCCTTGCATGTCGCCGATTATGTTACGTCGTGGAAAGGTGACACATCATTAAGTCCCTCTAGTTAAGACAAGATTTAACCGTGGTTGTCTTGTTTTAACTAAACAGCAGGAGCCTCGCTTCGGAACATTATATAAAAAGTTACCGTTTAGAGTAGATGGTTCAAAAATTACCATTCCGTTGATGCGACGTTTCGACCGTTGGGTATTTTGAAAAGCCTTCCAAGCGTCTCTTGATATTTCGTCCTTATATATTCTGTTTGTTTCTTTTTCGTTTTCCTACACCTTCTTATCGCTCTCCCTTTTTCCCCCTTTTTGCTTTCTTTGCTTACTTATCGTTATGAGGAAAGATAAGCAAACACAGAAAACCGACAAATCTGCTCGATCCGTGCGAACTGCGATGAATACCTTTTGTTCTCTGAAGGCTTCTGACCTTCCTCAAATTATCTCTGAATTCCATATCGACCCTCAATTCGATCTCCGCCTTCCTGGAGAGAATGACACTATAAAATCTGCCCCAGAAGGTTATGAACCTATCTACCTTCAGTTCTTATGTGGTGGGCTTCGTTTTCCTGTGGACAACTTTATTACTACGGTTCTCCAAGATCTTGGCCTCCATATTGCTCAACTTGCTCCCAATGCCTTTCGGAAGATCATTGGGTTTATCATGCTGTGTCGCGCTTTAGGCGTTCCTCTTTCTGTGAAGCTATTTCGATATCTATACATCGTGGCAGGCCGCTCTGACTGGGCCACTTTCGCCCATCGTCAAGGGCAAGTGGAGTGTGTTTCGGGCCTCAAAGATTCTATTCACGATTGGAAATTTGGGTTTCTGTTCGTGAAAAAGTCTGCCTTTAATGACGTCAATCTTCCCTGGGGAGTGGTTACCAGGAGGCCTTCTGATCCCCTCCCAGAACTTACGCTTGAAGAAAAGAGCTATATCGGAGGTTTGTCGTCTGCAAAGCTTGTTTGGGAAGATCCTGACGAAACGTTTTTAGGCATGGCTGACTTAAGCCCGTTTTACCTTAGCCAGAATGTTCGTCCTATCTGGCATATTAACGGTCATCCTGTGTCTTTGTTGAAACGTTTAGAGATGGATAAGAGCAAACCTCCAAAAGGTGTTATTTCTGTGACTGACGGGCCGAGAACCCCTTTTCTTCCCCCTTCCACAGAGAGTGCAAGTTCTGAAGCCACTCGAGAGCAATCTGAATCTTTCCAAGAGTCTGCAGAGCATGTGATTGTGCAGGGAGTTGAGATCGACCCTTCTACCGGAGATGAAATTGTGGGTGAAGATGCTGCATCTCCTGAACCACAACCGAGTTTACATAGGCGTCGCAGAAAGAGATCCGCCAATCCTTCCGGCTCTGTGGAAAGGACGGCCCGATTAAGAAACGTTGTGGAGGATGTTCAGTCTTCATCTCCGAAGCGTCGAAAGGTTCTCCTAGAAGGTAAGAGATTTTTCCTCTTTCGAAAACTTCTCTGTTTATTTTAATTTATCAATGCCTTGTCGCAGATTTACCAGATGACCTTATAATCTCCGATGCTCCAATTTCAACATCAATTGTAGCCACCAGTTCCGCTGCTGTTTCCGATTCGATTGTGTCAACCATTCCTCCGATCATTGACGTCGACACCCTGCGTCCTATTACTGTGCCGGTCCCAAAGCTTCCCCCCGTATCGGTAGGGTCATCTGCCCTAGCTCGCTTTAGTAGTCGTTTGCTCGGTGTCGGTGCCGGATCGTCGTTGTCTACCCGGAGTCTCTACCATCCCCGTCCGACTAAGAGTCCTATCTCACTTCCAAACCCTCCATTCTCAGGTATGCATGGTACGACTTTTGTTTTTTTTTTTTTATTTTTTACTGAGCTTCGTACTCACGTGTTTCCCTCCTGACTTCTTAAACAGGAGCTGCGTTGTCTACTGGATCCGATCCCCTGAGGGATCCGTTGGCTACCGAAGCGAGCCCCCCAGTTACTCATAGTGCCTCGGTCATCATTCCTCCCAAATTTCAAACTGTGGTTACTACACCTCCGACTCCTGTCATTCCTGCTGTTGCCGCAGAACCATCCCGGTCTAGACCCTTTGAGAAGGGTTTGGAGATCGAGACCTTTGCAAAGATGAAGAACAATTTATTGGGCACCATCGAGATGCTTTCTGTACTTCAGGAGCAGCACACACATCGTGAACGAGTAATTTCTGAGCGAACCATGAGCCTAGATCGTTTGGAGAAACTGATGATAGAGTGCAAGTCTCTTTATGCCAAGGAAGCTGAAAGCAAGAAACGATTATCGGAATCATTCGAGCATCTTTCAGTGGAGAACACTGAGTTAAAGAAACGGGTTCAGGAGTTAGAAGGGCTACAGATTTCCTCCGGAGCTAGGATTGCTGAGCTTGAGAGTGCTGCAGTTGATAAGGATTTGCAATTCCGCGAGGTGGAACGTGAACTTGCTAAGGTTTCCTCGGATTGTGAAGGGTTGAAACGTGAAGTTGAGGAGCAGAAGGTGTCTGCCAATGTTAATCGTGAAAGTTTCTTGTGGTTGATGCAGAAAGGGATTTCCGGAATGATTCAAGTTTTCCTATCTTCCGACGACTTTGTGAACCGCAATGTGGCCCTTCAGGAGGAAAGCATAAACCTGGGCCGCTACCAAGGTTGCCTGGATACTCATAAAGAGTATCAGGACTTACTTGGCTCTCGCCCTTTATTGCACAACCACCCTGATGCAGAAAACAACATCATGACCCTTTTCAATCAACTGGTTGCGTCCGATTATGATCTTATGCGCTCATTGGAGGATGGTGTTGTTAGTTTGGATGAGCTGAAGAAATTGGTGGAAGGTCTGCCTTCCGGTCCTGAAGACATCGGAGAGAGTTCCGGTCGTAAAACCAACTTTTAAGCCACATAGTAGCTGTTTGGTTTATTTGTATTTTGTAATGGGAACATGACCCTTCTTTTGTAACGAACATGACCTACTAGGTCTTTATGAAATATGATATTTCCTTTTAGTTTTATATCTTGTTTGTATAAAATGCTTTTGTTTCGTACTTTTCTGCTTAGTAAGGCGTCCCCTACATAGCAGAGAAGTGTTAATTCGTTTCGTTTACTAATCCGGTTTTCGTCCGGAAATAGGCTTCGTATTCCTTCAGAAGTAACAAAACCTTCCCATAGCTATGAGTATTTTCGTCGGTGTTTATATGCCACTATCGTCGTAATTATTAGAGGCTAAGATAAACAAAAGAACCTTTCTCGAAAGGTTTACTAATAATACTTGACATGTTTTACAATTAACGAATCGCACAACATGATTGCTAGATGACATAATACAAAAGGAAATAAATCGGAAAGAACTGATTAATACGTTAGAGATTCCACATGCTTTTCGTAGCCTACTAGAGGAAAATCTCCACATTTTGCCTTACTAGAAATGAAACTTTCGCAAATTTCGCATGTTCCACGTTCGTGGTATCAAAGACCCTGCCAGCGTTTCGATGACGTAAGAGCCATTCCTCCTTGCTTCTCTGACCCTGTACGGGCCTTCCCAATTTGGGCAAAGCTTGCCCGGCTTAACTTGCAGACTGGCCTCATTCTTGCGGAGAACTAAGTCCCCGACCTTGCAGGCCGTGTTCCGGACCTTTCGATTGTAATAAGCTCCCGTCAAGGATTTGTATGCAGCCTGACGGAGCTTTGCATTTTCTCTTCGCTCATCCACCAAATCGAGATTGAACCTTAGTGCTTCTTCACTTTCCTCCAGACGAAAATTTTCTACTCTGGGAGACGGTATGGTTACTTCCAGCGGGATAACTGCCTCCGTACCATAGACTAAACTGAAGGGGGTTTCCTTAGTTGAACTCCGTATGGTTGTACGATATGCCCATAAGACATTTTGGAGTTCATCCGCCCATCCTTTCTTCGATCTTTCCAATCGAGTCTTGATTCCCTTGACGATTGTTCTATTGGTAACTTCCGTTTGCCCATTCGCCTGAGGGTGCGCGACGGAGGTGAAGTTTTGGCGGATTCCGGACTTCTCGCACCATTCTCGAAAAGGATTGTGAGCAAATTGTTTTCCATTGTCACTTACAATGGTATGAGGGAGACCGAAGCGGCAGATGATTTGCTTCCAGACGAACTTCACTATCTTCGCTCCGGAAATACACGCCAGCGCTTCGGCCTCAACCCACTTAGTGAAATAATCCACCGCTACTACTAGGAATTGTAAGCCTCCGGGGGCTTTAGGGAAAGGGCCCACTATATCAATTCCCCATTGATAAAACGGCCATGGGCTGTGGATGCTTGTTAAGTTGACCGGAGGTGTTGCCGGTACGTTTGAGTATGCTTGGCAGCTCGGGCATTTCCTGATGTATTCCTCCGTATCCCTAGACATCCGAGGCCAAAAGTATCCTGACCTAAGCAGCTTTTGGGTCAAGACTCTTGGTCCCGAATGGGAGCTACAGATGCCTTCGTGCACCTCCACCATTGCTTCCTCGCTCTCTTTTTTACTGAGGCATTTTAACCACGGTGTGGAAAAACCTCTCCGATACAGTCTCCCCTCACTTATCATGTATTTCCCTACGTTCATCCGTATCTTTCTTGCTTCACTGCCACTGTCTGGAAGCACCTTCTCTTGTATGTATTTCCGGATAGGTGTCATCCAACATCCGGCCTCCGCTTCTGCTGCTAGCACTTGCTCTCCTTCACTTATACTTCTGTTAGGTAACACTTCGACCAAGACTTCCTTGGTTAGGTGGCAGTATAGCATGGACGCCATTTTACTTAAAGCGTCCGCTTCTTTGTTTTTGGTTCTCGGGATTTGATGGATACTGAATTCTTCAAAACGAGCAATCAACTCCTTGGCTTTTGCCAGATATTTCTTCATATGAACCTCCTTGGCTTCGTATATCCCTTTAACTTGGTTCACTACTAGCATGGAATCCATAAAAACTTCGACGCTCTTAATCTTCATTGTCCCGGCCAGGCCAAGGCCTGCCAACAACGCTTCGTATTCAGATTCGTTATTTGAACACTTGAAGTCGAAACGGAGGGCGTACGTTATTCTTTCTTCGTTTGGTCCTGTGATAATAATTCCCGCTCCGCAACCATCTGCTCCTGCTGCTCCATCGGTATGCATCTTCCATTGCATTTTTCTTCCGGACTTTCCCTTTTGCCAGGTGTTAGTACTTCCTTCTTCCGTGCTTAACACAATTTCGTCGTCGGGCATCTCTACTAGGAAATCAGCTAGGGCCTGACCCTTAATGCTTGACCGGGGCTTGAAAGCTATGTCGTATTCCCCCAGCTCTATCGCCCATTTCGTCATTCTTCCGGACCTCTCGGGTTGAAGCAGGATGTTCTTGATAGGCTGGTTGGTTAGCACCGTAACATTATGGGCCTGGAAGTATCTTTTCAACCGCCTTACCGAGTATATTAACGCTAATATGAGCTTTTCGATCGTGGCATAGTTGAGCTCTGCACCTTGGAGTGCTCTGCTGACGAAGTATACTGGGATTTGTTTCTTTTCCCTTTCTGCTATTAGGACGGAGCTTATTGCTTCTTTGTTCGTAGATAAATACATTACCAGGGGCTCTCCTACGATCGGGCTTGCCACGGTCGGAAGCGTTTTCAGGTGCTCTTTCAGTTTCGTGAAAGCATTCTCAGCTTCCGGGGTCCACTCAATATTTCCTTTCTTCGTGCACCCATGGAGGGTTCTGAAGAACGGAATCGATTTTTCTGCCGATTTGGCTAAGAAGCGTCCCAACGCTGCCAGCTTTCCATTTAAGCTTTGTACGTCCTTTATTGTTCGTGGTGTACCCATTTTGAACAAACCATCCACCTTATCCGGGTTCGCCCGTATTCCTGAATTCGTGACTATATGCCCTAGAAACCTTCCTTTACTAACTCCGAAAGAACACTTCTTTGAGTTTAGCTTCATGTTGATCTTCAGGAGCTGCAATAGGGTTTCTTCTACGTCCTTTATCAAATCTCCGTCTTCTTTACTTTTGATGACCATGTCATCCACGTAAACCTCCAGATTTCTTCCGATTTGTTTACTGAACGCTCTATCGACTAGGCGTTGATAAGTTGCTCCGGCATTCCTAAGCCCGAAAGGCATCTTGACGTAACAAAACGTTCCCTTTGCCGTATGGAAGGCGGTCTTCTCTTCGTCCTCCCTTGCCATTTGCACTTGATGATAGCCTTTATAAGCATCCAAGAAAGATTTCCATTTGAAACCTCCGAGAGCTTCTATTTTCTGTTCGATTTCCGGGAGAGGATAGCTATCCTTCGGACACGCCTTGTTTAAATCTTTAAAATCAACGCACATGCGCATGGATCCGTCAGCTTTCTTAACTAGCACCGGGTTAGCGATCCATTCTGGGTACTGAGCACTCCGGAGGACTCCTGCGGCTACCAGATCTTCGACTTCCTTGTTTACAACCTCGTTCCGATTAGAGGCCATACCCCGTTTCGACTGTTTCACCGGAGGAAAAGCAGGATTAACGCTCAGACGATGCTCGACTATTTCCCTTGATACCCCTGTCATATCTTTGGGTTCCCACGCGAAAACTCGTTTATACTTTTTTAATAGAGCTTCGAGCTCTTGCCTGAGTTTAGCCGGGAGGTCCCTTCCGATTTTGGTTTTGATCTCTGGGAACTCCGGATTGATGATTATCTGAACCTCCTCTTGCTCCGTCCAGCTGTCTTGGTGAGTGACACTGTGGCATTCTAATGGTGGCATAGGCATGCTCTGTATAGTAACTACCCCCTGCTCCGAAGGAAATTTAAGGAGTCCGTGGATGGTGGAAGCAACAGCCTGCAACTGCCACATCCCGGTCCGTCCTAGGATGGCATTATATCTGGACGGGGCGTTGACCACAATGAATTCGGCTAATATGGTTTTATGGTGACGCCCCTCCCAATCAGTGAGCCGAAGAGGAAGGTGTATCTTTCCCTTGGGCCACACAGATTGGCCCGAGAAGCCTAATACCGGAGCACTGGAAGGTTTCAACAGAGCTCTGACGTCGCCGGGTAATTTTTCAAAACAATGCTCATACATGATGTTTGCAGAGCTCCCTCCGTCTACGTATATACGCCGCACCATTACTTTCGCTATGATTCCGAAAATAACGAGGGGCTCCGTGCCCGCATACCCTTCAGGAATAGGGTCCCCCCTTCCAAATTCTACGGCTACTCCCTTCCTTTTGTGACTTCTGGAACTCGAGGCTTCCGCTTCCTTCCTGAGATCCCTCACCTCCTTCCTTTCTTCCAGAACGAAAATTTCAGAGTTATAAGCAGCAGGTTCATTTTTTGCTGGCGGTTCGACTAGAGCTGCTTCCGCTTTTCCTTTCCCTTCCTTTTCTCGCTTGTAGCTTTCACAAGAAGCCGTTGTATGACCCATGATCTTATGAAAATCACAGTAGGCATTAGGGTCTCTGGGATATCGCTTCCTTGTGGCCCTTCCATCGGCCGTCCTCCGCATCTCCTGAGTTTGAAAAGCTTCCTGGCGATGCGAGGGGTACCGGTCTGTCGAGGACTTTCCTTCCTGCATCTTCCCTTTGTACGAGAACCTCCCGGGTGCTTGTTTGTACATGAACCTGGCCTTTTCACCGTTTCTGTTCAATGTGACTCCCGTCGTTCCTTTCTTTTCCTGAGCTTCGAACCGAAGCTTCTCTGCACTTTCTTCCTCTTGCTTGAGCACCTTATTTACTAGGTTGATCATATCGTCCGCCTTGACAAAATCTCTCTTCGAGAGTTCCCGAAACAACTCTCCCTCCCGGAGGCCATACGTAAAAGCCGCTATTATAAGGGAGTCTTCTCGCACGGGCATCCTCCGGCTTTGCTCATTAAATCTTTTGAAGTACTGCTTGTTAGATTCTCCTTCTCGTTGTCTACAGGCCATGATAGACTGAGACTTTTGTTGGTATTTCTTTTGTTGTATAAAACTGTGGCTAAATTGGGCGACGAGCTCTTCAAAGCTGGCTATGCTTCTTTGGGGTAAACTAGACAGCCAGTACCGTGCAGAACCTTCCAGAGTTCCTGCGAAGAACAAGCACCACAACTTCTGATCCATTGGTATCATTTTTATGGCCCAGCGAAAGCTGGCTACATGGTCATCGGGATCTCCGGTTCCATCATAGGATTTGACCCTGGGTCCTTTTAGGCCGGAAGGAATCGGTATTTCATTGATATCATCGGTGAACGGAGACCGGAAGCTTTGGGACTCCGATGCGGACCATGGAGTAGACCTTCCTCTTCTTTCCGGAGTGTATCTCTTTCTTCTTTCAGGAGTCCGCCTTCTTCGTTCTTCTCTTTCGGACTCCCGACTCCGGGTTCGCTTTGGAGGCGTTTCCTCTTTGTAAACTTCCTCCGCAGACTCTTCTTCGGTAGATTCTTCGCTGGAATAAGTTAAGGTCCTGCCGACCCCACTTATTCCTTCTACCGTTTTCCTCCGATTCTTCTCCAAATCTCGCAGCTTTCTGAATTGACAGAAGAGGTTGAACTCTTCAATTTCCTCTCTTGTGGGCTTATCCTTCCCCGATCCGGAAGGGGGTGGACAAGTGGTTGTATTAACTACAGCCGAAGCATGAAACGGCGGGGTGGGATCATTCCTTGGTGGAGTTAAATGAATCCCTCCCTCCGGCGTTGATTCGAGGGCCATTTAGTTCGTAGGTCCCACGGATGGCGCCAAATGTTGAAACCTAATTTCTCCGTCGACGGACCGATATGCTACTTCGTCGTTGGAACCTGCAAATCACATACGAAAGGAACCCTAAGTCAGAAGCCTCACGAGGATAACCTCGTGAAGGCACTCCGAAGCTTAAGTCAGTACGCGAATTTATGAGACAAAGCTGTATATCGTATTGAATGCGAAGTGGTTATGCTAGTGTTGGCTAAAGGTAATCAACGTGAGGAACAGAGCGGAGTGATAGAACTAATGTGGGGTGTAAGAGAATAATTGGAAGTATGATATGAGTGTGTTGTGTGTACCTGTTCTTCGTCCGAACCTCTCCTTTTATGGACTGGAGGTTAAGGCGGGATAATTAGGAACCATCCTTCGGTCCGCTTTCCCCTAGTATCCTCCGGTCCTTACTATGTACGAAACCCTATTACCCGTTGGGTAAAATCGAGGGACACGTTTCGGCGCCGTTTGCATTTAATGCGCGTGCACACTGTCCTGAAGACCCGCTTGCATTCCCTATGACCTCGAAGTTTGCTTTACGTCGTCGTTTCTGATCCTAACATCCGCCACCTTGTATGTCTCGTGACATGCATGTCCGGAAGGTGTGGATATGTTATTAACCATCCTTGCATGTCGCCGATTATGTTACGTCGTGGAAAGGTGACACATCATTAATAGTCTATGGACATCTTATTATAACTTATAAATTACACATCTTTACATGATAAAATTATATCACAGATGACTTAATTGATTGTTATTGAAGATTTGTTCCAGTTTGTGCCTGACCACTCCCCCCAACCACCCCATATTCTTTATTTTTTCTTATATATATATTTTATGCTAATTATTGATAGTGATTTAAGTAGTAGGGACTTGGAATGTAATGAAGTCAACAACTACAATACGTGTCAAATTAACTAATATTTTCAACTGGATAGAGATAACTTAGAATCATTAAAAAACTCCATACATGTTAATGATTCTGGTGGAGATTAATTAAGATAATGATTAAATAAATAAAAAGGTTATTATAATAGAGTCATAAAAATAGATACATAGATTGTATCACCTATTTGTCTTGACTCATGAGTTAGATTTTGTTGGATTTGACAGCTATTAACTGAGATTTGAAAAGTGACCAACTGATTATCTATTTTTGTAAAATGAATTCTTTTCTTTTCAAGACGGTCTACTTTTACATTTGTCCCTGCTTTATTATTATACAAATTTTAATCCGTTTGGGTCATTCAGTTACCGCCACGTCATCATTGGATATCAGGCTGCCAAATGACCCAAACTGAACACAAAATCAATGTTTTAATGACCCGATTGGACACAAGTATGTAAACTTTATTATGTTAGAGAAAATTTTATAAAAGTTATGATATGGTTTGCAGATAAGGAGCTCGACATTATAGAAATGGCGGTTTATGGTGATGTAATTCGTCCTGGAAATCAATGTCGTTGTAGAAGCGTTCATGAATTGCTTGGAAAATACAAGCCTAAAGATCATACAGCTCCCTGTAAATTGCCTTGAAGTCATTGTTTCTTGTCATACAAGAAACATCATTCATTCAAGTTATTTTATCTAGGCATTTTGTTTTATTTTATTTTATTCCCATCTTTATATGTAATGAACATGAGAAATAACAGAAAATGGGCAAAAGCCACAAAGGATATTCATAATGTCATTTATGATAATAGATATTCATAATGTTAGTTATTATAAGAGACCTGACAAAAACCGACAACTAGGGCGCAAGGTTAAAGAGGGTGGCAAAATGGCGGGTTGGGTAACGGGTCAATATTGGGTTTTGGTCAAATGGGTAGTTTATGGTTTAGGATGGGTTGATCTGGAATTTTTTTTGCTCAACTTAGTCTGCGTTAAATATGACTACAAAAATTAGATTATTTTAGTTCAGTTGTGACTACATCAATCATATTCAATTTACATGTGATTAGGTTTTTTTAACATATATAATATTAATTAGGGGCGAGCTCAATCCAGAATTTGAGCGGAAAATGAGAATAATAAATTTTCAAAATCAAACTGATTACATGTTTTTGGTTTTGGTTCGGTTTCGGTTCACTAATTTTAGCCCAAATATTCATCTCTATATGAGAAACGAATCGAACCGAAACCGATAATACCGAGAATAATGAATTTTCAAAACCAAAACCGAACTGATTACATATTTTCAATTTCAGTTGGTATTCAGTTCGGTTCAGTTTTTTCGGTTCAAATGCTCACCCCCAATATTAACCTTTCATTTTGACTTTTGATCCGTTCAACTCAATCGTTTTGTTCTTTCTATATAAATAAACAAGTCAAAATTTGATATGGATAAAAGGTGGTGATTTATACGCCACACACTTTAAGCTATACACTACAATAGTGAGTTTATATGTTTTTACAGTTTGCAGTATTAATTGTACATAGTAAAAACATCAAAACATATAGTGTAACGGATAAAGGTGAGCATGTTATGAATGTGGCATCAAAGTAGAGATATATGCTGTCGTTTGGTGGGTGGTTTAAGTCGTGAAGAGCATAACTTTTGATTGTGATTGTGCAACCACTTCACAAACAATACCCATGGCTTTTAACAATCTCGCACTTTAGTTGCTAATATCATTCACTAAATTAAAGTAATCATAAAATTACTAAATATATACAATTGTGATTCAATGGTTACTATTCATTTGAATTTGATTGGCTAATTTGTGATGTAGTATTTATATATAAATGATGTTTTCTATAATTATAAAGAATTAATTGTATAGCTCAATTTGCAAATCACATGACATTTATGCTAAAGATCACTAGCTCAAGGCTTGGCTCTTTCAAGATTTTTTAAAAAGTTATTTTTTTAATAGTCATGCATTGTATTAAATCAATAAAAAAAACATAATTCCGAGCAACCACAGTGAAGCGTGGCCTTACTTTACTTGTTGAGACCAAAATGCATTAAATAAACAACCAACTTGTTTAAATGTTTAGTCCTTTATGATTTTCGATTTCGTCTAATTTTGATATAGTAACATGATACTTTTCAAATCACTATAATGCCCATCAAATTCTTGAGTTCTTTATAAGAGGCAAAAGAAATTAACAAGAATGAACATGATATAAGCCATTGAGTGATATTGTGGCATGAGTGTAATCAGTCATGCGGGCCATCAATGATGGAGTATAATTAGAGCGCAAACCATGCGAATGTGTTTTAATGCATGCGTCACACACAAAATGGAAACTACTTTTAAGAAAACCCTCCAAATTAACAAATAAATTTGATGATAGCTACCTATATAAAGTTCTAATAAATAATGTAAAGTATTACGTGATGACATGATCAAGTCTTCCGTTTTGTAAGTTATGATAAAATCATGACGTTTCATTAAACGTGATTTACAACTAGAATTTTATATATAAATAGTAATTATAATTTTGCATATACAATTATACAAAAAAAGATAAACAAATACGTAATTATAAATTTATAGCATAGTTGATTAAAATTTTGATTTATTTTCAGCATATTCAACTATTTTTATAATTAAATAACTATATATATTTGGTCTATATGGATCAGTAGCTTTAATACGCCTATAAAAAACAGCTTATAATGGGTAAATATGAGTCAAATCGGACCTTAGCGCGCATATGTCAAGCTTTACACCCAAACTTTGAATCATGGCGTAGCAGGATGATCAAGTCTCAACCATTGCATGAACGATATAGACAGAGCCAATGCGAACTTTTTAGAAATATGTTTGTATATACTTAATGAAATTATTTGTACACTATTGAAAATGATTGGAATCCCCAAAAAAATTGAACTTTACTAATATATCCACATCGCAAGAAAAAGAAAAGAAAAAGAAAAGAAAAAGAAATAGTATAATTGTAATTTAAGAAGTTTCATGGTGGTACTAACTAGTTAAGTAGTTGTTTATAGTGATGCCGTACAAATCACCATTCTCGATGACAGAAATAATCGAATGTATGGTGTCTTGTCATAAAATGATTCGATTGGAAATGAACACTAAAATCTTTGTATTATAACGGTGATAGTACGATGACGAAACTCTTGATATAAATTGCATTAAAGTCTTGTTATTTTTAGACACTTCAAAGCAATTCATTGAAGTTATGTACCATGACTCCATGAGTTGTGACCTTGAATGCATGCATGTGATGAAATCTTACAAGGAGTTGATTGAACTGTCCATTATGATTTGCTTGGTATTCACTTTTTAAAACGATGAAAATTATATATTCTTTTATAGATTATAATTTTTATACCATATTTTTTAATCTATGTACCATAATAATTGCATTATATGCATGAATACTTATTTGAGGATTAGTATTAGAGCACAAGGTGTGAAGGTGAGATTATAGCCTATGTTATAGAGTTTCCGGGTATCAAAGGGCTATAACATGACTTTAACATGCACCCGCTATGGTGTAGCATGTTAAAGCTATGTTATAGGGTGTTTTTCAAACATAAAAGACTTTAACAATCCGCCAAACCTACAACGAATTTCTTTGGGCGAGCAAATAACAAGATTGTGGTGTGGATTTGGCGAGGTTATTGAGCATAACATGGCTTTAGTAACGCTGATACCCTTTGCTCTTAGGACAAATATTTTGTGAGATATGTTTGTATGGTAGTGACTTATACGGTCACTAGAAAACTTAGACTTGCGCGATTCTATATATGTATCTGCTCATAAGCATCTTAGTATCTAGTATTGCATTATCTACATGCTTGCATGCTTATACATCTTTTCTTGATAGGAAATGATTTGTTCAAGGTAATTTATAATTCATACAAGGCAAATTAGAATTTTTCAAGGCAATTACATAACTTTATTTGCCTTAAATAACTTTATTTGTCTTAGATAAGTAAATTATGCCTTGAACAAATCACTTCCCTTTCTTGATTGATGCTTTTGATTGATGTATGTTATTTGCATATATGTACAACTCATTCACACATACGCCATGTGCACACATACACATATTCATTGCATAATTACCACACTCTCGCACACACGCGCCACATGCACATGTTGTCATACAAATATTCATGCTTGTATGTATTTACTTGGGCATGTTTTTGTAGGCATACACACATATCTCATATACACTCATATATTCTCACTCGCACATTTACCGGAGGTCTCTCTGCCTCCGGGTAGAGGAAAGAATGTCTACATCTAACATTTTCATACACTCCTTTATAGGAAATGTATATTACTATATTGTTGTCATTGTATTTGATATTTGTTGGATAATATTAAAATGCAAGTTTTGTACTTAATGATTTTAAGTTATCATAAACAATGCTAACTACTTATGGATTCCCAATTGGGTTATGCAAGGAAAATGCATATGGTCATTTAACAACATGTAATTTTGTTTAAGTTCGCATGAGATTTTAGTTATCTACTAAGTGGATATATGGGGGGTGTTCTGTATTACTTATAGTAGTATAAACAGTTTGAAATAAAATTTTCCTTAATAATTTGATGTTAAAAAGAGTGTATATATTAAAGATTACACTTTATATACGGTACATATTAGCCCTTGTACTCTTTACAATGATAAACCAAACATATGGCTATCTATTAACATCTATATTTAACACTAATGATGGCTTAAATATATGGTAAAATGTGGACTAGTAGAAGCAAAATGTGTTAAAGTGAATATCATGATAATAAGCAAAATACTTTTGCCGTCCTTCAAAATGTGGACACCCACCAATATAAACTTATACTAGCATCTTATTAACTTTTGCCATGATTTGTGAGGTGAAAATGTAAAAGATGTGTGGCAAAAGTGAGAAAAGCGAAAACTTAGCATACTGCCCTTCACTTCACTTTACTTTCTTTTTTGTCTTTTCACTTTAATGTTTTATCGACTTTGCCTTTTTCTTATTTTACGTTTTATTAGGGGGAAAAACTATAAACCATGGTTACAAACACATGTTGGGAAAAAAATTGGCACTAATATACTCCGTAATATCATGTATCCGTCTTTAAAAAGCAGAGCTGCAGAATTTCTGTGTTCGGTGATCCCGCCCCCTTGCTCATTTTTGTCGACGATTTCTAGAGAGAGAAAGTTGGTTCAATAAGTTTTTTCAGTTATCGTCTCGAACCAGATTGAAGAATCAACCCGACCCGAATAATATCATCGTGATCTGGGTTTGCTCAGATTTCAGTAAAAACTCAAATCTTTATCATGGATTCAGGCTCTTGAAGCATTGTAAGAAATGGGTTGTGTGACATCGAAACAGACAGTGCCAGTGACGCCGGCGGTGGATCATTCCGGTGGATTCCGGGGCAATGCGATGGCGGGTTCTTACCGGAATGCAGGCGGCAATGGCGGTGACGTGGTGGCGCAATTGGAGAACAAGATGAGCAGGAAGACGAAAAAGAAGAATACACGGAGTGAGTCAGGGCTGAGTGGGAGCGAGTTGGGTGAGTCAGGGAGGACTAATTTGACCGCCGGCGCCGGCGAATCGGTTAGCTTTAGGTTAGGTAACTTGCATAGGTATGTTGAAGTAGAACAGGTGGCTGCCGGTTGGCCGGCGTGGCTCAGTGCAGTTGCCGGTGAAGCCATTCATGGTTGGGTGCCTCTCAGAGCTGAATCCTTTGAGAAATTAGAAAAGGTTTATTACTTTAACTCACCGTTTTTACACAAACAAAATTAAATCATTGTTCTCGTTATTTCATCTTCGGTTTCAATTAGAATTTTTCTAATGTGCTTTAGGGTTCATATCTTATAAGTTGATTTAAGTCAAGTTTACAACTTGAAAAGTTGAAGTTAGGGATAATTTGGTAATTTTAAATTACGGCTTTTTTTCTTCATCATTACACAAATTTCTATCCAATTGGTCACTAAAAGATGGTTTAAACCGGTAACCTAATAAACTAATGAGGTGACAAGTGACATGTCATATTTTATGTTCCGTGTTGGTCATTAAAAGATGGTTTTGTGTCCCATTTGGGTAATTTGGTTACTGCTTTTATCAATTTGACAAAACTTTTAATAACCCAATTTGACAAAACTTTTTCTAAATTTGGTTTATAGATTGGACAAGGTACATATAGCAGTGTTTTTCGTGCTCGTGACCTAGAATCCAAGAAGATAGTTGCCCTAAAGAAAGTGCGGTTTGACAAATTTGAACCCGAAAGTGTTCGGTTTATGGCTCGTGAAATAGTGATTCTTCGTAGGCTTAATCATCCAAATATTATGAAATTAGATGGAATAATAACCTCGCAATTATCATGTAGCATATACCTTGTCTTTGAGTACATGGAACATGATATTTCAGGACTTTTATCCTCCCCAGATATCAAATTCACTCAATCCCAGGTTTGTAACATGTAAAGTTTTCACCTTTTTACAGGTTTTAACTGCAAACAAACTTTGGTCAAATTTCTATTTTTGGTAACTAATTTTGTTTCATCCTATAAAACCCTCAAACTTTCAAAAGTTTTGACCTTTGAGCAAGTTACCAGGTCATAATGTTGACATTGTAAATAACGTATCAGTACCTTTGACTGTGTTGACTTTTTTGGTGTCATAGAAACTAGTTACCTGCTGTCAAGGTTGGTGATCACCTTAAATCGTATTTTTGAAAATTTTAAGGGTTTCTATGGGGTGAAACAATGTTGGTTACTGAAAACAGAAATTGGACCAAAGTTGGTTACTTTTTTATTTTATATTATTTTAGAGTAATGGTATTTAGGCCTACCATTTAGACCTACTCATAGGCCTACTCATTAGATAAAGACACATGTTAAAATCAAGGGATAATATTAGGAGAGAGAATTAGTGGAATACACATTTCATCCTATCAAGTGGGTAGGCCTATGAGTAGGTCTAAATGGTAAGACTAAATATCATTTCTCTTTATTTTATGTACTTATTAACATTTATAGACAAAGTGGAATACACTTGTGATGGAAATAGTGTAATCAACAGATCAAACACAGAAATGATAACCAAGAGTTTTGGAATTATGGATCAAAAATGGGAAAAGGAGCAATACAGTAACCAACTATGTAGAGAGAGACTAGCTAATTATTCTAACAGAAATCAAGCATAACCTTTCTCTCTCTTACAACAAACTATAAAGGAAAGTAAATTGCTAACAAACTTCTCATAAGGCAAATACCAAAACTGCCCTCATCACTTCTTATTCCTCCTTGCATACGTGAACCTGATAGGGTGGGCTGCAAGTGTATCAATACCCCCTCGTAAAACTTCCACCTTGTCCTCAAGGTGGCTATCGGGGAACTGTATCAAAAGATCATCCAAATTCTCCCACGTAGCTTCAACATCAGTTAACCCCTTCCACCGAATCAGCCCTTCAAGTTTGCCAACCTGAGCTGAAGGGCGAATTGCCAGCAAATCTTCGGGGACCACACGCAGCTCCAAATCAGCTGACAACTGAGCTGGAAGTGGAGAAGAAGTTGCAACTGGTCCAACAGCCCGACGTAACTGCGAAATATGAAACACAGGATGGATTGAAGCTGAATCGGGTAACTTCAATTTGTAAGCCACTTTGCCAATGACTTCCAACACCTCATACGGGCCATAAAAACGAGCTGCTAATTTCGGATGAGTATGGGCATGTAAAGACTTCCTGCGATAAGGTCTTAGTTTCAGGAAAACTTTATCCCCAACCAGAAATTCATCCTCTTTACGAGACAGATCAGCATTCTGTTTCATTCGATGTTGAGCCCGGATCAAATTAATCCGCAATTCAGCCAAAACATCATCTCGGCTAGCAAATTCCACATCAATAGCATTATTCCTAGCAGATTTGAGCTTATACCGGATTAAAGATGGTGGATCGCGACCGTAAAGAGCCTTAAAAGGAGACATTTTAATGCTATTATGATAAGAGGAATTGTACCAAAACTCAGCCCAAGGTAACCATTTGCCCCACTGTTTTGGGTTAGAAGAGGTCATGCATCTCAAATATTGCTCAATGCATCGGTTCACCACCTCTGTTTGGCCATCAGTTTCAGGGTGAAACGCAGTACTATAGTGCAATTTAGTACCTTGGAGGCGAAACGTTTCAGACCAGAATTGGCTCAAAAAAATAGCCCCACGATCAGAGATGATCACTTCAGGAACGCCATGTAACCGAATCACTTCTTTCACAAAAACAGCAGCCACCGATTCAGCACTATAAGGATGACGTAAACCAATAAAGTGGGCATACTTAGTCAACCGATCAACTACTACAAAAATAGAGTTGAAACCCGTGGACAGTGGTAGGCCATCCACAAAGTCCATTGTAAGTTCAGCCCACACTTGAACCGGGATTGAAAGAGGTTGGAGCAGCCCATGAACAGATCCCGTAATGTGCTTATTGCGTTGACAGATTTCACAATTCTTCACCATCAAGCACACATCTTTCTTTAGACCAGCCCAAAATAATTCAGCAGCGATCCTTTGATAAGTTTTCTCCTCACCAGCGTGACCACCAGTCGGGCTTGCGTGAAATTCCTCAAACAAAAGAGGAATCAAGGACGAAGTTCGGGGTAAAACTAATCGGTCCTTAAAGAATAACAGGTCATTAACTAATGTAAAATCTTTGTGAGAATTTACATTAGTTTGTAAATCAGAACGCAATTTCTGGAGGGAAATATCAGCATCTAATTCCCTTCGCAACACATCCCATTCTCGCCATTGCGGCCCCCCCATAACAGTACATTCGAACGATTGCACTCGGCGAGAGAGAGCGTCTGCTGCACAATTAGATTTCCCTGGTTTATACTCAATATCAAACTCATAACCCAAAAGTTTGCTTAACCATTTCTGGTACTCCGGCTCAATCACCCTCTGATGCAACAAATGACGCAAACTCTGTTGATCGGAACGAACCAGGAAACGTCTGCCCATCAAATACGGCCTCCATTTTCGAACAGCCAGGACCACTGCCATCAATTCTTTTTCATACACTGACTTTTCTCTAGCTCGAAGCCCTAAGCCCTGACTGTAGTAAGCAATAGGATGTTCATGTTGCATCAAAACGGCACCCAAACCAAAACCATCAATGCAAAACCTCCAACTACCATCTTTTTTTTTCACTAGTAAAACCGGGCTAGAAAACGGACTTTTACTAGGTCTAATAATACCGGCTCCCAACATCTCTTGAATCAACTTTTCAATTTCATCCTTTTGATAGTGTGCATAACGATAAGGTCGAACGTTAATCGGTACACTATTGTCCTTCAACACAATTGTGTGCTCATGATCCCTTGAAGGAGGAAGACCACTAGGCATATCAAAAACAGTTTGATATGAATCTGATACGAACCCATCCCATACTAGGCTCGCACCATGCTTATAAGTCCAAGTGTAGAACTCACTCCCAAAAGCTAGCTTGAAGGAGGAGGGGACACTTTGGCTTATAAGCCACCATTTAGTTTTTTACTCTAGCCAATGTGGGATCATAACAATACCCCACGCTTTGAAGAACCAACGTCCTCGTTGGTCACGGCTATGTTGGTCACGGTCGGCACCCTCCTTTCGGGTCCGAGCCACCACTCCACAGGCCACCACTCCGAGCTCGTTGGTCACGGCTATGTTGGTCACGGTTGGCACCCTCCTTTCGGGTCCAAGCCACCACTCCACAGGCCACCACTCCGAGTGTTGGAACCTCGCAACGTAGGGCTAGCTCTGATACCAATTGATACGAACCCATCCCATACTAGGCTCGCACCATGCTTATAAGTCCAAGTGTAGAACTCACTCCCAAAAGCTAGCTTGAAGGAGGAGGGGACACTTTGGCTTATAAGCCACCATTTAGTTTTTTACTCTAGCCAATGTGGGATCATAACAGAATCCAACAATTCAACTTCATCTTTGTTCAACCCCGTTTCAACCTTTCCTCCTTGGGTGTCAAGTAAACCAAACTCAACTAACACCCCATGACCTTCTTGAGACATGGTTTTGCTAATTGATTTCAACGAAACCATGGATCGACCAAGGGACGGATCACCTCTTAGAGTAACTGTTTCATCCCCACACACAAACTTCATTATTTGTGTTTTCCAATTCACTCTTGTGTCACCCAATGTTTCAAACCATTGTATACCAAGAATGATGTCCGAATTGCCCAACTCTAAGGGCAAAAAATCATCAAATATTTCAAGCCCTTGAAGGCCCAAATGAACCCCACGACAAACTCTCGAACTCATTACGGACATGGTTGATCCCATAGTAATACTGTATTCAAGAGTTTTTGTTAATGGTAACTTCAAAGTATCCACAACCACCTTGGAAATGAAGTTGTGAGAAGCTCCACTATCAATTAATATGACCACCCTTTGATCCTTAATCCGACCTTCCAATTTCATAGTTCGAGGATTGGAAATACCAACAATGGAGTTTAAAGTCACTGTCACTTTTTGACCAATTTCCACTGTATCAGCTGCCACTTCAGTTGGAATAACCTCATTCCCCTCCTGAACCAATGGGCCCTCGTCTTCCCCATCTCCTTCTATGTCTTGAAAAACCAAAACATTCAATTCCTTCTTCTTACAAACATGCCCGGGGATAAACTTATCATCACATTTAAAACACAATCCCAATGACCTTTTTACTTGTAATTCCTTATCCGATAATCTGCGAAATGGCAGATTACCCTTCTCCTTCGATACCGGTTCCTTACCTAAATCCGATTTCACACTGGCAATACTAGTAGTGGATTTTCGATATGGTGTATAAGCATTCAATCTGCACTTATTGATAACGTTATTTCGTTCTTCTACCTTAGCTGCTAATTCCATCGCTACATTCAGATTAACAGGATTCAGTAATCGTACCTCAGAACGAATCAATGGTTCCAATCCATTAACGAATTGGCCTAGGAACACTTCTTCAGAAATTCCTTCGAGCGGAGCAGCTAGATTGACATACTGACGAACATAATCTACCACCGCCGTCTCCTGTTTTAGGGCTAAAAACTGCTCACAAGGATTTCCATTAACGTTAGATCGAAAACGTTGGAGCAACATCATCTTCATGTCCCGCCAATTTCTGATCGGAACTCTCTTATGCTCCCACTGATAACGTTTAAGCGCATCGCCTTCAAATGCGATCACCGCAACTTCCAATTGTTCATCATTTGAAAGACGATTTAACGTAAAATATCGTTCAGCTCGAAGGATCCAGCTATCAGGATCGGTACCGTCAAATAACGGCAATTCCAATCGGCGACCCTTGATAGCGAAGAATCGAGATCCCTCCAGTGGATTCTGTTCCCCAAATCCACCGTCGTCCTGCTGATTTTGATCCATAAACCCACCGGCTGCCTGAGGTTGCCCAAACGGCGGAGGCTCACGTCGAGCCTGCATAAATTCCTCCAATCGACGCATCACTACATCGGTACGCTCATTCTGAGCTTGTGTGGATTCACGCAGCTGACGTACATCAGCTTGAATGACATTCATCGAAGTTTCCAAGTCATCCAAACGTGTATTCGTCGATCTGGTCGTCATCGTTCACCGCTCTGATACCAATTGATACACTTGTGATGGAAATAGTGTAATCAACAGATCAAACACAGAAATGATAACCAAGAGTTTTGGAATTATGGATCGAAAATGGGAAAAGGAGCAATACAGTAACCAACTATCTAGAGAGAGACTAGCTAATTATTCTAACAGAAATCAAGCATAACCTTTCTCTCTCTTACAACAAACTATAAAGGAAAGTAAATTGCTAACAAACTTCTCATAAGGCAAATACCAAAACTGCCCTCATCACTTCTTATTCCTCCTTGCATACGTGAACCTGATAGGGTGGGTTGCAAGTGTATCAGTACTTATTAACATTTATAGACAAAGTCATTGAATAACAAGGGTAAATGTCAGAAATTGTCCCTGTGGTCTTGGGTTTTCTGGTTTTTTGTCCGTAAACTTTTCTTTTCGGGATTTTTGTCCCTGTACTCTTTAAAATTCTGTTTTATTGTCCTTCCGTCCAAATTTAGCTGTTAAGTAACCCCACATGCTAAACATGTGAGAGTATTTTGGTCTATTGTACACCTTTCTTCTTCATCATCATAAAACAAGAAACCTAATCTCCAATTTTGATATTTTACTCTTCTCTATCATCATCATCATCCATAACACCCTGCTACCACCCATCAAACAATCAGTCGCATACACTTCAAATTTGAAAGAAATCTCCAAATCTGAAGAACCCATTTGGAAAGAAATCTCCAAAACTCCGAATTCGTGTTACAGATGCAATAGTGTTGGTCACCACCGCCATTCTTGCAGATTCAAAACATAAACTTTGGAAAGGAAAGCATACGTATTCAAAACAAAAAATAGAATTCTTCATTGTTATCTTCTTCTTTTTTTATCTTTTGTTTTCCACAAAATACACAATAATCAAGAGTTCCAGATGAAGAAAATAGAGAGAGAAACATACGGATTCCGGCAGAATTGCCCCCGAGAGCTGTTGCACACCACCAAAAAGTATAAGTCTGGGAGCCATATAATTAGGTGCTCCTTCCTCCCCTACGGCGGCGACAGCTGTCAAGGTGTGCCCACACCTCGGACCAGGACCATCTTCCTTCTTCTCTAATATTAATATAGCATTCACGACAGAATAGTTAGGCGCATGTCTGTGCCCACCACCACTTGTCTGCTGAGGTGGAGGCTGCAACCGTTGAGCAGAAGAAGCTGGAGACTCCTCTACCTGCTGCTCCGATGCAGGTCCATTAGAAAGAGCAACAATGACGGCGGTGTAGGGTTTTCAAAAGGAAAGCATGACGTGAAAGAGGAAGAAAGTTAAAATTAGGGGTAATTTGGTAAAAAGGACAAAATAATCGTTAGTTAACGGAGGATTTTGGACGGAAACAGAATTTTAAAGAGTACACGGACAAAAATCCCAAAAAAAAAGTTTACGGACAAAAAACCAGAAAACCCAATACCTCTGACATTTACCCAAATAGCAATATACTTTAAATGGTGGTCAAATTTGTTAATTATAACCTTTTCATTAAATGGTGGTCAATTTTGTTAATTATAACCTTTTCAAGTCCGTTTTAGTAATTACAAGTTTTCAGCCATCCTGCTTTAACAATTGAAGTTTTTTTTTCCGACCCTATCTGGTAATTAAATGAATTTTTTTTGGCCATATGCTATAATTATTACTTATACATTTTCAACGCTATAATCACCAAAATAAACCAATTAAAAACTAGTGATTACCAAAACGGACCTCTAAATTATATTGCTATTTTATAACATTTGCCCATACTCTATTATATTACTTAACGAGTAATTTGAGATTGTTTAAATATATCACCTCAAGATTTTGGTTGTAACAGATAAAATGCTACATGAAGCAGTTATTATCGGGCCTTAATCATTGTCATTCACGGGGAATAATGCACCGAGACATCAAAGGAGCAAATATTTTGGTAAATAATGAAGGAATTGTAAAAATTGGTGATTTTGGGTTAGCAAATTTCTGTAATTTGGGTGGTGATAAAAGACCGTTGACCAGTAAAGTTGTTACTTTATGGTATCGACCTCCTGAGCTTTTAATGGGGTCCACTGATTATGAAGCGTCAGTTGATTTATGGAGTATCGGTTGTGTATTTGCAGAGCTTATTCTTGGTGTACCTATTCTTCAGGGTCGAACTGAGGTAAGAATATAGTTTGACTTTTGGAAGTCAAATGGGTAATTTTTGAAAATTTGTTAGATTTATTTTGTTTCTTGGAGAAAAGAATCGATGGCGCTGTTTATATATCTAAGGAATTTAATATTTGACTTTGTAAAGTCAAATTGTTGCTTTTCAACTTCCAAATATCAATTTTTGTAACTACTATGTTTGACTTTAAAAAAGTCAAATATTGAGCTTTTTCTTGATTTTTTTTTATTTCTTTTTGCTCAAACTTCAGATTGAACAAATGCACAAAATCTTTAAGCTTTGTGGATCGCCATGTGATGATTATTGGAAAAAGTCAAAACTTCCACATGCCACAATGTTTAAACCACAACGTCCCTATGATAGCGGTCTGCAAGAAACCTTTAAGGATCTACCAAAGAACACTGTGGATCTTCTAGAAACTTTCTTGTCAATCGAACCATATAAACGTGGAACTGCTTCTTCTGCTCTTTCTTCTGAGGTAATATAATTGTATGTATCTATATATATATATGTATGTGTGTGTGTATAGGATCGTGATTAAATAAAAAGTGTTCTTAGTGTAAAAACCCATTGCATGCATGTTTACTACTTCATAAGCTTACACTTTACTATGCTATTATAGTATTTCACAACAAAGCCGTATGCGTGTGATCCATCAAATTTACCAAAATACCCTCCAAGCAAAGAAATTGATGCAAAACATCGTGAAGAGTCAAGAAGGTAAATCTTTTCAATGCATACATAAAGCAATAATCAAGTTAATTTGTCTAAAGTTTATATTTACATGAAAATTATGATAACACTAAACGTTTTTTTCAGGAAGAATCTTGTTGGAAGAACTCGAGAACCTAAAATGTCACGAAGATTAAATAGAAAACCAAATGACGTGATTAAATTGGCACCCGAAGAGGTCTTTCTCTCTCTCTCTCTCTCTCTATATATATATATATATATATATATATATATATATATATATATACAAATATATATACACACATATATATGGAAGTTGGATCGAGTGAGGACTGATAATGATCCAATATTTTCTGATTATGATCCAATATTTCGTGATAATGATCCAATATAATAATAATTATGATCCAATATATCATGATAATGATCCATATTTCGTGAAAATGATCCAAATTCTCATGATGAAGAACATACGTATTTTACTAAAGATCCAATTTTTCTGATAAAGATCTAATATTTCTTAAACGTTTGATTGAGATTTGTACTCGCAGTCCTCACTGGATCCTAACCCTATGTGTGTGTGTGTGTGTAAGGATCGTATAAGAACACTAAAAAGTGATTACTTTAGTCTGTAATATTCTTATAGACGAGTGACTATTTTACAGCATTTGCCACCTAGACCCGAAGTTAGGCACAAAATCAATGGAACAACCTTAAATAATCAGAAAGAGAGCGACATAATTCTAGGTTTTGAACCGTTTGTAAACACAACAAACCATGAATCTCAAGGAGACATTCTGTTTTCGGGCCCGTTACAAGTTTCGGGCTCAAGTGGTTTTGCATGGGCCAGAAGACGAGTTGATGATTCTTCTTCTCTAAGATCACGTGGCAGATCGAGTTCAAAAAGTCTTGTACCCGAGCCTTGGGTTACATTTAATTCAAGAGAATTAAAAAGAAATGAAATGGTTGAAAGAATGAGTTCTAGAGGTCTTGATTTGAGATTCAGAAAGGGGCCACAGTTGGAGCGACCCGAGGAATTTGATGGTGGGTCCCATGGGTATCCTTCTCGAGATCTATCTATGGCACTTTTCAAGAAAATTGATATGGTAAGTTAATTTTTTTTCTTATTTAAATTAAACTGTTTTTGTAATCATAATTAGTGCGTTAACTGTTTATTAGAAAAAAACTAAAAAAATGGCAAAAAGTGTTAGCGGGCCAACCCGACTCTTTCGACCCGTGATAAAAAATTACCTCTTTTATCCAGACCCGTTAATCAAGATCCATAACCCATGCAAATCCATGAAGGGTTTTGTTGGTTCTTATATTTCTTGGTAAAATTATTGAACTTTTTAACTTCTTGACACAGATTTATCAGAATCAAGAAGACAAAATTGAGTTTTCGGGTCCTATATTAACTCAATCCCACCAAATTGATGAACTTTTAGAGAGGCATGAACGTCAGTTTCGCCAAGCGGTTAGAAAATCTTGGTTTCAGAAAGGTAAAAACTAACTAACACCAAGAAATGATTATTCAGAAGCCATGATTCTTGGAATACTTGAAATTTAGAAGAATTGTTTCAACAAATTTATCAGACCAAAATTGGTTGATCATGATCGCACGAATATGATCATCTATGCTCTTTGATCATCATGTTCCTCACTTGTCGACCTCCATTTAATTAGTTAGAGTAGTTTTGGTTTTGGTTTAACTTTTAATTTTTTATATAAGTTTTAACCATATTATGATCATATGTTCATATATAACCATGGTTAACTAGAATTAATATTGATTTTTAGTACATACTATTTAGAACCAATGTACCCTAAAGACCAATTTTTGACGATATAGATTGGTTGTTTTGTCCTGATTTGTATGATTATAGTATTATACCACAATTTAAGAAAGGGACGTGTAACGATTTGTATGCTTGACTTGGTTCAGTTAATATATATTTTTGTCAAACTAAGTAAATTAAAAGATAATTTTATGTTCGATTTGGTACATTCGACAAACAAATAATGCGAGTATGGGGAAAAAAGTTACCACCATTCACATAAAAAAAATTACCACCATTCACATCAAAAAAATTTTGCTTATCAGATGCCACCAAATCAATTATACCACAACACTTCGTAAGAAATACTCACCACACCCATCAATATGTGAAAGAAGCTCCACCAAAACATCTTAAGGTTTGCAATGTGTGAGAATCACACCACGTGGCCTCTTGTGGTCGTGGCCAAGGCCTCATCAAATGAAGCAACCACATGTGGATGGGGTGGTGTTCCCCTTTCCACCACATCGTGAAGAGATGCCACACCATGTCCATACTCGACAACCTAAGACTATGGTCATACCATATTCACCATCCACCTTAGTACAACATCAGCTTTCTCTCCCTACTTATTTCTCCTCGCTTTTTCTCACCTCTCACTTTTGAGGTTACGCCACCTTACCTTTTAACCAGTTTTTAATTAAAAACAAAAACATTGAATAGGCCCACATTAAAAATATTAAAAACATTTAAAACATTGAAGTGAAAGAAGGGGGCTCACATTTGCACGAAAACAAGTGGGCATTAGACGGGGTGCCAACGGCACGCTTCCGACACCGCCAGTTGTGGCGACCGTTGGCACGGGTCCGCCGGTTGGCCCGCCGATTGTGGCGACCGTTGGCACGAGTCCGCCGGTTGCGGCGACCGTTGGCACGGGTCCGCCGGTTGGCCCGCCAGTTGTGGGGACCGTTGGCACGAATCCGCCGGTTGTGGCGACCGTTGGCACGGGTCCGCCGGTTGAGTCCGCCGGTTGGCCACGCGAGTTTGAAGACGGAGCGAGAGACGGAGCGATGGTGGGACCCCCTATACTTTTTAGCTGTTGAAAAATAAAAAAAACTTATTTTTTTTAAACGGTAATATTTCCAAAAAGACGTTAATATTTCAAAATAATTCAAAAAAAATCAAAAAAATCTAAAAAAATTAAAACCTTTTACATCTATAAATACCCACTCATTTCTTCTATTTTTTACACCACATTCACCTTCTTTATCTCTCAAAAAATTCATACTTCCTCCCAAACTTGAAAAAATGTCCAAAAAACGTCAACCATCGGTATCTAACGACGTGTGGGAGCTATTTAATTCAAACCCCATGGATCCCCCACCCTCACCGGCCGGTTCTTCTTCGAGTCAAACAAGCAACCCGACACCATCGCTTGGTTTTGCGGCTTACTCTCAACCACCACCAAACTACCAATACCAACAACCACCACCAAACTACCAATACCAACAACCGCACCCAACTTCCATTACTCTCAACCACCAAACTTTTAATACCAACAACCACCACCAAACTACCAATTGCACCAACCACCACCCAACTTCCAATTCCAACAACCTCCACCAAACACACCTCTCTTTTCACAAAATTTTCAATCACAATCACCGTCCGAAAATGTGGGGGACACCCAACCAGAACCGACACCCACAAGAAAAGGGAAAGAAAAGGGGAAAGAAAGAGCGGCACCAAATAGGGCACAAACAAAGTGGTCAGCCCAAGACGCGGTAATTTTATCCTAACGTTGGATTCATAACTCCGAAGATGGTGTTAAGGGGAATAGCAAACAACATACGGTCCATTGGGGACAGGTTCTCGAGAACTTCAACTCGGTTGCTTCTGTGAAGCGTAACATGAACCAACTAACGGGCAAATGGTCCAAAATTTTGGAATTATGTGAACAGTTAGTCAACTTATGATGATACATCCAAACCTACGAAACACTTAAGGGTCACACCGGTGAGTGCATGTAATACGAGCAAGATATGTAATGACACTACGAAGAGGAATGATTCATAATTGTCATTATGAATCAGTTAAGTATTAAGTTAAGTATTAAGTTAAGTTTAACTTATTACTAGATTAGTTTAACTAACTAATTAATACAAGTATTTGTACATTTACTAGTTGAGTAAATATACAATGTGTTAAAGATTATCCATAAATGATTTAAAGCTAATAAATCATATAGTGTTTGGATAATATTATTGTTTAGATTATATAAAGTTTATTATATAATTAATTATTAAAAGTATAAATACAAGTATATTTCGTGTATGTATATACACCGAAATATATTAGTGTATTAATACTAGACATTTAATAGTTAAGTGTAACAATAATAACTAGATAAACTACAAGGGTTTAATGTGTAAGAGATAAGTTTAATTAAGAGATTATTCTTAAGTAAACTAGAAGGGCCCTAAGTGAATGTCCTTCTATTATAAATAGAAGGCTTGGGGTTCCCTTGTTTTGCTACACCATCCCACACGAAAACACTTGCCTCCATCCTCTCCTTATTCGGCCGAACACCAACAAGAACACAAGCCTTGTGTTCTTCATTATTCGTTCGTTCTTCGTGTTCTTCAAGTCTTGAAGAACAAGTTCATTGCAAGGATCAACTAGAAGGTCGCTCGTTGTGTTCATCATCAGTGGACTTTCTTAAGCAAACATTAAGGTATGTTTTGGGAAACCCTTTTCCCCTCTCCCCTCTTGTTCGACCGGACGAACCAAGAACCCTGGGGTTCTTGGTCAGTGTTCGACGAACACACACAAGCTGTGTGTATGTGTTCGAGTTATTCGTACAAGGTTTCTTTCATGCTAATCTAGTTTAGATTTCCAAGTTCCTATAATCCTTTAGGGTTTAAGGATTAAGTTTAATCTCAGTTCCGCTTTTAGGGATTAAACTAGCTGGTTGGTTTAACCGGTAAGAACACCCTCATGTTCTTGTCAGTATGGTTCGAACCAAGATACTAGGTGGTCGACCCACTGGGTTGATCAGTGTTATGAAACCCTTCAGTGGTATCAGAGAGATGGTTTAGAAATCTAAACAAGAATAACAAAGTTTTTTTCATTTGTTTAATTTCCTAGTCTTTTTTATTTTTTTGTTCCTTCTTTTTGTTCCTTGTATTTTTCGAAAAAGGGTAAGAACCCTAGACCAAGAATATTAAACTTGTTAATTGGCAAAAACAAAGTGAAGAAAATGGTGAGAAAAGAATTTAATAGGAGGGGTAAAATAAAAAGTACGGCAAAAAGAAAGAAATGACATTATTATTTTTTAATTAAAAAATTACTTTGTATGAATAAAAAATATTTTGTATGAATCAGCTCTCAATAAAGTTGGTCAAATTGGACGTAATTAACCCGGCCTAAGTAATACAATTAGGCTAAATGATGTAATAATTCCTAAAAACTAAATTAAATAATAAGCGAAAGTACAAACATTACAAACACTGAGTTGTCTTCAAGGAAGTCCAAGGATTTTGCATAGTCCTACGGGATAAATCCTAGCCATTGGATCAAAATGGTCAAGATCAAATCACAGTGTTTCAAACACATGTGTTTCAAAAACATGTGCTTCCAGTCACGACCACCACCGCCGCCGCCGGCCGCCGCCCACGGCCGCTGACCGCCGCCGATCGCCTCCGTCCACCGCCGCCCACGGCCGCTGGCTGATAGTGAAGGTGTTGGTGGTAATGGGGGTGGTGGTGGTATTGATGTACTGAAACACATGTGCTTCACTAAAACACAGGTGTTCCAAAATACAAACGAGCATATTACATCGAAGCACATGTGTTTTAAGTCACGAAACACATGTGTTTTAAGTCACGAAACACATGTGTTTTAAGTCACGAAACACATGTGTTTCAAGTCACTAAAAACATGAGTTTCTAAAACACGGTGGAGCATACGAAGCACATGTGTTTCAAGTCAAGAAACACATGTGTTTTACTAAAAACATGCATTTCTAAAACACAGGGGAGCATACGAACTACGAATCACATGTGTTTCACCTTTTGAAACACATGTGTTTGAAACATATGTGTTTGAAATACATGTGTTTCAAGTCACGAAAAACATGGGTTTCAAGTCCGAAACACATGTGTTTCAAGTCACTAAAAACATTAGTTTCTAAAACACAGGGGGGCATACCAAGCACATGTGTTTCAAGTCACGAAACACATGTGTTTCACTAAAAACAAGAGTTTCTAAAACACAGAGGAGCATACGAACTACGAAGCACGTGTGTTTCAAGTCACGAAACACATGTGTTTCACTAAAAACATGAGTTTCTAGGACACAGAGGAGCATACGAACTACGAAGCACATGTGTTTCAAGTCACGACCACCACCGCCGGCGGCCACCGCCGGCCGTCGTCCGTCGCCGCCCATCGCTGATGTCTGCCGCCGCCCGCCGCTGTCTCCGGCCGCCGGAGGTGGGTGGGGTATTGATGTATTGAAGCACATATGTTTGTATGGTTTGAATCTTGATCTTGACCTTTGATTTTTTCTTGATCTTGACCTTTGATTTTTTCTTGATCAAATAACTATTAATTATCCCTTAGAACTAACTAAAATCTTTGAACTACCTTGACATTTACCTACAAACACAATCAAACTCATAACCAATGAACCTTCATTTGATCCACGAATCAAAAAGGAAATTCAGTGGGATTTTTGTTATTTTATAATGAGCTTTAAATTTGATCCATGTTATTTGAAAAGTTCAAATAATTGCATGTTGTCCACAAGAACAAATCATCATTCTTAAATAAAAAGTCGATGAAGACGATGAAGTAGAAATTATATAAGATGGGGGCGAAGTAACGCCATGTCCTAGAAAACTTATTTAAAAAAGTTTTGAGCTTAGTAGCTTAGATAAGCATGTAAATACAAACTTATTTAAACATATGAAAGCTAATAAACTTAAAATTTCCCTTAAATAAGTTTTTCCAAACACTCCTTTAAGCAAAGTGTAACTCTCCAAAAATTAGGTAATTGATTAAGGGTGATTTCTTAATATAGACCAAATGAAATCAAGAATTTCAAAAAAATTCTAAAATCCGTGCGACCGTGCTACTACACTAGAACGTTGGCACGTGTCCAGTTAGTACTGCTCAAAATTGGTTACTACCGCTCAAAGTTAATGTTGTTAGCACAAACTTAGTACTGCTCAAAAGTTAGTGCTGCTCAAAACTTAATGCTGCTTAGTAGTTAATGTTGTCGCACGGTCTATTTTGGGAATTTTAAAGTCGGCCAGTCTTAATTGGGAATTGAAACGGTCGCACGGTCTATTTTAGTAATTATCTCATTTATTAATTACCTTTATTATTTTAGATTATTATTTTTAGACTTTATTAATTTAATTAGACGTTTATTTGTAATTAAATAGCTAGACATTATTTAATGAGTATGTTGTTAATATTATTGTAAAGTATTATGAGAATTGTATGAATGAGATGATATGCATGAAATGATGTCATTACTATATTTATATGAGAATTATGTAATTGAGATGAGATTCATGAAATAATTTGTTACATGTTTATATGATAATTATGTGTTGAAATAAGATGCATGAAATGAGTATGATATGTTATATGGGATATTTGTGTTTGTGATAATCAACATGAGATGAGATATTGCCATGATTATATGAGTATGGTCAATAATAATAAAATGAGTAAATAAGTCGTCAAGTCGACTTGAGAGACTGACTTTTCTCTTGCCAAGTGTGAGACACTCGATCGACTGGCACTTGCGACACCTAGAAAACGTGTGTTGGAAAGGGGTGCACCGAATCGGGTCGCATTTGTTGTATTGAAACCAGCCGTCATCAATGCTATTTAATATAATAAATGAGTAACGAGTAAATGCAATATGAGGTTGCACAATGTGAAATTAATCTGAGTTCGAGTTATATTATGAGCTATTATGAGTTTTATTTATATAATATTGAGTTGAGCTTACCCCAAACTCCCCACTATGTGCAAGTATGAGTAGCAAGGTTAAAGAGAAGACGAATATGTAACATTGTTGTGTCTTGAGTTGAGTCTGTGTCTTTTGATTTGGTTTTCAACCTTATATTTATTTATTTCCGCATGAGTCATACCATTAATGTTTTCAAGAATTAAATATTAATTATTGGGATAAAGTTTATTATTAAAAAAGATTAAATAAATTATTTAAAATTTTAAATTTCGTCGTAAATTTTGACGTGTTTTAGAAAGAAATGCGGACTGACGCAAGTACCCTTATGTGCAATGTGGTGGGGTAACAGGTAAAATTGTAAATTTTTTAGGTCAAAATGCATTTTAGTACCCTGTAGATGGCTAACTAGATCTTCTACTACTATGAACTGCTAAAGGTGCATCATGGTACCTTGAACTTGATAAAATGGTCGATTTAGTACCCTGACTCATTAATCTGATATTATTTTCTCACTTGACTTACTTTCGTTGGGGCTTTTGATGAACTAAAAAATATACCTTCATCTTAATATATTGATATTAGAAGAAAATCTCGTAAGAAAACGAGAGCAAACTAGTGAGTTAGGGTACTAAATCGACCATTTTGTCAAGTTCAAGGTATCATACTGCGCCTTTAATAGTTCAAGGTAGTAGAGGATCCCGTCAGTCAAATTCAGAGTACTAAAATACATTTTGGTCTTTTTTTTTTATAATCAATTTAGAGGCTAAAAATCTGAAAACTAAATCAGCCCGGTCGAATACAGCCCAAATTGAATGTCAAATAAAACCCGCCATTCTACTTTTCCATACAAACACACTTTCTCAAATTAAAAAATGGAACTATTTTCCCAGTTTTTTTTACGTCTATGAAGCCACCGCCTCCTCCCCTATTCCCATTCCGCCGACACTGCTTCTTCAGCCTTTGCCGCCGCCACTGCCGGCGAACCACCCATCCAGGTTTGTCGACTTTGTTGCTTTTGATTATTTTACGTATTAAAATTGCAATTGGTAGTTTTGTATCATGATTTCATTGACTTGTTCAATTTTAGTTCAATTATATATTTAGTATATAAGGAAAAGGTTATAGGGTAAACATTGGAACGATTTCAATAATAACATTATACCTACGCTTCAATTTTCTCCTAAAAGATTTGATAACAGCTTGAATCGTCTATTCAGTTTCCGATGTGGGCGAGAAAGTATCTGAAGACATACATCATTTACATCATTTATGCATATGATATACGAATCGAGATCTTGCGATGTCTTTAGTCTCGGATCATGGAGTACATTAGCATTTTTTATGGGAGACTATTCATATATTGATTTGGAGGATCCACACGGTGTTTTTGTAAACGGGTTTTTGTATTGGATTGCATTCGGAGACTCGAGGCCAATGGTAGTGGCTCTTGATCTTGTAGATATGGTATTTTCGCATATACAACTTCCGCCTAATTATGATTTTTCGCATAGAGAACAATCTCGACTTAATATGTATTCTCCAAGGTTTCCTTTGTCTACATTAAATGGACGCCTTTGCATGATTTGCTATGAAGATAATATTAATAATGATAATAATAATAATAATAATAATAATAATAATAATAATAATAATAATAATAATAATAATAATAATAATAATAATAATAATAATAATAATAATAATAATAGTTATGAAGATGAGTTATGGGTATTAAACGAAGATGGCATTGGAAAATCATGGTTGAAAGTGCATTCATTACCAACACTAGTGACAGATGACCGTGACATCATCGATTCATGTATCTTGGATGAGGGAAAACTTGTTTTGTGGAAGCGGTGGAACCGACTATTTATCTACGATTTCTTGAAAGATTCGTATGAAGAGATATATGACGCAAAAGCCTTGACAAGCCTTGACCAGGAATTCGATCAGAAAACAGCAATTGAATATGTGGACAATTTGGTTTCACCATCTGATATATATTTTGGTTCGCTCATACTTTAGTGGTTATATTTGATGAAACTATAAATTCTTAGGCTTTTAATAATTTTTGTTTAGAACGAGGAACGAACACTTAATTATTAAGATTTTGTTTGTTTCGTATCTTCTTACATGAGTAACATGTTATTGATTTTTGTTTAGAACGAGGAACGAACACTTAATTATTAAGATTTTGTTTATTTCGTATCTTCTTACATGAGTAACATGTTATTGAGTTTTCACGCACAAACATTCATTGGAACATCAACGTGTAAAAAGCATCATTTTTGGCCTTTTTCTAGTTGATATGTTGAAAGAAGACTGAGGTAACAGGTGCTCACTCAAAGTCAAAAACATGTCATAAAGGTCAGAAAATGTCACTAAAGTAAATAAAACCAAGTCACAAATTGTCAATTGTTTTAGCCGTCCAAGAAAAATTGTGAGTAAAGAAGTAATTGATAAAGATCCATATATTGACACAAAAATTGTGTGCGCATATTTTCTTTACCTATTTGTGACACAAATTTTCGTAATAGAATGTCATTATATAATCTCTTACCCAAAGTGTCACTAACATAGATATAGTGACACTTTTTATTGTGCCATACTTGTGTCTCTAAAAGATAATTTTCTTTAGGGGGAGTATTAATCACATGTGATTCAACACCGCCGACCACTACCTACTACTACCACCAACCTCTACCTACCACTACCACCAACCTCTACCGGCAAACGTCTCCACCACCGGCAACCCCTCACCACCGTCGGCTAGGGATGCAAATTTGACCTGCGGATTCGGGTACCCGCGGATATCCGACCATTACTGGGCGGGTATTACCCGTCTAAACGGGTAATGGGGCGGGGATGGGGTTTAAATTTCATACCCGAGTGCGGGGACGGGTCGTGTACGAGTATTGTAATATCTGCACCTAGGGATGGCAATCAACATCTGCCCCGATGATCATCCACCCGATTCGACCCGTCGGTGGATATGGATGAAGTTAAATAGGTGAATATCGGATGTGGAGCGGATGTAGATGTTTATTGGAGCAGATATGGATGACGGTTTCCAATCCATGGATGAGTCCACTTAACCATAAAATTTAATTTTCTATATTATAATTTTTCATAGTTAATAATATACATCTACATATTTCCGGATTTATAAAATTTATATATAACACAATATTAAAGGTAACTAAATTTGTAAACATTATAAGTCATGCTCTAAACTTTTAATTATATTATGTTATGTTTTCTTGTGTCTACCAACATTTGCGGATTAGCTACAAATTAACTATGCTCTATGAATCAAACGTAGATTCATAGTTATGTTTTTATTTGGATCTTCTTTTGAAGAAATTATGTATATATACAATAAATATCGTAAATTATCTATAAATTATCGTATTTCTTTTAAGAAATAAAATTATTTCGAAATCCAACGGATGTTCATTTACCCGCTCTAATCCAATGGATATGGATATGGATGGATGAAACGCTTTTAAATGGATATGGATATGGACGATGTAAATCGAAATGGATATGAATGTGTATATGACATCATCCGATCCATATCCGATCTATTGTCATCCATATCAGCACCATTTCTCCTTAAACTTTTGTCTTATAAAAAGTTCTCATTTCTCAAATTAGTGGGGGTCCACTCAATAAAATAATATAAATTTTAAGGACTCACTACTAACTATCCAATAACTATCTTTCTCTCTTCAATCTAATCTTATATTTTAATCAAAATTATTATCAATGACTTCATCACTAACTATATTCTTAAGACTTGTGTCCAAGAGAAATAAGTACTTTTTTGTGGGACGAAGGAAGTATTATGTATTAACTTTGGAAATTTAATACATTGCTGTTGGTTGACCAAGTTGTTTCTAAATTTTTCGTAAAGTGTTTGTTTGTGCACCCACCCAAGTTCAAACCTTACCAACTACATATTTGTCTTTTTTATGGTTGCGTTTTCTCAAATTTTTGTTGATTTTTTGTCAAAATTTTCTTTTATCGTCTCATTTATTTATATTTATTTTTATTCATTTTTGGTTTATCTATTTTAATACCCGTACGTAGGGGCGTCTCCGAGATTTTAAGTACCTTGTGCGAAAACACAAAAAAGGACCCCATAAATACAAAATTTTTATAAAAATCTGGACTTTGTAATTTTTTTCTATTAAAATATTTAGTTGGCTTAAATTTTAATATTATATATATAAGATATATATAATAATTGGGCTCCTATAAAATATGGACTATATACAGCTACAACTTCTGCACGTTCTCAAACACAACCCTGCCCATACGACACGTCAGTCTGTCACACGTCTCCATGGGTAAGCTAGCAAATACATCACGCTTGACCCCAAACCAATTAAGATTCCGTGTCTTCAATTGCTTGTGCATTTTTTTTGTCACTTTGAAGTAATGTTTTATGAACAGCTACTAATTCAAATGTTTGTTATACTTACTTCTATTCAAAATAAGTGATACACTCTTTTTTTGGAGTGATTCAAAATAAGTGATATACGTTGAAAAATTATCATATTTGGCAAAAAATAATGGAATCCACACTTACTAACTATCTACTTTAACAAAGTGAAATGTCACCTCTACTATTACTTTTTACTTTTAAACATCATTGACCTCACTTTATTTAAAAAGTGTGGGACCCATTCCCCACTAATCATCCAATTAATCTAATTTAACCATAATTATAATCTTTTGCCTCAAAAACCTTAAAACCCAAAGTGTATTACTTATTTTGAATCGAAGGAAATATATCATTTGGGAATACGTATTATGCAATAATCGCCACACTGTAGAATTGTTGTTTGTTTATTATCTTTAAATATTAAACGGATATCCGTCGGGTTACTCATAACTGGCGGAGATTTTCTATCTGAACTTGTCGGGTATTAGGTCAGGCGGGGGCGGGTACGGGTATGAGGATGGGAGTTCGGGTGCAGGTACGGGTATTACAGTCTCCATAACTATTCGCCCCCGTTTGCATCCGTACCGTCGGCTGCTTTCAATCACATGTGATTGCATGTCCAACCACATGTGATTGCGGCGGGCGGAGGGGGGCGGGGGCGGCAGGCAGCAAGTTGCGGCGGCCGGTGGTCGGCGGCGACAGTGGTGGAGGCCGGCGGTAGTGGTTGTGTAGTGGATCACATATCATTTGATGATGATGTTTGTTAATGGGTTTTTTAATTTAATGGTTAAGATTTGTCCCTTGAAACTATATGATTATAAGATAAAGATCACATAATACATTTATATTTTGAAATTTTAAGATAAAAATAGTATTCACTATTGAAATAGATATTGTTTTTGCTGAAATTTGTATGTCATGTTGGAAAATAAAGGTTAATGCAAGCAATTATATAAAGATTAGGATTTGATGAGTACTCAAAAATTGATGAGGATTGCAAGGACAATTTTTAACCAATCATTTAAAAAAATTTGGATCATTATCAAAAATTTTAGATATTTATGATGAATTCTTTTTTGACAATGATCCAAAATTTATGAGAATGATCCAAAACATTTTAAATGATTGGTTGAGAATTGGTTGAGAATGAGTTCCTTTGAGAATTGATATATTGAGTGAGAATGCGAAAATAGATCTCAACCGTTCATTTTGGGGCGGAAGTGTATTTTATTCATATTTGAATACAGATAAATCATTCATGATTGCTCAAGGGCGGGCTGAAAGGTCGCGACACGAAAAAAACATGGGATAATCATGCATGAAAGTTCGCGGCACTAAAGTTGCCTGAGTAGTCATGCACGAATCAAGAGTATTCGTTGATAAATACACTATGTGTATTCTAGTTAATCATACGTGAATAAACCATTTATATTCTAGTTTAATCATGCATGAATATATATCTCTTTCTACTTATAATGGGGGTATCACCTACTATTTTTACTATATCTTAATTTCTCCTTTCTATTTTCGATGGGTCTTAATTTTAAGAATTCAAAACAAAATGCATTAGTAATGATTCGAACCATTAAAAGAGCAGTCTAAATTCCAATATTCTAAAATGCGCGCCCAAGCGCGACGTCGACGTTACGAAATAGGTCATGGCGGCTGCGTAAGGTGTCACGTAAGATAAAACATGATAAGGCGAGATAATGCAAGCCATATGACGAGTTTTTTGAATCTAGCCAAGAAAATTGATTTTTGTATTAAATGATGATTATATAGTTAAAATGAGCATTAATGTGTTAGACTAAGCGTAATGCACGACCCAAATGCATGTCGCGACCGGCCACCTCACTCTCTCCGACGCGTCCCGCCCGTTACCGGCCTCCCTCGCCGACGCGTCTCTTGAGCTTATCGGTCGAATGGACGACCGATTGGGCTTTGGTGGTCGTGTGCTGTTTTGTTTCTTTTACCCTCTTTCTCCACTTTTAAATATTATATTTTATATATAATAAATATTATATATATTGTTAGTCCCGTAATAAATGAAATATAACACCTATACGCTTTCACTGACCAATTTAAATTTATGGAGACACTCAACACTTTTTAAACTTTTCTTTATTAATCAATAATTGATACAATAAAGATGCAAGCAGTTTGCGGAATAGCTAAGAACAAATCCTAACTAAACTGCTTGCATGTGATAGACAACAACATATATTATCTAAGACAAGTTTATGATCAACAAATGATCAAGCACAAGACCAGACACTTTCGTTGTACAAGTTCAATTCCCATCATCAGCGATGCACAAACTTGTGCGTTCCTTGTGTCTTTCTGTGACGCTGAAGCTTCCAGCCTATATACACTTTTGATACTCATGAGTCTTCGGATACTCATGCTTCTTCAGATGGCCTTCAGCTCCTGCGACCTTCACTAAGAGTTTTGCTTAGAGAAGTATATGTCCAATGGTTCAGCGTTTTGTCCATTGCGGTGAACCTGTTACACTATCCGGTCTGTTGAAGTATCTGATTCCGCACGGGGAACTGGTCGTTTTAGCTGGTGATCAGATAGTGTAACTGGGTAGCTGAAATCTGATCAGATGAGATACAGTTACCTACAATCTGAGGAACAAATCCTCAGATTGTCTTCTAACTATTTTCCTTTTTGTCTTCATTAAATCTCCTCAGTGGGGCATGCTTTTCAGTGACCCAACAATCTTCCCATATTTGATGTACACAAATAGTTAGGCAACTCCCCATGAATATGTGAAGGTTTTATAAATTTAACCTTGAATATTTTTCACAATTCAAAGGGTCTTCGACGTACCTAGAAAACATTAAAATATATAGTGATCGATCTGATAGAATCTGATCACACTACAGCTTATAACTCATGTTTTCTTTTTGAGTTTTCCTAAGTATTTAGAAGGAAAGTAAGCTCAGGTATGTCAAAATCATCATCATTGATTGATGATGTTCATTCATCACCAAAAGAGTTAGCAAAATAAAAGCATAAATGTAAATTGTTTTGGGGTGCATGCAGAAAAGCAAATTGTTTAAGGATTACAGACCATTGTTTTAAAAACATAATCAAAATAGAATTTTAAACCATCGGTCTTCTTTCACCGGTGCCTCCCAACGTTCTCCAGTGAGTCACTCCTTTCTTCCCTTGTGGCTTCCCAAGCCCCTCATCTTTCGTTCTTCCTCCACAGCTTCAACAACCTCTTCAACAGGCATCCCTAGACGTCTAGCAATTCTCATGAGTTCTTCTATGTCATGAGTCATATGATTCTTCCACTTTTTCGTCTTTGGGGAAGAAGTTGCAGGACCTTTACCTTTCTCAAGGGGAAGGTTTTGGATTTTGCCCGCGGGAGCTTCTGCAGGAGCCCTGATCAGGGGATCTGAGGACGGAACGATTGAGATTCTAGTAGTACCACCAGCATGAGTGATTGAGATCTCTGGGAATTCCTCGAACCTAATACCTGACCTCCTAAAACGTTCTGAGGTCATCTGATACACTCTCCCACCCTGAACATTTTCCTTGGCTGCACGATTCAAACCACCGCCAACATCAGGAGTTCTGCTATCTCCAGCGATTCCCTTCCCTTTGCTCCGATTGCTCTGGTCTTCACCTCCCTTTCCGGCCGGTCTAACGACCCTCTCCGCTATGCCTTGATGGGAAACATATTTCTCCCCCTTAAAATGAGGGGTGGGGGTGACACCTTGAGCATTTTCGTTATTCATCAGTGGCCCAACAAGGTTGGAGATGCGAGTTAACAGATGTTCAATCCTTTCACCAACGGATCTCTCAAGATGATTGACTTTAGATGTCAGAACATCGTTATTTGACGTGAGATTTTCTATTGCAGAGATAAGATTATCAATCTGCCCATTGTGTGCATTCACATTTCGTTGAAGGTTTTCCTGATTGTTAGCCAGGAAATCTTGAACGCTGTCTAACATAGCCTGGTGATTGGATAAATTCCTAATGTTGGTATTCATAACCCCACAAAGACTTTTAATCAGAGAAAGTTGCTTGAATGTTTCATTGAAGTTTTCCATCATGCCAGGGAGATCTCTCGCAGCTGGCACACCTCGGTCCCTCGGACCCTCTGGTGTGGCAGCTCTCCTGGGTAATTGAAATTGCTCGGCTGTGGGGGCAGGTTTTTCATCGGAGTTCTCAATCCAGCTGACAGGTAGCTTGTACTCTTGTTCAGGTTCATTTCCAACGTTTGTTTGAGTGGGGACACTCGTGTGCTCCACCGATTGATTGACACCAGCAACATCCTCTTCTACAAACTCATCAATGAGTCTGTAAACATCATCGAGTTCAGTTTCTAATTTGGATTCCCGATTGACCGGAGCATGGTCTATATTGACATTTTCTGGAACTGATGAGGGAGAGGATGAGATTTCCCTTATCTCAATTGGGGTTGGATCGGGTACAACTCTGGGGTTGGAGCTTCTGGTTCTATATCTGCGGGATTGGATTGATGCGTTTGATGGCGGTGGTGGTGGTGAGTGATCAGAAGAGGATTTATTGTCATCGTTATCAGATTCGACATCATCCTCTTGAGAAGAAGCAGACAGAGCGAATCTAGTAAATGTCAACATACCTTCTGGAAGCTTGGGAGCAAATTTCTCTTCCTGACCAGTGAAGTTTGAGCTACCTACCATACCGGATTTGAGTGAGGATCCAACATTATCATAAAACTCTAGTTCACCCAAACCATACACAGGAAACGAGGAAAGGGAATTACCTCATCTTTTCTTTTAGCACCAACCTTCTTTACCAATTGCTCAAAAATCAGCGATCCAAAATCAATCATTGTGTCAAAAAACAGGGCAGCTCCTACGATCATTTTGTACCCGGATAAAGAATCGTATCCTCTGTAGGGATTTACTACGCACCATGCGACTGATCGATCACTTGGATCGACCACCTAGTACACGAGTTCGAACCTTGCTGACCAAGAACATGAACTTGTTCTTGACTGGTTAAAACTAACTAGCTGATTTAATCCCTAAATGCGGAACTGGGGTTAAACCTAATCCTTAAATCCTAAAGGATTGGGATGTTGGAAAACTAGATTAGGTTAACAAGAAAGAAACCTTGTACGAAGAACTCGAAAACACACACATACTTGTGTGTGTTCGTCGACCATCAACCAAAGAACCCTAGGGTTCTTTGGCCGAAATTCGTCTAAGAGGAAGAAGGGAGTAAAGGGTTTCCCAAAATATTCCTTGTTGTTTGCTTAAGATTGATCCACTGATGATGAACAAATCGAGCGATCTTCTAGTTGATCTAAGCAATAAACTTGTCCTTCAAAACTTGAAGAACACGAAGAACGAAGAACACCAAACTTGGTGTTCTTGGGAGTGTTCGGCCGAAACCAAAGGGAGGAGGGGCTAGGGTTTCGATTTAGGTGTAAGGGAATATTATGATTAGGTTTAAATGAAACCTTAAGCCTTCTATTTATAATAGAATAAGTTTCATTTAAGTCCTTCTAGTTTAATTAAGATTAATCTCTTAATTAAACGTATCTCTTACACTTTAAACCCTTATAGTTTAACTAGTTTATTATTGTTGCACTTAACTACTAAATGTTTAGTATTAACACACTAATAATTCGGTACCCATATACACGAATTATACACTTGTGTTTATACTTCTAATAGTTAATTATATAATAACCTTTATATAATTTATACAATAATATTATCCAATTACTATATGATTTAATAGCTTTAAATCATATCATGGATAATCTATAATTAACACATTGTATATTTACTCAACTAGTAAATGTACAACTACTTGTATTAATTAGTTAGTTAAACAAATCTAGTAATAAGTTAAACTTAAATTAATACTTAACTGATTCATAATGACTATTATGAATCATTCCTCTTCGTAGTATCATTGCTTATCTTGCTCGTATTACATGCACTCACCGGTGTGACCCTTAAGTGTTTCGTAGGCATGGATGTATCATCATAGGTTGACTGACTGTGCACATAATTCCTTCAATAATTCCTTCATCCTCCGGTTTTGCAAGACAAGCATTAAGAAATGGTCATAAAGAATGCTGACCACAGCTAGCCCATTTTCGTCCTTGATATACCCCTGGTGTGGTCTCCCTGATATTGAATGTACGGCAGGACGACTGATTTTGCTTCTTCGAGCGACGGGGTTGGTTCATGAACTTGTGGAGGTCTCATGTAATCGAGCTTTACTGCTTCCCTAAATGTAGTGAGGTTGAAGGAAACAATGTGTTTACCTTGTAGAATTGTTCATGTTATAACGTCTTCTCCGGATTCTTTGGAGATGGTGCAGGTATACCAGAATTCGAGCAGCATTGGTTTCGACTGAGGGATATCATAGTTTAGCGTGTCTCTGATTGGATGTTGATCAAAGAATTTTAGCAACTCCTTAAACTCCGGAGTCAGATTCTTGCACTACAAGAAAAAACTCAAATAGCTACGGACAAATTCCGTAGCAAAAACCTGATTTTCCGTAGCTAAACATGAATAGCTACGGAAAATGCCACGAACCCATTCCGTAGCAAATTTCTTCCTAGCAAATGAGATTTTGTAGCTAATTCCATAGCTATATTGGCGTAGCAAATTCCGTAGCTCTTTTGGCGTAGCAAATTCCGTAGCAGTATTGGCGTAGCAATTTCCGTAGCAATATAGGCGTAGCAAATTCCGTAGCCGTATTGCCGTAGCAAATTCCGTAGCCGTATTGGCGTAGCAATTTCCGTAGCAATATAGGCGTAGCAAATTCCGTAGTCGTATTGTCGTAGCAAATTCCGTAGCACTATTGTCGTAGCAAATTCCGTAGTTATATCGCCGTAGCAAATTCCGTAGCAATATTGGCGAAGCAAATTCCGTAGCCATATTGGCGTAGCAAATTCCGTAGCAATATTGGCGTAGCAAATTCCGTAGCCATATTGCCGTAGCAAAATCCGTAGCACTTTTGTCGTAGTAAATTCCGTGGCCATATTGGCGTAGCAAAATCCGTAGCCATATTGACGTTGCAAATTCCGTAGCCATATTGGCATAGCAAATTCTGTAGCCATATTGGTGTAGCAAATTCCGTAGCCATATTGGCGTAGCAAATTTCGTAGCCATATTGTCGTAGCAAATTCCGTAGCCATATTGTCATAGTAAATTCCGTAGTAATAATGTCGTAGCAAAATCTGTAGCCATATTTTCGTAGCAAAGTCCGCAGTAATATTGTCGTAGCAAAATTTGTAGTCATATTATTGTAGCGAAATCCATAATTATTTTGTCGTAGCAAAAATCCAACTTATAATATAATTTAAAACAAATAATATTTTATTACATAAAAACATATTTAATTAATTAAACAAAATTCAGTTGAAAATAAATCAATATTCAATAAATGATATACTATCCATGGAAATATTTTACATGTTCTTTAAAAACATTAATAACAATCATTATTTGTCCAACAATATCAATACATACTTGATGTTGGCTACTTATAGCTCTCTTGGCCCTTTTGGAGCTCAGTTGTCTTTGTTGATGGCTTTTTGATGAAGTACTCCAGAATCCTTTGGTCAAAGTCCTCACCTAAAAGATACGACATTATTTAATATACAATTTATCTCGCAGCATTGTGAATTATAATAAGTTTTACTCTTACCTCCAAGATGTGTATCACCATTTGTGGGAAAAACCTCAAAAACATCTTTATCGATTGTCAAAATACTGACATCAAAAGCTCCACCACAAAGATCAAATATAAAAATGTTCTTCTTACCACCTATGATAGACTGATAGAGTATCAACCAAACTATTAATGAAGAAACACAAACATCAGGTTAAGACAACGATTCTAAAATGATAACATATGTGAATTAATTGTATAGCATGAAAATGAGCGGCTAATTATTGCCGGCCGTAGTAGTAGTCCCTCCGATTTGCTCATAATTGGAATCCAAAAAATCAACATAAATGAAATTACTCATGTGATAACCAATTCGGATATAAGCATCAACTTTGTACTAATAATTCAGTTTTGTATATTAGAAAAGGGTAAATATCCATTAAGGCGATTCAAACTATTTACACAATATAATTTTTTTAGCATAACATAATATTGTATCGAATATTGAAAAACGAGTCAAATTCCAAATTATAAGGCATAGACTTTCGAGAGTAAAATAGGACTCACATTTGTATCAAGGTTAGACTTTAGAGTGACATAAATAGGAGATGAATGTCCCTGGTTTATCTTGCTCTTCTAAATCCTCTCATCATTTGATTCATCTTCTCCGGCTCCCATTAATATATTTAGGGTTTGTGTTATCTTTGAAAGACACGTACATGATTTCTTTTGCCATCCTAATATTGTAAGATTAGAAAAATAAACCCCAATTCAGTTTAGATGAAGAAGCAATATGTCCAAGACATTATATAACAACGATTGTCAATATGAAATTGTAAGTGTGGTTAGATTACTATGATTCATATGAAGAATTACCTTTGTAAACCAAAACATTGGTCGACGAAGACGAATCGAGACAATATGACTGATTGTAAGGGAGGAAGGCGCCTAACGAGGGAGATATGACATGGAGAGCCCATACGACTGAGATGATTTTAGATAACCGAGGTAGAGAATAAAACGCTGAAAGAGAGGTTTTTAATTGAGTAAATTACGGTTTTTGTCCCTGTGGTTTGGCCGTTTCAGCGTTTTCGTCCCTGTGGTTTTTTTTTCTGTTTTTTTGTCCCTGAGGTATCCAAATTTCCGTTTTTTTGTCCTTCCGTCTATTTTCTGCTGTTAACTAACGAGAAATGCTAAAAAATCAAGGGTATTTTCGTCTTTTCTTCATGTTCTTCATGTTCTTCATGTTCTTCATATGTGTTCTTCAAATTGATGAACCCTAATCCCCAAATCCCAATTTTGATGAACCCTAATCCCCAAATCCCAATTTCTTGAACAAATTGATGAACCCTAATCCCCAAATCCCAATTTCTTGAACCCAAATCCCAATTTTGCCTGACAATGAGGTCCGGTTTAGTCGGAAGAAACAGGCGTTTGATTTCAACGAGACTTCAACGACCGGCGTGATGAGGAAGAATTTCTGCCCAAATCGGGGCATGTCGCCTGTGAGATACTCCGATTGTGGCGGTGCAGAAGATGAATTCGTCGATGGATCTAGCGGATACGAGTCGTGTGAGTCGCGAAAACAGACTCCATGGAGGACCCCAGCTCATTCTTCGGTCCGGCGCGCCGGTGTTGGACACGGGAAGAACGTCTCTGGACTAAATTTCTGTTTAAGTCCGTTAGTTCGAGCTAGCCCTTGCCGGCATTGGAACCAGAAAGGAATGCCATCGACGGACAGCGGCGAGATCAGAGCTCCGGTGAAGCCTCACCTGTCCAACACCAAGTCCTGAGACGTTTGACTGTCTTCAATAGCAACCGTTGATTCCGATGACCGTCGAATGTTGACAACTGAGGAACACGTTTGACTGTCTTCAAAGTACCATGTTGCCCTTGGTACTTTTTTCTTTTAAGTAGTTAGTAGTATTAAATACCGAGATAAATAAAGTAAAGGTTTTGCGGTTTCTGTTTTCTCCGGCGAGGTGAAATCGCAATATGAAGAAGACGGCGATACGCCGGTAAAGCTTGGGTGGTTCGGTATTTCGATTCCGGCGAGAAGTGAAGAAGCATTTGGGTTCAGACTCTGATTCTGAAGATGATGAGCTCCGTAAACATTACTGATTTTGCTCCAATCCATGGAACTGGATTCGATTGTCAGGCAAAATTGGGATTTGGGTTCAAGAAATTGGGAATTGGGGATTAGGGTTCATCAATTTGTTCAAGAAATTGGGATTTGGGGTTTAGGGTTCATCAATTTGAAGAACACATATGAAGAACATGAAGAAAAGACGAAAATACCCTTGATTTTTTAGCATTTCTCGTTAGTTAACAGCAGAAAATAGACGGAAGGACAAAAAAACGGAAATTTGGATACCTCAGGGACAAAAAAACAGAAAAAAAAACCACAGGGACGAAAACTCTGAAACGGCCAAACCACAGGGACAAAAACCGTAATTTACTAATTTTAATTCCTTCCTGAAAATAAGGAAGTTTCTAAATCATTCAAAGTAATTAATAAGAGGGAGTTTTTAAACCTTTTAAAATAATGGGCGGGAATGCTAAAATACTGTATTGGGCAAATGTGTTTAATTATAAGTATAAGTTAAAATATTCGTATAAATTGAAAAATTATACAAAATCGTAAACATTTTATTACTACTTTGATATATGGACATTTGTAATTTTAAATTGTTAACACAAACAATAAATTTCCATTGAATAATTAATTTCCTTGACATCGTGCTAAGTGCAACTAAAAATTAGGATGCATTTGATTTGCTGTAACTTTCCGTGGATCCTTCGTTATTTTAATTCAATTCTATTACGAAAAGATGTTTGGATAACTTTTTTTAATAATTCAGTTTGAACGTAATTTATAAATTAAATCTGATTGCAATTGAAATACTTGCCAAATGGTTATGACCGATGTTCTAAAACTAGGGTTGACCCAGCCGGTTCAACCGGGACCCGAGGTAAAAGGCAAATCAGGACCGGTTTTTTTGCAAACTTTCCACCAGTTAAGACTCGGCCCGTTAAGAGGTTCAACCGGCATCCCGACGACCTGTACTTCGACCGTCGATTGGCATCTGCTTTAGTTTTTTATTGACCTATTGTTTTTAACGGCACCAAATCTACTCCATATTGCTCCCACCGGAACTTGAACCCATGACATTTAGGTATAGACAATATCATATACACCAATACCAATAAACTACAAAACTTGATTTTTTTTCTTGACATATTGAGTATTAAAATAATCATGAATCACTTTAAATTTATACGAAGTATAAGTTCTAAGTAGTAATATTACATATAAAATCACAAATATGACATATTATGCCGATTGTCGTTGGTTGTCGTATATATTCAATTCTTTATTCAACATCCATTCATTTTATTAGTTTGGTATCCATTCATAATATTAACTAACCTATAATCTATTATAAATTACAAATCACTTATAAAACTGATTGTTAATGTATGCAAAAACGGGAAAAAAAGAGAGAGTGGGAATTATCATTTTGAAGGGAACTTTAATTGGCAATCCGGTGACTCTCAGATGTTTGACTAAATGACTGCACATGCCATTAGTCATTAAAATTTTAATTAAGTTAAAAGTTAATACTTATATATAATCCATACGGAACAATGTTATGACAAATTCACCAACGTGATATGTGGCATCAAGCAAATTCGTAACTTTCACCTGTAGATTTGTTTTTTTTTTAATTTTAATTTTATCAGTATCTGGAATAAATCAACGTAATCAAGTAGTTAAAGTGGCTAACACACACCTAAGTCCCAAATAGTCACGGGTTTGATTCCCCTAAGCTGCGTTTTTATAATTTTTTGTCTTCTAAAGCATTTAGGCCTACTAATATTAGAAGGTATAATTTTGTTTGGAGACATGATGCTCTATTTGAATAATTTATAATAAATTTTCATATTTTAATAATCTTTTATTATCTCATTATATTCTCACAGGAATAATTTCTCGATTCGATAGTCACTCTTATAAACTCTCTAGCCAACTATATGTGTGCTTCACACTACAAATTAGCTACAATTTCAATTTTGTAGCAAGATTCCGTAGTTGAATAGTTACAAAATCTAGTTTCGTAGCAAGAATTTGTGGCATATTAACTAGTGAATTTCATTCGGTACCAAACTTGCTATGAAATGAAGTTTTGTGACAATTTCGGTAACAAATTAGCTACGGATTTTTGACCTGTAGCAAATTAGCTACAATTTCATTTTCATAGCAAGATTCCGTAGCAGAATAGTTACGGAATCAAGTTCCGTAGAAAAATTTCACCGGGTAGCAGAATTTCTACGGAATGAAGTTCCATAATAATTTCGGTAACAATTTAGCTACAGATTTTTTCCCCGTAGCAAATTAGCTACAATTTCATTTTCATAGCAAGATTCCGTAGCAGAATAGTTACGGAATCAAGTTCCGTAGCAAAATTTCGTTGCAGATTAGCTATGGAATTTCATCCGGTAGCAAATTGCTACGGAATGAAGTTCCATATCATTTTCCGTAACGAATTAGCTACGGATATTTTCCCCGTAACAAATTAGCTACAGAACTCATTTCCGTAGCAATATTCCATAGCTGAACAGTTATGGAATCAAGTTCCGTAGTAAATTCCATAGCAAAGTAGCTACGTACTTAGATCCCGTAACAAAATTCCGTAGCTAATCTTAGATTTGCTACGGTTTGAAATTATGTAGCATATTCCGTAGCAATATTGCTACGGAACCTAAATCCGTAGCATCTTCCGTAGCAAAATCGCTACGGAATCGACTTCGTTGCAATTTTCCGTAGCTATGTCGGAATTTTCTTGTAGTGTTGAGACGGTAGTTGATAAAGCTTCTTAAGTTGTTCTTCGTGTAGTAAATGTTGCTAGACGGGTAAGGGATGTTTGGAGATGGTTGAATGGAGTCGGGGAGAGGAACCCTGAGATAAGTTTTTTTAGAGTTCTCCATTATTTGATTGTAGGTAGAGAGAGGTTTTGCGAGGATGATGAAAGGGTTTTGAGAGTTTGCGAGAGAGGAAGTGTTGGTGAAATTTTTTGAAATGGTGAAGTGTAGAGTGATTTGGGGAAGATCGTGGGAAGACGGTTTTGATCGACGGTTAAAATTTGAATCGATAAGATTGATCGTGTGGTGGAGATGAGAAGTTATTTGTAGATAGTCTAGGCATGATGAAGGAAGTCAATCAAATGGCAGGATAGTGTGGCGGGAAAAGACATCGTGCCGTCGCATTTAATGTCAGCGAGACAAACGTGTCCAATGGCACTTGAGTGTCAGTTATGAAGATAGGTCCAATAAGATTGCTCCACCTAATGACTATCTGATAGAGTGTAGCAATTGATACCTCAGCTGATGGTCATTATCAGCAGATAGTTGAAAACATATTTTGACTATCTGAATTCATTTGACCACCTGAATCACTAAGCCGTGAAGATGGATCTGAACATTTTTTTTAATTGTTTTTAAATGTCTTATATCTGAATGTAATAAGATACAAAAATATTGCTGATAAATCAGGTAATATGTTTGTATGTAAATGAAGACAAACTTAAGCAATCATAGAATTTAAAATGTTAAGCTGATCAATGAAAATGACTAGCTGGACATGAAGAAAATTAAAATAACTCGTACCTAATGTGAGATTAGTCCTCAGACTTGGTAGAAGATGAGATAAGAAAGACAGCTTGATGAAAAATAGATAATTGCAACGGTGGTTGGCGATAGGTAGAATCTGATGGGAAAGTTTTTTTTCGTTGCCTTATTGATGATGTGGTGGAGTCGAAGGGGCTTACAACAGATCATATATCAGATGTCATCATGTTATCTGCCATGCACTAATTTTCAGCTCAATGTTGCATTTCTGAGTATCCATCGCTGAAGAATGGATACTGGTTGTTGTTTAAAGTAACTGACCCTTTTGAAGCATACCTTCCAGTTTCTGATGATCTTTTTGAACTCGAGGCTATGACTTCTTCATGAATGAGATTGTAGCAGTTTTTGTTCTTGTGGTAACTACATTTCTTTTTACCACTTTCAAGCTTATTGTTTTGGTTCGTTTCCATTTCTTCAGTAACTTCTACGATGATGTTCTGTCTTACATACTGTTCCATTGATAGATTTTGAATACTTGGATCAACTTGAGTTTCTTCAACCTCCATTTCCTCAACGTCGTCAAAGATAACATTTTGGTTGATATAGTTTTCTATTGAGAAGTTTTGGGACTGGTTGATGTCATCCATCTGATCAAAGAATGTCATCAGACAGTCACCATTGATTGATTCGTCTGATATTTCCTCTGGATGAAATGAGAGATGATGAAAAGGATAAGTTGTGAAGTCTTTCAAAGTGACTGATGGAATGACATTGTTTTCGAGCAGGTTGAAGACTATTTGCAGTTGATTGTTAATTTGTGTGAACCCTTCATTCATCTCAGCCTTGATTTCGGTTGTGAGTTGTGCAAGATCAGCTTTAATATCAGCTATTGATGATGTTTGCAAGCTGATGTGAGTAGTAAAGTTTACCAGTGTTTGGTTGTTAGTGCAATCAACATCAGTGATTCTTGCTTGTCTCTGATGACAAATGGATTCTATATCTTCTTGTGGAGTAGTGGTCTGAGACATTACTGCATCTTGAGTCTTTGATTCTTCTGAAGTATAGTCTCTGGTGATGATCAGATTTTCGTTGGCAGTTTGAAAAACTTCTCTTTCATAGCTCACTTCTTGAGATTTAGACAGTCTGGATGTTTGATTTTTAACGTTTGATGTTCCAGATGTGCGAGTTCTGCAGATTTGATATTGCTCATATTCCCCAGAAAAACCTTGAATGAAATTCTGTTCTTCTGGAGCTTGCTTGTTGAAATTGGATGATTTATTCCATGAGTTGCACGATTCTTGAAGAGCTTCATTATTCTGAGCTAACAACAAATTATCTTATCTCAGGATATTGTTGAAGCACTGAAGCCTGATTACTTCAAGTTTTGAATTTTCAGCTTCTGAGGGCGCTTGAGTGAGTTCTTATATCCTTTTTGTCATCGTGGAAAGAGCGGTTTCTAACTGAGCATTTCTCTCATGAGTGATCATCAGATCTTTAGCAAGTGATCTGACTAGCGGTGGATAATCTTCTGGAGAAGCTGTGTTAGTCACTTTACCTTCATTTGGAAGTTCGTCCTCCAGTTCCCTTGTTCCAGGGAACATTTGAGCATTAGATTCCAGAGACCCTTTTTCTTCCTGACGATATTCAGTTTCTTCACACCTTGCCATCAGACATATAACTTTCCGTTGATCTTCAGAGTTTGGCTCAGATTCGTTTTCTATTTTTGCAAATAGACCTTTTGTGTTGCAAGTAATTACTTCTTCTTCACTTGTCTCTGAGTCACTTAACCAAGCTTCAGTAGTTGCCTTTAAAGCTTTTGCATCTTTCTCAGCCTTGGCTAGCTCAACTTTCAGCTCCTGGTATTTCTTCTCAGTATCTTCATATTTCTTTTTATAATTTGACGAGGAGCTTGAGCTTGATATTTCAGAACCGTAGTTCTCTTTAACTCTGCAGTCAGCTTTGATGTGACCCGTTCTTCCACATTTAAAGCATACCATCTCTCCTCTATCATTTTGACCACCTGATCTGTTTCTATTTAAGAATCTTTTATACCTTGTGGCTAATAGAGCCATACTTTCAGAGAGTTCTTTTATGTCATCATTATCACCTTCTCCTGGATTAGATTCTCTTTCATCGAAGTCACCATCTTCAACATCTTCAAATCTTTCATCATCAGCATCATTTGGATCAACAACATCTTCAACTTTTGCTTTTAGTGCTCTGCGAGAGGACTTAGAAGAGCTTGCAATGAGAGCGGAGGAGGCATGAGTTTCATTCAGATCATCATACATCGTGTTTTCATTTTCAAAGTTCATGAGTGTACTGTAAAGACTGCTCATGTTCATATCTTTCATTTGACCAAAAGTTCTTAGCACTGTAGACATGACAACCCAGTCTTTTGGAAGGAATTCCAAGAATTTGTACATTAATTCTTGAACATCTTTGTGAATACCAAACTCCCTTAACTCATTTATAAGGATGGTGAACCTTCTGTAGGACATGTTGAGAGTTTCACATTTAATGACCTTGAATGCTTCATACTTTCGATTTAACATTGCTTTTTTGCTGGCTTTAACTTCATCGGTTCCTTCATACGATGTTATCAGGATATCCCAAATCTCTTTGGCAGTCTTACACTCTTTTACCGTGATAAGAATGTGATTTAGGAGGGATGTTTGAAGGAGGAACCGGATTTCAGCATCTAAGCCCGCCAGCTTTTTGTCTGCCTCTGACCATTGATCTCTTGGTTTGAGTTCTTCAACATCAGAAAGGTCTTCTTCTTCTTCATCTTCGTCTTCATCATCACCCTCCTTCTTCTTCTTCTTCTTGAAAATGGTTGTACTTGGAATGGACATTTTTGGAATGTACGGACCATTGATAAGAATATCTGGTCCCATGTCATTTTGATGTTCGACAAATCCCAGAAAACGGATTTTACACATACCAAAATCTTCATCAATAAACACAGGGGCATTTGTCTTCGAACCAAGATTCATTTGAGATAACTTTTCACCCATCTTTGATCAATAAGTAAGCAGATCAACAATTATGATTTAATTGTCACTGCTCTGATACCAATTGTTAATGGTGATTTTCGGTTAAAACAATTAACAAAACGCAGCGGAAAGTATTTATCACCATGAACGGATCTTGATATCAATCATACAATTAAACTATAAGAAAATCAAAGAGAATGGTATAAGAATTCATACCCTAGTTGCCTTTGATTATTGTGTATTCGGATGGAGTTGGTGATGGATTGAAACCAAGTATTCAATTAGAATACCTCTAAAAGAAAATCCACACAACACAATCAAGAACACCAAAGGAGGATGCTAGTCCTTGATTCTTGAGAGCAAAAGAAAACAAAAAAACACCTACAAGTGTTAGAGAGAGAGGGCGGCCAAATGGGTGGTCAAGGGTGAGTTTATGGAGCCATTCAACACTCTTAATGGTGCCATAAAGACCCATCAATGATTTCCATAAACCATTGTTCCATTTGCACTTTAGTCCCTAGTCATTTGTTTCTTCCATTTTGCTCACAATAAAGTTTCAATATTAACAATTAATATTAAACTTATTATACACAAGCTTATAGCTTATATATTAATAATTAATGTAATTACACTAATTACACTAATTATATAATGGTGTTTAGTGTTTAAGTGTGTGACCCTTTAGGCTCACAAACAACTAGCCATATAACTATATGTTATACGCGTGAAGCATATTCCAACAGCTCCCACTTGCGCACGTGATAACATCAAGTAGTTATACAAGCAAAGGTTAGAGTCTAGCAACCCGCCAATGCCCCTAGGAGTATATGAGGAGTTTCATAAAATCTTTGTTCAAAGTTTTTCAAGCAGTTATCCTTTTATTACTGATACTATGTTGAATTTTAGACAAGGATCAATGTCAATCTAAAACTTCAACGATTCTGTTTCTCGATCTATATAATGAAATAGATTACCAAAACCAATCAAGATTCATCTTGATTACCTTTTGGGTGTGGCCACACATACATCTATTCAAAATCATCGAGGGGCCCAGTAGTATCTAATCCACATACGTGGAGGAACAAATTCTATATTGACTGCACGTGTCTGTCATATGCTTAATGATAAACCCGATAATGGTTGTTATAGCAGCCTTATTCAGGTCAGCGTTTAACCACATCAAAGTTTGCCCCTCTACATACACAAACCAACTTGCATCTCAAGTCAGAGGATAAGTGACAAAGCCTTTGTGAGATTCACTTGTGACATAAATCCAAGAAGTGATTTCTCATAGTTTGGGTCAGTCCAATCGTGCATCGTTATGAGCGACATGTGAGTTTGATTTCATCATCCTTAGTCATACTAAGATAATGTCATCAATGCCCTCAGATTTGTCTTAATAATATTCCCATATTATCAATATGACAATGGACAATTTAGAATATAAAACACAGTAAATATTCAAGGATATAAACATGCAAATATAGAACACAGTAGATATTCATATAAAAACGATCATATCAAATATATCAATTTATTCCAATATAAACTGCTCACAGTTCCATTATCCAAATACTAAAACAGATTTACATGAAACTACTAGCTTGTCGAAGTCCAATGTTCCATTCATATTCAAGATGTTTGGTACAAGACATTGAGTTCGATAAAGCGTCAGCTAGTTAGTTATCTGTTTGAACTTTAAGTGTACGAATTTCACATATCTCGATAAATCATTCGAATGTAGTGAACCTTCGTAAATAGGATCTAGCGTCATCACGCCCTATTTCAAAACCAACATAAGTATAGCAAGTATACTTAGTTTCAGTTCAGTATCTCCACCATGACCAAGAAACATATATCCAGTACTTTAAAATACTTCAATGTGTTCTTAACAGCAATCCAGTGACTCTCTCATGAATTCTGTTGGTATTTTCTAGTAAGGTCCCCTAAGGACGTTACATTTGGCCTAGTACTTCTTACAGCGTACATGATGAATGTAATAGCCGATTCATAGGGGATTACATTCATCCGCTTCACCACATCAGGTGTGGAAGGTCCTTGAGTCTCACTCAAGTTTACATTGTGTGGCATACGAGGACTTCCTCGTTTGGGAGTACCACTCTAAACCATTTAGAATTTTGTCAATGTAAGCACTTTGACTTAAACCAATTAACCGCTTTGATCTATCATTATAGATCTTTACTTCAAGTATGTATGTCGTGTCCCTACAATCCATCATGTCGAAACATTTTCCAAGCCAGGATTTTCATCTTGTAGCATGGTATATTGTTTCACATGAGTGACATGTCATCAACACGTATGACTTGAGAAACGACAACGCTCCCACTAGCTTTCATATATACACATACTCAGTTTGGGTTTTAGGTGAAACAAACGTTTTGATTTCATCATCAACCAAATTTCATAGTCATAGTACACTACTTTGGCTATAAGAATCCTAATGTCTTTAGTAACAGGTGAGAAGGTTTCATCATTGTCAATCCAGTAGGATTGAGTGTAACCTTTTGCTACTATGAGAGATTTATAGGTGTGTATATTTTCATCCATGTCAACAGTCTTACTGTTTTGAGAAAGATCAACTAAGTTCAAAACTTGATTGTCTCTCATGGATTTTATTTTCGCATTCATAGCTTCAAGTCATTTTTCGAATTCAAAATTCGATAATGCAACTTGATAGTTAGGGGGTTCATAATGATCCTCGAAACTTGCTCCTCAGCATCGACGTAAATCTATATCATTCAGGTGCATGAAGTGTCCTTGCGGATCTATGAATGGGAACAACATCATCCTGTGGTCCAACATCTATATGTCCAGCCTCAGAATGATATTTGCTAGTGTTACCAGAAGGTTGTGTATCTTCACTTTGAATCTTGTCAAAGTCTATAGTGCTCCCACTTGCTTTGTGAAATGAGACTGTTCTCAAGAAACTCAGCATACCGAGTAACAACCATTTGTTCTCAGTTGGGAAGTAAAATAGTAATCGAAGATATACTTGATAGATATGGGCTCAAGTTTGTTCGGCATGTCTCGTTCCACGAGATCCTCACAACCCCAGATCCTCAAGTAAGACAAATTAGGGACTTTCCCACGCCATATCTCATATGGTGTCTTTTTAACCTTTTGGTCGGAACCATATCAAGTATTCGAGCAGCAGACTTCAGTGCATGCCCCTCAAAAGGATAGTGTAAGAGTAGTAGGACTCATCATAGATCGCACCATGTCATACAGGGTCCGATATCTCCTTCCAGACGCACCGTTATCTTGTGGAGTGTATGAAAGAGTGAATTGTGAGACAATCTCACGATGTGAGGGATGATCCGGAAACTCTTGACTCATGTACTTTCATCCTTAATCAGGACTGAAAGCCTTTGTTATCTTGCTAAGTTGATTTTCTACTTTTAATTTAGAAAGCTTTGAACGTTTCAAAGATTTCATGTTTATGTCTAATCAAGTAAACATAACCATAGCGACTGATATCATTAAAGCTTCCATGTTGATGTTTAATCAAGTAAACATAACCACATCGAATGATATCATCAGTGAAAGTAGGTGGCACCTTCCCTAGTCTTAGTTCTAAAAGGGCCACATACATCAGTATGTATGAGTCCAAGTAGATTTGTAGCTCTTTCGCCAACTTGGGAGAAAAGCTTTCTTGTTATCTTTCCATAATATACAAGAGATGCATTTTAAATGATTCATAATCATTTGTAAAGAAGCCCGTCGAGTTTTAGTATCAAAATGCGTTTCTTGTTTATGTGGAAAAGATGACGATGATCTAGGTAAGTAGAATCCAAACCAATTTGGATTCTTGAGTGCTACATTTGTATATAGAACTATCGTTTGAATTAGGATCATGCATATTAATTTCAAACATACTATTACAATGAATAGTTATAAAAAAATGTTATTTTTCATAAAACAAAATATCATAATCCATTATTCAATAAACGATAAAGCTAAACAATGCATAATTGATAATTGTTCAAAACAATAATTAACGCATTAGGAAGGATAAAATCACAGCTTCCATTCATTTAGCTTTCTACTTCACATTCAATCTTGCACATTTGTGTAAATGTGAGTTCCACAACTAGTGTCATACACTCAAGATTTATCACGAAAAGTATAGAGTTCTATAATAAAGATACCTAATGTGCTAACTAGAACACATTTGTCCTTCATCAACTCTGCCACGTAGGCAGGACAATTCCTCCTTCAATGGCCAGTTTCATCGCAATGATGGCAAGAAATATCCTTTGCAGGGTGCTCCTTTTTAGCAGGTGGGGTAATCGTAGGTTTGGAAAAGTAAACTAGCTTACCCTTACCTAGACTCTTGCCTTGTGCTTGCGGTTTACCTTCCCTTATTGCAAGAAAAGTATTGGGTAACCCTTGCTCAACCAGTTTTACCATAGCATGTTCAACGATTGTCTTCCCCATGCTATGTACTTTTAAAACACTTTTCAAACTGGTCATAGTCCTTGGATAGTGAGGTAAGAATCAAGCTCATTCCAAGAACTTGTGGTAAGGGGTAACCAAGACGTTCCATTGGATCAAGATAGCATTGCATATTCAAGATGTAAGTGCTAACTGATTGGCCGTCCTCTTGATTGCAAGCATGGAATGCTTTAACTGTTTTGAACAGTTCAAGTTCTGCCTTTTGTTGAAATATCATTTTCAACTCGCTTATCATGTCATATGTTGTGAGTTCCTCGAAGTACTTTCGAATCTCGGGGTTCATGCTCACAAGCATATGAGTAGCAACTTCTTGGTGTTCGTTAAACGTTTCGGTAAAGGCTTGACGAACAGCAGCAGAATCACTGACAGGAGGTGCCTCAGGTAAGGCCTCTTATAGGTGTATCAACTTTCTCATCTCTAAGGACAATCCTTAGAATTCGATATCAGAAGATAAAGTTGATATTAGTCAGTTTCAGTTTTCAAGAACTGATTTTTGAGTGGAGATACTTAGGTTTTGATGTTGTTGTTATCTGTATAACAACCAAAGTTCAAAAAATAGTATTTTCAATAATAATTTCTTTTAATCAATTAACTACCCAATTAATTTTAATTAAAAGCTAAGATCCCATTGAGCTTCTATCACCGCATCAGTTGATCTGCTAGAGGTGATAGATCCAATAGGTAGGTGACGATCAATAATTGCATTACAAGTGCAACTCTTAGAGGTATGGGACTTCATGGCACCTAGTGAACAAGCATCTAGGGTCAAGTGGCATGTTTGTCGCATCGTCGCCTCGAGTCAAGGTCTCACCGTTAACTCGATTAAGTCATCCAATGTGAAATCATGTCAAAATAGCTCTAGGTCTCACGCGTAGAGAATAATGACCTCGGATCTAGATTCAAACCACGTCTCACGTGAATTCAAAAATAGAAGCAAGTGATTTACAACCGATTGGACGGCGTGACTTAAATTTTAGGTATGTTAAATTTTAATTAATAAAATTTTATTAAGATATGAATGAATCATGTACTTCATTCATATCACTTCATAAGTCGTTTAATAAACGGTAAAAACATTTAACGATTATTAAGGTTTAAGTTTCAAATCGTATTTAAACTTAGTTTAAGCTCAAAACAATTTTAGATTAAAGGTTTAATCATCAATGATTAACTATTATTTTAAGTTTCAAATCATATTTAAACTTAGTTTAATCTCAAAACAATTTTAGATTAAAGGTTTAATCATCAATGATTAACTAGTAATTATCGATGATTAAATGTTTGGATGTTTTAATGTTTGTGTCAAAAAACCATTTTTAATTGTTTTATTTACTTGTATCTAATAGGAAAAGAAAACAACCACAAGCATAAATAAAACATGCAACAAATTTTGTGCAAACCTCAACCGATGAAATCCTAGGTTCGGTCACGTGAGTCATCACGACGGACCGAAGGGTCAAACTAGGGGACGGGCCAACATGAACCCAAACGGGCCTACATAAACCCAATGGGCTCCCACTTGCTCCAAGACATTCTTGAGCAAGTAGAACCCAAAATTGTGAAAAAGTGTAATCTGCCAGAAAATTCCAGCAGACTTTGAAGCCCGAAAAGTCACTGAAGGAGCCTTCGTTGGTCTTCCCGGCCTTCTGGAAAGTTGTAGCCCACGACTTTGCAAGCATTTTAGGCTTTTGAATCGCCCAAAACGGAGTCCGTATGCCTCTGGAAAACCTGTTTTCGTACAGCCCTCGCTTTTGTGACGGAAATTTGTTGTTTTCTTCATTAGTCTTCAATATTTTTTATCAACACTTTACAATAAAAAGATAAAATAAATACAATCTATTCTATTACTTTTACATTACAAATTGCCCCAAAAATGGCACCAAAAATAAAAGAAAAATAAATGAAACAAATTACAACAATTAAGCCAAAAAAACAAGGCTTTTCCCAAACAACCAAACAACCAAACATCAACCACATTCATTCACAAATGGTCTAGGCTTTCATCGGTTTGCACAAACAAGCAACAATTGACAAGGCTTTGGCTTGGGATATGGCAAAAATACATGTTTTGCCATATCAAAAAACATAATTAAACAAGTAATTCCAAGACAAATAATCAAAATATTCAATAAACTAGATTAATTTTTTGATTTTGATTTTGTAACAAGTGACAATAGGGTTCCAAAAATACGTTATTTTAACCCTCATAATTATACAAAATCGAAAATTAAAATAAAAACCCGAAGGGTTTAATTTTCGTCCGATCGGTTTGTAAAAAAACACCAAAATCGTTTGATTTTTGCCACTTTTCACAAAATCTAGCTAATTATATGATTAATATAATGACTCGTGATACCACTAATGGTGATTTTCGGTTAAAACAATTAACAAAACGCAGCGGAAAGTATTTATCACCATGAACGGATCTTGATATCAATCATACAATTAAACTATAAGAAAATCAAAGAGAATGGTATAAGAATTCATACCCTAGTTGCCTTTGATTATTGTGTATTCGGATGGAGTTGGTGATGGATTGAAACCAAATATTCAATTAGAATACCTCTAAAAGAAAATCCACCAACACAATCAAGAACACCAAAGGAGGATGCTAGTCCTTGATTCTTGAGAGCAAAAGAAAACAAAAAAACACCTGCAAGTGTTAGAGAGAGAGGGCGGCCAAATGGGTGGTCAAGGGTGAGTTTATGGAGCCATTCAACACTCTTAATGGTGCCATAAAGACCCATCAATGATTTCCATAAACCATTGTTCCATTTGCACTTTAGTCCCTAGTCATTTGTTTCTTCCATTTTGCTCACAATAAAGTTTCAATATTAACAATTAATATTAAACTTATTATACACAAGCTTATAGCTTATATATTAATAATTAATGTAATTACACTAATTACACTAATTATATAATGGTGTTTAGTGTTTAAGTGTGTGACCCTTTAGGCTCACAAACAACTAGCCATATAACTATATGTTATACGCGTGAAGCATATTCCAACAATTGTTAGTCCCGTAATAGATGAAATATAACACCTATACGCTTTCACTGACCAATTTAAATTTGTGGAGACACTCAACACTTTTTAAACTTTTCTATATTAATCAATACTTGATACAATAAAGATGCAACCAGTTTGCGGAATAGCTAAGAACAAATCCTAACTAAACTGCTTTCATGTGATAGACAACAACAGATATTATCTAAGACAAGTTTATGATCAACAAATGATCAAGCACAAGACCAGACACTTTCGTTGTACAAGTTCAATTCTTGAATCAGACAACTAGAGTTAACTGGTGGTTAACACTCTGCTCAAGGGAATAAAGTTCTGGGATAAAATCAGCAGCGTGTAACCTTGTTGGGTGCACAGTGGAATCGACCGTCTAAGTCCTCAATTTATAACATTGGGGAACGTAGAGCCGAAGGAATGATCGATCGATTCCACGTGTGAGAATTCCGTTGGTGCTAATGATATTTCATGGTCGCGCATGACTAACGAAATTCTGACAGTACTTTCTGTCGTCTTGTGATCGATGATATCTTCTAGAAGATTTGCAAGATATTCCCATAATCAGCGATGCACAAACTTGTGCGTTACTTGTGTCTTTCTGTGACGCTGAAGCTTCCAGCCTATATACACTTCTGATACTCATGAGTTTTCGGATACTCATGCTTCTTCAGATGGCCTTCAGCTCCAGCGACCTTCACTAAGAGTTTTTCTTAGAGAAGTATTTGTCCAATGGTTCATTGTTTTGTCCATTACGTTGAACCTGTTACACTATCCAATCTGTTGACCGGTATCTGATTCCGCACGGAGAACTGGTCGTTGTTTCAGCTGGTGATCAGATAGTGTAACTGGGTAGCTGAAATTTGATCAGATCAAATACAGTTACCTACAATCTGAGGAATAAATCCTCAGATTGTCTTCTAACTATTTGCATTTTTGTCTTCATTAAATCTCCTCAGTGGGGGATGCTTTTCAGCGACCCAGCATATATAATTTTTGATTTATATTTTATATATAATAAATATTATATATATATATATTAATAAAAATGAAATTAAAAAAAAATTGGTCACCGATTAGGTCACCCATTACGCCACTTTGGTCGTTGGTTGGTCATGTGTATGATAATGAGAGAAAAAGCTAATGTGGCGCAGAGGTGGCAGGGGTGACCGATATGGTATCGGTCACCCATTACGCATAGTCTTATGGTTGAAGCCAAAGCGACCCGTTTAGAACGAGAATTCATTTCTACACAATTTTTTACTTTTTATACCACACAGTATAAGTGTTACAGCTAACTGTACAAGCATGTCATGCAATAATTGTGTCCGATGAAATAAAAATTGTGGTGTAAAAGTCACACCCTTTTTTGAACTATGTTGTCATATAATAAATTATTTTTTCTTAATACAAAATTAATTTCATTTTATAAAATAAAATGATTTTTTGAACAAACTATAAAATACAATAATCGAAAAAGCTGATAACTATTCTTGCCTCCCCCTTTCATCCTCCATAATCTCATTCGTGTTTATTTTCCTGATTCCACTTGCAACAGAAATCAAAATTCTCAATTGCAGTGACGAATTCCAAAAAATAATTGCATTTTTTCTTTCTCATTTACTTCACAAATTTCCGAAAATCATCGGATTATGATTGCTTCGATCGTCATTTTCTTACCTATGATTTCGCAGAAAACCCTAACTGCTGTGCTATACACATCCTAGTTTTTTCCTCAACCTTAATTACGTCGTTTATCATAATCATAAACGTTATTTTAATATCTCACCTCAATTGAATTGACCTGGAATTGAACGTTTGCTCGTGATCGTATTGATATTGTTGGTTTTTGTTTGTAATACGAAATCGAAAATAGAAAATTGGAAAATTCGTCAATCAATTTCTCTACGAGATGGTCAGCATTTGTGGAATCTGGAAACTGGGGGAATAGGGAATCAACATTTGGTATCCGATCGGGACGGTAACAGCGCCATTAAATGGGGCTTTTAAAACGCTTCTTTTATCGTAAGACGCCGGATCACCTCCTTGAGATCACCGAGAGGGTTTTCGGTACGTAACTCTATAAACATATTTTACGTAAAAATTTTTAACATATTTTGTCAACAATTTACCCGCCAAATTGTCAATTACTTTGTTTTGCAGTTCATATGTTTAGTTTTTGAATTCCTTAATTAATTCTAAGATGCTCCATTTTAACAAGTTGTTAGTTCAGCTACCAATTGAGCGTATATTTTCAACTTTTTTAGGTTTTAAGATGCAATTATAGTAGAATTCGTGATTTAAAACTGAATCATACATTCTGAATTAGGTAACTTCTATTCTTCCTGTTGATAATCAATTTTGTTGCAATCCCTATGAAACTGATTTTTGACACCTAAATAATCAGAAGCATAATCTGTTTATCAATTTTGTTGCAAGCCCTATGTAACTATATATATATTTTTTTTTTGAAATTTAGTATTCGATTGCTGCTTCTCGTATGATGTACTGGAAGCAGATGCATACAAAACCTATATGGGAGGCATTATAGCTCAGCTTCAAGAGCATTCTCCCAGTTCTACTCTCATGGTTAATAACTTCAAAGAAGACAGTGAAAAACCGACCCAAATTTCAGAATTATTACCTAATTACAGTATAAAACTCATGGAGTACCCTTGGGAACATGAAGGCTGTCCAGTGTTACCATTCAAGATGATCAACGACTTTTTAAACTCCAGTGACAGCTGGCTGAGTGCTACGGGCCACAAAAACGTGCTTTTAATGCACTGTGAAAGAGGCGGGTGGCCCGTTCTTGCTTCCATGCTTGCGGGCCTTCTTGTGTGTAGAAAAAAATATAAAGTTGAACAAAATACTTTAGAAGTGGTGTATAAACAAGCTCCTCGTGACCTACTTCATGTTTTGTCAACTTTAAATCCTCAACCGTCACATTTAAGGTATTTACAATATGTCGGTAAAAAAAAATTAGGGCTTGATTGGAATCCTGAAGAAGCACCTTTGGTTAAAGACATAGATTGTCTTAAGCTTTTATCTCTTCCATTAATTGGTGCAAAAGGTTGCCGACCCATTATCCGTATATACGGGCACGACCCGTTATCAACTGCTTCCAGTAAAAGCTCTAAGCTTTTGTTCTCAACCTCAAAAGTCAAGAATCATTTTCGCTGTTATCGACTGGTAATTTTATTTGGTTCCATATTTATGTAAATGGGTTCGGATCAAAATGGGTAATTTATGTATGGATCGTTCTTGGGTTGATAAAAAAATTATTTATGTCCATATATATATTATTAAAGTTTTCATAATAAAAATCCGTGTATCAGACTGTCAGTTATGATCATAAAAATTATATAATTTCAACAAGGGAAAAAATCATAGAATAGCTATACTTTAACTGATTCTCCATTTTGGTAATAATAACTTTTTAACATCCAATTTGGTAAATATTAGTTTTTAGCCGGTCTATTTTGTTAATTATAGCGTAAACAATAATAAATTAATAACCTCATAGTGCCAAAAAAAACTTCTTATAATTACCATATGGGAACGTAAAAAAACTTTAATCACCAATATAGCCTGGCTAAAATATAATGGACTACAAAAAGTTACAATTACCAAAACGGAACACTGCCTAAATTATAGTACTATTCTATGTATCATTAGTTTTCTAGTTTTTTGAATAAACTGATTTATGAGGTTTTAGGTATCATTTGAGCCGTTAGAGATATAATATAACCGAAATCGACCCGTTAATTAGTGTGTAATATAAACTTGTAGTTTATGATTGCAGACCGAATGCCAGCAGGTGAAACTGGATATACGTTGTCGTGTTCAAGGGGATGTGGTTCTTGAATGCGTGCATTTACATGATGATTATGTAAAAGAGGATTTGTTGTTCAGATTAGTTTTCCATGTATCATTTATTGGAAGTAATTTATTAGAGTTGAGTCGCGAGGAATTTGATCTTAGGTGGGATGCAAGTGATCAAATGCCACAAGAATTCAGAGGAGAGGTTGACCTTTGACTTTTGCTATAATGTCAATAACATCATTTCATGAAATTGTAAAAGTTGAATAATTAATTATATATGTATCAGGTACTTTTTGGGGATGTTGACCCTGGAAGTGATGGTAATATTTCTGATGAATTTTTTGAGGTTGAAGATGATGATGTGGAAAGTACTAGTGTTCTTGAAGATGCTAATAATTCAGCATTTGAGGTAGAACCACAAGTGGTGGAAGGTAAGCCTGGAATAGTCAAAGATGTTGACTTGAAGCTTCCGGAAGTCAAAGATGTTGATTTGAAATCAGTAGAGGAAATTAAAGTTTGTGAAGGAAAAGAAGAGAATGAAAAGGTGAAGGAAGAGGAGCACCAACCACAACAACCAACACAACCACAACCACCACAAGCACCAGCACCACAACCAGAACAACCACCAAATCCACAACCAGAACTACCGCAACCGCAACAACCACAAGCACAACCAACACAAGCACAACAACCACCTCAGCCAGAATCACAACAACCACCAAAACAACAACCAGAATTACCACTACAACAACCACCACCACAGCAACCACAACCACAACCACAACCACAACCACAACCACAACCACAACCACAACCACCACAAGCACAACAACCACCACAAGAATCACCACAACCACCACAATCACAAGATCCACCAAAACCACAACCACAAGAATCACCACAACCACCACAATCACAAGAACCACCAACACCACAAGCACAAGAATCACCACAACCACCACAATCACAAGAACCACCACAATCACAAGAGCAACCAAAACCACAACAAGAACTACCACCACCACAAGAATCACAAGCACAAGCACAACAACCACAAGAATCACCACAACCACAACTAGCAGAACAACCACCACAACAACCATAACTACCATCATAACCACAACCACCACAACTACAACCAACATTAACATGTGGTCGGAGTAATAGTGCAACAACATGTTTTACCATCCAGAAAAAAAGATAGAAACCACCACCATCTACTATCGAAAATCATGTACAAGATGCCTTGTGAAAAAAATATATTGTGGGTTAAAGTGGCCATTATGAAGTATGAGCATGTCTGAATTAATTTTTTTAACAAGTCAAGTTTTATCCGAACGCCAAATGAGTATAACTTCGGGGATTAAAACACAACTAGCAGTTACCCGCGCAAAGCGGCGGCGGGTACCCTGTGTAACTCTATTTTTCGGTGAACAAATGCTGTTCGGTTGGTGGTATCTAAGGCTTAATAGAGGTTTAAAATCGATACATTTACATCAATCTTAACGTTAAATGGTTTTTATATATAGCAAAGAAAGAATTAATTAAGATATGTAAGTCATCAAAAAATTTATGGCTACAAACAAATTAAATAACAACCAAACTACTTCAAAAGTAATACAAAATCTCCAACAAAATGAATCGTAATATCCTTTAGCTACAAATACCACCCCCATAATCATGTATAAAAATAATGCATAAATAACATATTCAAACAAAACTGTATAGAACAAAAACTTGAAAAGATCTCGATTGATTTCCATTTCAAAGCAAAACATAACACTAAACATGATTACATGAATTCAAATTGATTCTAACATACCCAGATTCTAAGGTGATGTTTGGATAAGCTTTTCAAAAGTGTCTATTGACTTATTATGGGCTTCTTGAGAAGCCAATAAATCAATAAGCATCTTTTCAAAAGTCCTACAAAATATGCCCTAAGCAAAACTAAACTCGGATCTAAAACAAATGACAGCAACGAACAAATTACGAATTTATAAGAAAAAAATAAAATAAAATCAGCATTCTTGTTTTGTGTAAACAGGTTGTTCCCATAATTTAGTGTTTCCTTTTGTGTCATAAGTGAGTGAAATCTACATCTATCTCCTTGTACCTACACACAACAAAAATAATAAATTTGGAAAAACATATAACCTAACAGAAACCATTTTTAACTCCATACGGTTTTTCTAGACTTCTGGTGCCTCTAAATTTATGTATTGCTCCTGAAATAGAATATCATAAATATGTCAAAATCCAAATGTTAGAGCAGAAACATGGCAATTCAGGTTTATACAAAAAAATGAAGCAACAAAAAGAAAAGCCTTCCAGGGTACAATTTTGAAGAAGCCTTCTTCTAAGAGTCTAACAATGTAAATCAACTTTTTGGCTCTATCGCGTGAGTATTCAGTGACACGTTTGATATCTGCCATTTCAAAATGCTGCTACAAGATTAAAAGAACATAATAGTTTTTTTTTATTAGATTGATGATTAATTCCAAAAAACATCCAAATTCCTTGAAATTGGTTTACCTGAATAGCTCAAACATAAAGAGCAGCTTCTCACAACGTTGAGCAATTCGAGGACAATCATAGTGACTGAACATATTGTTAGCTAATACTGCATCAGGAACATTAGGGAATGTAACAAGGTTAATCTCAAGAACCTGTTAATTTTTTATGAGTTTGCATACATCTTAGATAATTAGTTACAGAGTAGTTCAGATCCATTAGTAACACATTAATGTGAAAAACCTTGGTTTGTAGGTGAGCAAGGTGTTAAATCATTTAAATACATGTCATCTAGTACGATGAAACAATGTGCAAATTCAGTAAGATGTAAGCCTGTGCAAATTTAATAAAAATGCTATTAAAATCAACATCAAAATTGATGTCCAGATTTCTTTTACATGTAAAAGGAAAGGTAAGAGTGCATATAATTACAACTACAAATCATTCAAGTCTTTTGTTCCGATGAAAAATAGAAAACTTCACCTTCCAAGCCATTAGGTAAGGTCGTTAATTACGCCAATGAGGTATTCTAAGCCCTTTCTCCTTGAAGAGAGACAGAAACTACACATGAACCATGTAAAACAAGAACCAAATTGTTATCAAAGAACCAAATTGAAATCAACAATTTTACAATAAATTCGGTACATATTAATAAGCAACCAAAACCTAAAAAAAAAAAACCGATTGAACTGATGCAACAATTACAATCGTAAACATGAAGTTAGATACTAACAAACACAGTTGCAATATACATTTCAAAATCAAAAGTGTATTGAAGTTTATTTACATGAAACCATCTTAAATGGAGTGGATTGAGGAACAATTAACCTGCAAAAGATCAAGAGATAATGAGGTTGGAAGCACAAACCATGACAATGAGATTGGGCGTCAGCAATGCCGCTTGTCGTGAGGCAATGGCGATGAAATTACGAAACGTTAATGGAAAATGGGACGGTTCATGATGCTTGAAGTTAGTATTTGTAGGTTGAATCATGCTTTTACTATTCCCAATTTCTTGAAGTCGACCGATGTATTGAAGGAACCAAGGAGTCGCTTGTGTGAGGAACCGAGGAGACGCTTGTGTGAGAATGGGAAGCGACGGCAGATGCAAAGGAAATAGGTTTAAGTCAATTCCACGGGAAGTTATATGTATATTAGGATGGAGGGCAGCTCCAAACAAATTGTTTACCCGTCTAGTTGGTAAGTGCGTTTTCTTATGAGCGGGTGATCCCTTGTTCGAATCCTGTTAGCAGTGTATTTTTTTAAAATGCATTTTATTCTATAATTAGCAAGTGTGCTGCCTGAATTTTCAACCTTTCTATTTATGGAAATGGTAAATGCTTTATAATATAGTAAAGATTACTAAAGAATTAGTTATTCATTCTTTTCTTTATGACCTGTTTCCGCTCATAAATTGTATAGACCGATTTGTAAGTAATGGGTCAAACGACTCAAACCTCTAAAAATTATATTTTACACATTACTTCCTTTTTTTTGGGATAATTACTTTTATATCCTTGTAAAATTCATAAATTATTTTTATATCCTTCTCAAATTTATAAATTATCTCTATATCCTTCTAAACTTATAATTACCTTCATATCCTTCAAAACTTTTAAAACTCTTTTTATGTCCAAAAACCTAATTTATTATTTATTAAATCGTAATAATATCAATAATACAAGCAGATAAACATGATTCTTAATACATAATCAACAAATATATTGCATACTTATTTGATAATTATTGTTATATTAATGATTTAACAAATATTAAAATAGATTTTTGGAGATAAAAGAGAGTTTTAAAGATTTAGAAGGATACTATCCGGGTACCCGCGCATTGCGGCGGGGGTACCTGGTGATTGAATTTTGAGATGACTAATTGATTCGCAGTGGTGACAATAGTGACGGTGGTTGATAGTGGTAGTTGCAAATCGTAGTTATTATTGATGATAGATAAAGCATTGTGTTAAAAACGCAGATGTCACAAATTAAAATCCTACATGATGTATATTTTCAAGGCTTTTTGTTTGTTTACTTTATACGTAAAAGAGTTATTTTTACAGCACAATTTTTAATGCAATCACTACAACCATTGCTAAATACAATTGTACAATGAGATATAAAACTTGTATTCTGTGGTGTATAAATTAAAACTTTGGTGCATAAATGAATTCTCATTAGTAAAACAAGTAATAACACCCAAGGCTTCTAGCCTAGTGGTATTGATGAAAAAGATAAGGTGTTGCCCATGGCCAAGGTCATGGGTTCAAGTCCCGTCGTGGGCGTGGGGTTTATTCCCTATAGGTGGAAGGTTCGAGGGAAGGCATACTGCCCCTTGTGGATGTCACTGTCTAGGCTCGAACCACTAATTTACTAACTTGCCGTTCAAAAAAAAAAAAAACAAGTAATAACACCATAAACATCTTTTTATTTATGAATACCATATGCATATTTGGTTACATTCTCTTATATCGAAACACGCATAGGTAATAACTTACCAAGTTCTTAAATTGCAAGTTAAACAATATATATATGTGTCGTTTCGCTGGCATAATGTCTTTGTTTAATCACCTCCATAAACCAAACATAAAACCCAGATTCAATAATTAGTTAACATAAACTTCATGTATAGCTTAAAGAAAACAATATTTAAACATGATTCCAATACAAAAAAACCAACAAAATAGACAGAATTCTATCATTATCTTTCATTTTTTGGTTACAACTTATCACTCGTAAATACAAGCTTGAGAAACGACCCATTTCCAATATTTACCATCAACTTTACATATAAAAAGAAATCATCAATTTTATTAATTGATTCATCTCCATTATTCGGTTCGGTTAGATTTCTGGACCGAACTCACCCCTATATTAGTGTACTGGCCGTCACTGTTTTTTTTCAAGACATCATAGGCAAATGCAATATTTGACACAAATTGGACAGAACCCAATGCTGCAAGAAGAAAGTTGAGCAGAAAAAAAATAATAAATTAGAAAAAATATAATAAATTAAGCCATTAAGATTTTAGAATAAAGTGAAATAAGAAAGTTAATGAATAAGCCCGAGTCTAACTATTAACAAAATTATAGAAGGAAAAAAACAATGTACTACATATCCGAATGAATCAAAGTTAAAAGCATTTCCAAAAGCAAAAAAAATTACCTGTAAATCTCTATGAAGCATTAATTAGCAGAAATTTTAGAGAATAAAAAAGAGCTCCAATTTATAAAGTTTATCGATTCTCCAAGCCTGGAAGCTTATGATAGGCCTCAAAATTGTCTTTGCGTTTATTCTTTCACCTAATAAATCATGTCTTGAAGAGCGAGAGAAATGGCAATAATGGCATTTTTAACGGCTACAATATCACCCTCAATCTTCCGCAAGGTTAGAGAAACACAAGAACAAACAATCTAATTCAGATTTTTAAATTTAACGAAGAACAAAGTCTGAAATTAAGTTTCTTCACAAAAACAGTGTTTGAAAAACCTAATTTCACATTAATCGACAATTGGGAACTTACTGATTAGGGTTATTGAGATTGAGGGAGAAAAGTTATTTGAGAACTTGCTGCAATGTTTGAAGAAGACGGAGCAACTTCAAAACATCCACCATCACTTATCATTTATGTAACACCTCAAATTTTAATACAAAATATTGGCCAAAATAAAACGTTTCATAAATAGAAGAACATCCTCAAATTTGGATTTACAAAAACCTTGGTATGAAATCAGAGTATAAAAGTAGGTGTTACAAAATAGATCATAACCAAGCTAAGACTAAATCCAATCTAGTGTTCTTCTAATCTAGGTCCCGCATCTCTATCCATGCGTACCTAAGCCTTCGATCCCGAACCTGAGTACATAGCAAAACAAAACAAGGAGTACGTGAGACAAAAATGTCTCGTGAGCTACATGGGTTTAAACCCGATAATAAAAGTGAAATGTCTCATTTCATATAACCAATCAATATACATATATATATATATATATATATATATATATATATATATATATATATATATATATATATATATATCCCACTATCCATTCTAGTCACCACAGTGTGACCCTATCAATCTTGCTTACCTAGCAATCACGTCTAACTATCGGGTTGCCCCCGAACTAGCTAGAATCACATACATATCTAGTTATCGGGACGCCCCCGAGCTAACTAGAAACAAGGTACCGGCAATAGGATCGCCCACGCTACCGATACCTGCCTTGCCCACCGGAATACGTCCAATGAGTAAGACTACTATCGTGGTTGAGTCGATGGGAATCCACCCAACTGCCCCTCACACCACACCTATCGTGGATGAGTCGATGGGAATCCACCCAACTGCCCCTCACTCCACACCTCATGACCGGGAGTCGCCCGTGTCATCACATAACTAACGTGGAAGAGTCGATGGGAATCCACCCAACTGCCCCTCAATCCACATCTCATGATCGGGAGTCGCCCGTATCATCACATTATCTCAATCTCATCATAACCCTATGGTTATGCCAATCTAGCTCCAGCTATCACGTTCATCATCAATCAAGTTAGTCCAATATTATCGGTAATATCTATCACTAACTCAAATTACTATAAGTCTACACATATAAGCAAATAGACCGTAACACAATTAATGAAAATATGTACAAGGGCTATGTACTCAGTAAATTCCACACGTACTCACCTTAGTAACAAAGATGCTTTAACCGTATTCTTTCCGCCGGTTCCTTGCTCACAATTCGTCCACTTCAATACTTCACCGAATGTCTAAAACAATTATCACAACAAGATTATCATCACAAACTACTACCAATGTGTTCATCTACCTCTAGATAACACCCATCAATCCATTCCCCCAAATATGGTGATTTACCAAACCCTAGGTTTAACCAACCCGTAAGATTCTTACAAATCAAAATCATACACTTGTTTCCTTTGTCAATATACCATCTATTAAGTGTATACAACCTTTATTTAACCATTAATCACCAACCCAAGAACTAGGGTTTCAAACCCAAGCTTCTAAACCCATAGATCTAAAGCTACAACTACAAAGGAGTGAAGATATACCTTTAATCTTCAACTAGGAGTGAAGAATCGCAAGATTTGACCAAGAAATCTGCTCCAAATGATGATTTGCACTCAAAATCGTTCACAAGCTCGAGAGGAAGAAAACTAGGGTTTTGAAATGCATTAAATGAGCTCAAACCCGACTTTAATGCTGTCGTCCAGAGTTCACGGCGTGAACCAAGTTCGCGTCGCTAACTCTGCATATCGCAAGCAAACTTAGCGATCGATAACCCAACGCGAACTACTTCGCGACCCAAAGCAAAACTACCTGGCCCGACTTCCCGATCGCGACCAAAGTTCGCGTCGTGAACTCCCTTAGGCAGCAGGGCTGCACTTTTTCATCTTTGTCTCGACCCGGTTTCGCCCATAACTTTCTCGTACGGTGTCCAAACGACACGAAACCAATTTCCACGTGTTTTATATGATTTATCCATAATTATCATATTTTTACATATTTTATTTATTTACAAATTTCGGGTCGTTACAATTTAGCTTATCCCTCAATTTTTCTCGACATGCTTTGAAGAAATAATTTGGTTAAAACCGCAGATGATGAGTGGTGGGATAAAAAAGGATTCTCATAGGTTGCAAGCTTTAATGAATCGAGGAGGCGTTCTTGAATCGAGGAGCTTAAATGCAGAATTGAAGAGACTGAGAAGACGATTGGTTTAACTTCATGCTCCTCGATTCTATCCATGTGAAATCGCAAGTTCGAGGAGCCATGTGAACATGCGGGTTCGAGGAGGCCATGTGGTGGGCATGGGCACGCTTACCTCAATTAAGAGGCGGACTCAATTATTTTGGTGGGCCGGAGCCCACATTGTAGATAACATTGATGGATACGAAAAAGTTGATAAGATTTAATAGTTTTGTTGTTAGAAAAGTTATCGCAAGCACATGCCACAGCAGTTGGTTTGGGCGGTATTTTCTAACCTGGTGGTCTTGGGTTCGAATCCCAGCTCATTCTTTTTTAACCAAAAGGATAACATTCCAAAAATAGCAAGAATTTGGCTGAATTTTCTGCATGCTATTTATGGAAAGGCTTAAATGCTTTATAAGTAGTAGAGATATACAAAATGGTATTTTGTTGAACCTTGTCTACACTGTGTCCCTGTCGCTTCAGCTAGTCAATCCTCTGCTTCTGGCTTGGACATGCGAGTTATATTTAAGAAAACAAAAAATGTATTAAAAATCAATAAATATCAAATTTTACAGAGAAATTTGTGTATAGATAATTTGATAATTTTGATGGCTTTACAATAAACGCACAAACATTGTGATGATAATTGGCAATTTAAGTGGATCAAATTAAGCCAAATTACATTTCAAATTAATGAGATTGTGGGAAACAGATTCAACTAAATTGAATATAAAGATATTATCAACAGAATTTGAGGGGTAATAATCTTACCATATCAGACAAAAAAAATCAGAGACAATTATTTACAATTAAAAATAAATAATGACATCACATTCACCTGTTTGAGAGAAGAAACTTGAGCTTCTACCCATTCCATAGCTTTCTTTTTTAGCCTACATCAAACACCATAAAAGATAAATAACACAAATCACTTATCCGAAACAATGAACTACATTAAAAGAATGGAAATTTTGTGTAATCATCCACTATGCACTAAATAAAGTGATTAATACCATTAAATCGGATCTATTTACGTTTATGTTGCCAGCAATGGATTTGATTGATTAAAGACGGTGTTGCAAGCTAAGTATGGAGCGATACAAGAGAATTGAGATACAGTATATAAAATCGATTAAGATACTAAATGAAAATCGAATTGAACACTTACCAGAAGAATCGAATGGATGTTCAAAGAGTCTTGGGCCGCTAGGGTATGCGTGAGCGACTATATTTTCGTCTCTTCAATCTTCGGCCTTCCCGTGAAAGCAGCAACAATTATTGAGTGTTGAGAAATAGGGTGTAATCGAGGAGGATGGTGGAATCTAGGAGGCAATGGTGGAATCGAGGAGGCAATGGTGGAACCGAGGAGGCACTGAAATTTCTTGGTTAAGCAAAGAAATCATCATGTTGAAGGAATCGAAGCAATGGCTAGTTTGAATTTTGAAAGAACAGAAGTCGGATGTGTCAATCAATTGTTTTGGTGGATATCATTTATTATTTTGCTGTTTAGGAATCGGATTGCAAACGAATATCCGCCCTGGTGGTTTGTGCGTTCTTATTTAACCCACAGGACACGGGTTCGAATCATGGCTGTAGCATTTTTTTTTTAGTAAAATGGTTAAATTCCAAAAAAGGCAAGTTTGTGGCTGAATTTTCAGCCGGCTATTTAGAGAAAAGTCCTAAATGCATTATAAGTAGTAGAGATGGAGGTAATTATAAAGTTTAGAAGGATATATAGATATAATTTATGAATTTGAGAAGGATATAAAAATAATTTATGAATTTTATAAGGATATAAAAGCAATGAATTTTTTTTTTTTTTTGCTGCTACTCAAATTTGCTAAGGCAACGAACAAACCTGTTGGCACACTTCTTTTAACTATGTTGACAATTGAAAAGTAGAATTTGCTACTTCAATTCATTTGACATAACATATGTTGGTAATATTAACTAGTTTGGTTAGACTTTTTATGATAGCAATTTTAACCTTGTTATCATTCATACCATCATTAAACAAAATTGAGGTTGAATTTTTAAAAGACTGTTTATAACCCCTTACTAATGAACGCAATATAATCTTAATTTTTAGTGTCTTAATCATATATTTAATTTGTATGCTTTATGTATTAGGGTCAGTGGCGTACCCAGAGAAAAAGTTGAGGGGTGTCACCGGTTGCATATATTTTTCTCAGGGGTTGCACCTACACTAATAAAAAGAAAATTTAAAAATTTTAACATTATTTTTACACTATTCGGAAAAGTTTAAGGGGTTGCACGGACAACCCCGGGCACCATACTAGGTCCTCCCCTAATTAGGGTAATGTTAGGTGTAGAACCCTTAAAAATACGTTGTTTGAGTTAATATTCCATCCAAACTTATAAATTCCCTCACTTACTTCCAGAATTGCCGATAGAACATTGAATTGTCCATCTGCTAAATCATTCTCCCATTTTGATTATGTGCCCTAGAAGTCTCCCATTTTGTTATCGTTATATCATTTTTTATTTAGTAATCAAGTTGTTTTTATTAAGTAATCAAGTTGTTGACTAATGAAAACGTAACATAAAGTCAACTCTTAATGATTGTATTAGACACAAATTTGCTCAATAACTAAAAATACATAAATGTAAAAATACGTTATTTTTTATAGCGAAATATACCCGGTTCCAATATTATTATCCACCAAAGAAAAACATATAATTTAAAAATTCTACATTAATTACACTATACCGCAAATCAAATTTTATCTTTCCTACTTAAATATATTTAATTGATTGAAATTTAAGAAAAAATAATTATTTTGGAGCAAATCAAAATATAAATATAAATAATAAAATTAGGACGGATGAAGTATCACAAAATGTTATTTAGAGATTAACCGGAACGCATTAATTAAATAAAAACAAAATGTTTCAGCTATTAAAAAAAGCATAATGTTTAGAACGTCTGAACGTGTCATGCCACTCTTATACAATAAAATTTTTTTCCTCAATGAGTATTACAAATTATAAAAATGAGTTTTTAATATTTTATTAAGAACAAACAAAAATACAATAATCGAAAAAGCTGATCACTGTTCTTCCCTTCCACCCCTTTCTTCCTCCATAATCTCATTCGTGTTTTTTTTCCTTTTGATTCCACTTGCAACAGAAATCAAAATTTTCAATTGCAGTGACGAATTCTAATAAATAATTGCATTTTCTCCACTCTCATTTACTTCACATATTTCCTAAAATCATCGAATTGTGATTGCTTCGATCGTCATTTTCTTACCTATGATTTCGCAGAAAACCCTAACAATTCTGCTGTCACTAAACACATTAATTATTAATGTCCTAAATTCTTTCCTCAACCTAAATTACGTCGTCTATTATAATCATAATCATAATCATAATCATAAACGTAATCATAATACCTCACCTCACCTCATAATAAACCCCCCTATCTTTCAATTGAATTGATGTGGAATTGAACGTTTTTTCGTGATCGTATTGGTATTATTGTTTCTGTTTGTAATTCGAAATTGGAGAATTCGTCAATCGATTTCTCTATGAGATGGTCAACATTTTTGGAATTTAGAAATTGGGGAAATAGCGAATCAACATTTGGCATCCGGTTGGGACGGTAACAGCGCCATTAAATGGCGCTGTTCAAACGCTTCTTTTATCGTAAGCCGCCGGATCGCCTCCTTGAGATCACCGAGAGGGCTTTCGGTACGTAACTCTACATATTTTGCGTTCAATTTGTAGCAAATTTCGTTAACAATTTACCCGCCAAATTGTCAATTTCGTTATTTTGCAGTTCATCTGCTTAGTTTTTGAATTCCCTAACTAATTCTAAGTAACAAGTTGTTAGTTCAGCAATCAATTGAGCTACCAGCCGTATATAATCAACTTCTTTAGGTTTTTAAGATGCAATTAGAGTAGAATTACTGATTGGAAACTGATATATTTTTTAAATTCAGTATTCGATTGCTGCTTCTCGTCTGATGTAATGGAAGCAGATGCATACAAAACCTATATAGGTGGCATTGTACCTCAGCTTCGAGACTATTCTCCTGATTCTTCTTTCATGGTTATTAACTTCAAACAAGCCAGTGAAAAACCAACCCAAATTTCAGAAATATTACCTAATCATAATATAAAACTCATGGAATACCCTTGGGAACATGAAGGCTGTCCAGTGTTACCATTTGAAATGATCAATGACTTTTTAAACTCCAGTGACAGCTGGCTGAGTTCCACGGGCCAAAAAGACGTGCTTTTAATGCACTGTGAAAGAGGAGGGTGGCCCGTTCTTTCTTTCATGCTTGCGGGCCTTCTTTTGTGCAGAAAACAATATACGGGTGAACAAAAAACTTTAGAAATGGTGTATAAACAAGCTCCTCGTGAGCTACTTCATATTCTGTCACCTTTAAATCCTCAACCGTCACAATTAAGGTATTTACATTATGTCACTAAAAAAAACTTAGGGCTTGAATGGAAACCCGAAGAAGCACCTTTGGCTAAAGATTTAGACTTTATTAAGCTTAAATCTCTTCCTTTAATTGGTGGAAAGGGCTGCCGACCCATTATCCGTATATACGGGCACGACCCGTTATCAACTGGTTCAAATAAAAGCTGCAATCTTTTGTTCTCATCCTCAAAAGGCAGGAATCATGTTAAATGTTATCGAATGGTAAATTGATTTATTTTTTTTAATATTTCCAACAATCAGTGCGTTAGTTATGATCATGAATATTATATGATTTCAGAATGAATGCCAGCTGGTGAAAATGGATATACATTACCGTGTTCAAGGGGATGTGGTTCTTGAATGCATACATTTATATGATGATTATGTAAGAGAAGAAATGTTGTTTAGAGTAGTTTTTCATGTTTCATTTATGAGAAGTAATTTATTAGAGTTGCGTCGTGAGGAATTTGATCTTAGGTGGGACGCGAGTGATCAAATGCCAAGAGACTTCAGAGCAGAGGTTGACTTTTGACTTTTGGTTGACTTTGACTTTTTGTATAATGTCAGTAACGTTGTTTCGTAAAATTGTATCAGGTACTTTTTGTGGATGTTGACCCTCCTCCAAGTGTTGTCACACCAGAACGAGTATCGGTTGATGGAAGTGAGAGTAATTTTTCTGATGAATTTTATGAGTTTGAAGATGGTATTGACCACCATGAATTAATTATGGAAAATTCTAGTTTTGTTGAAGATGATATTATGTCAGCATTTGAGGTAGAAGCACACTTGCTGGAAGATTTTGATTTGATGCCTGAAATAGTCAAAGATGTTGACTGGAAGCTTCCGGAAGTCAAAGATGTTGTAGTAGAGGAATTAAAAGTTTATGAAGAAAAAGATGAGAATGAAAAGGTGAAGAAAGTGGATAAATATTTGTTGGGAAATTCAAAAAAAGAAAGTGTAAGGCAGGCGAAAGGGGGTGTTGTGTCAAAATGGATTCCTTCTAATAAAGGATCTTATACAGATTCAATGCATGTGTATTATCCGCCTAATTCAAGACATGTTAGTGCACCACCTGTATTGAAGGGGTCTAAATTAGTTGTTGAAGGAAAAAAGGGATCAAAGAAACAAACTTCTTGTCCACCATCTTTAAATGTTCAACGACTGAAGAAACCATCACAACAACCACCACAAACACAACCACATCAACCGCTACAACCACCACACACATATCAACCCCTACAACCACCACAAACACAACCATATCAACCCTTACAACCACCACAAACACAAACACAACCACCACAACCATATCAACCCCTACAACCACATCAACCACCACAACTATATCAACCCCTACAACCACCACAACCGCCACAAACACAACAACCACCACAAACACGACAACCACCACAACCACAACTGCCACAAACACAACAACCACCACAAACACAACAACCACCACAAACACGACAACCACCACAACTGCCACAAACACAACAACCGCCACAAACACAACAACCACCACAACTGCCACAAACACAACAATCACCACAAACACGACAACCACCACAACCACCACAAACACAACAACCATCACAACCACCACAAACACGACAACCACCACAACCATATCAACCACAACCACCACCACAACCACCACAAGCACAACAACCACAACAACCACCACAAACACAACAAACACGACAACCGCCACAAACACGACAACCATCACAACCATATCAACCACAACCACCACCACAAACACAACAACCACCACAATCACTACCACAACCACAACCACAACAACTACAACAACCACAACCACCACAACCACAACCACAACCACAACCATACCAACCACCACAACCACCACAACAACAATCACAATCACAACAACCAACATTAGCCCCTGCTAGGAATAATAGTGCAACCACATGCTTACCATCAACCCCACCACCGCCATTTACTATTGAAAATCATGTACAAGATGGTTTAATTAATGTATCGAAACCTGAATCAAAATTTTCTCAACCGTTGGGTCGTGTATGTGAAAATGCATCTTCACCTCTACCACCTCGAGTGCATGAATCCCGAACTTCATCGTTACCTTCACCTTCAGCAAAAACGACACCACTTGCACCAGTGATATCTACACCTCCTGTGAAAGTTGCTCCACCACCACCACCACCCCCTCCTCCACCACCACCATCTATAGTCCATGAAGATCCATATCCACCACCACCTCCCATCATCCGTAAAGCACCCCCACCACCACCTCCTCCACCATTGCCTGGTGGTGTTGAACCTCCTCCACCACCACCACCACCACCGATGATTGGAGCACCACCTCCACCTCCTCCACCTCCACCAGGAGGAGCACCTGGACCTCCTCCCCCTCCACCATTACCCGGAGGACCTCCTCCCCCTCCACCACCACCTGGAGGACCACCACCTCCACCTCCACTCCCAGGAGGAGCACCACCACCTCCACCACCACCTGGAGGAGCACCGGGACCTCCACCACCACCAAGACCACCTGGAGCGCCTGGACCTCCACCACCACCCGGTGCACCCGGCCCGCCAGGTGGCCCTCCACCACCACCTGGAGGCCGACTGGGTGGCGGCCTGGGCAGAGGACGTGGGCCCCCAGCCAAAAAATCAACAATGAAGCCATTGCATTGGAACAAGGTAACTAGGGCTGTGCAAGGAAGCTTATGGGAAGAATTGCAAGCACATAACCATGGGTATTCTATTATCTATAATCTATATTCATATGCATACATTTCACTTTTTCATATGATAATTTAAATGACATACAAATAAATTGTAGTGGGACAGAATTTGATGTATCAGAACTTGAGTCACTTTTCTCTGCCATAGTCCCAAAGAAAGCTAATCCTAAAGATGCAAAAAAGGCCGCTAGTTCTAAACCTGAAAAAATCCAATTGGTAATGCAATATAAATTTACTACCTTTTTTATCCTCTAAATTACCTTCTTCTTTTTTAATTACAGAAACAACATTGTTTGAATCCCCTATTTTCACAATTACTTTCTTATTTGTAGGTTGATCTTAGGAGAGCCAATAACACCGAAATTATGCTTACAAAGGTTAAAATGCCACTGCCTGATATTACAGTAAGATAATTTCACATAACATCTTTTTTCAAGTGTTCTTTTTATTTTTATCAATTTGTGTATTGAACAAAAAAAACTTTTGTTTCTACTCATTTTAATATTGTGTTAATAATGGGAATTTCTTGTGTCAAACTGCAGGCTGCAATTTTAGCTATGGATGACACACTTTTAGATCTAGATCAACTAGAAAATATTCTCAAATTTTGTCCTACAAAAGAAGAGATGGATCAACTCAAGGTGAAAACCATAACTTTTTAAAATATTTTTAAAAAAATGTAATTTTTTTATCCGAACATTTATTTTCTTGATTTTCTGTTGAGATGTCCCACATTGGACAAAAGATGAACCGGTAATGTGCTTATAAGGGTCATGGGCTACTCCCCTTACAACCAATTGGTTTTAAGGTGGAACCCCACAATCTTACATTTTCTGATTTAGTATTGTTTTTCTGATTTAGTATTGTTTTTCTGCATTGTGACTGTTCAGAATTATACAGGTGATATTGAGTTATTGGGCAAGTGTGAACAGGTCAGTATCAAGATCATCACACATTTTATTTTTTATTATTAATTTTAATGATCCATGTATGAACAACTTATATTACAAACTTGGTCCCTTAATTTTAATTTTAATGCATATTTAAGTGACTATAAATGCATATTCTTGTAGTTTTTCCTGGAGCTAATGAAGGTCCCACGTATGGAGGCAAAATTAAATGTTTTTTTGTTCAAACTTCAATTTAATGTTCAGGTTTGTGGTTTTATGCTTTAAATGGCTGCTAATTCTTACATGTTGTGATTTTTTTTTATTATATGTCATTTGGCTTTGTTATTTCCAGCTTGCAGAGTTTAAGAAGAGTTTAAATCTTGTAGATTCTGCATGCAATGAGGTGCTTTTACTGTTATTAATGCAATGTTTATGCTTTATTTTATTTTATATTATTTTATTTTATTAAAATCTATATCTAATCTAGCTGTCTTTTTGGTTTATTAGGTCAAAAGATCTACCAAGTTAAAAGAAATCATGAAGAGAATTTTATATTTGGGAAATACATTAAATCAAGGAACTGCTAGGGGTAAGAAATCATTAACGTTTTTAATTACACAATATATTTTAACATCTAAAATAGATAAAATAAAAAAATTAATAGTATTTATCCAAAATTTGTAGGTGCTGCAGTTGGTTTCAAGTTAGACAGTCTCTTGAAACTAACCGATACACGAGCGTCAAACAGCAGGATGACTTTAATGCATTATCTCTGCAAGGTACATGAAACCAGAAGGCTTATCCTTTAGTTTCAAAAATTACACTGATGGTCCTTAGTTCTGAAAGGTTTTTCACCGATGGTCCTTTACACTAACTAACGTTAATTTTTTTAAATTAACTTACCCCATGCTGTTAACTTACCCCATGTACAATGCACGTGAGGGTAAAAAAGTCATTTTTCATTTCTTCTTTTTTTTATTCTTAAATTAAAAACTTTTATTTCTTTCTTTCTGATACGATCCTATTATTAGCATATTATTATTATCTAAGTATTATTTTATTAGGATATTATTATTTCGTTTCCTTGTTTATCTAGGTCTAGGAATAGGGCCGGCTCTATTAATAGAGACCGATTCCCTCATTGTTTAGGCAGAGAGAATTTGGTTATTGTTTTCAGTATTCTTGTCTTTCATTGTTAGGGAGAAACCTGGTTCTCCAATTCCAGGATTATCATTTATACATTGATTATCGGTGATTGACATCGTTAGTTTGCTTATTATTGTTCGGTTCGTATCACTTTCTTCCCCATCTTCAACATTCATCCCCAATCTTCAAAAAAAGAAATTAAAAATAACTTTTTTACCCTCACGTGCATATCAGAATAAATTAACATCAGTTAGTGTAAAGGACCATCGGTGAAAAACCTTTCAGAATTAAGGACCAAAAATGTAATTTTTGAAACTAAAGGACCATTGGTGAAATTTGCTATAAACTTAAAGGACCATCGTGTAATTTACTCCTAAAGTTATTAGCTCTAAAACTAAAATATATATATATATATATATATATATATATATATATATATATATATATATATATATATATATATATATATGTCTACAGGTTCTTGCCTCCAAAGCACCACACCTTTTAGATTTCCATGAGGATCTTGTTAACTTAGAAGCTGCAACGAAGGTTAAATTTGTCTTTTTGTTAATATTTTTCTGTTAGTTAGGTGGCTAATTACTGATGAGAGGCTTAACTTGCAGATACAATTAAAAATATTAGCAGATGAAATGCTGGCTATTAACAGTGGACTGAAAAAAGTCAAAACAGAACTAGATGCTTCTGCAACTGATGGTCCAGTATCTGAAGGTTTTCACAGGGTTAGTTATGTAATTTCTTGAAATATGTGTTAATTAGGTGGCTAATTAAGCAGCCCTGTTAGAGATTTTTGGAACCCTGATTTGATTAATGTTTTTCTGACATTGTTAGACATTGAAGGAGTTCATTGGGCAATCTGAGGGTGAAGTGACAACTGTATCAAGTTTCTATACCATTGTGGTAAATATTTATAAACTTTATAAAAATATTAGCATGTAAAAGGTAACATATTTTCAGTTAATTTCTATTTTTTAGGTCTTTAAATGTTGATTTTGAAAGTTTGTTAATTAAAAAAATAGAAATTGATTGAAAGTAGGTTCCTTTTAAATGAAATATGTCCAATTTGGTATAATCTGACAACATCATATTTTTGGATTATTATTTCATTAAATAATTTATGTTTCAGTGTAGAAACGCTGATGCATTGGCCCTATATTTTGGTGAAGATCCTGCTCGTTGCCCTTTTGAACAAGGTAAATTGCATATAACCCTACCAACTTTCACATTGTGTGCATTTAAGCCCTTTAACATTGTTTTAGCATGATTAATTCTCATAACTTAATTGATTTTGCAGCAACTCAAACCCTTTTGAACTTTGTGAGACTGTTTAAAAAATGCCATGAGGAAAATGTAAAACAGGCAGAAGCTGAAAGAAAGAAGGCGGAAAAAGAAAAGGAAGCAGCAGCTGGAAATTCAAGAAGAAAATGACAGCTGGAAATTCAAGTTTTATTATTAAGAAAAAAAGAAAATCATTTATTGGATTTTCAAACCTCTTCTTCAGAAGATCAATCATTCATGCAAAGTCAAAGTGTCTGGTCAATGAAGAATTTGCAAGCCCAACCAGATCACAAACCCTAAATGAAAATCAATTAAACTGAGCAAAAAAGGGCTGCATAAATCCTGCAAACAGCTCTGCTCTGCTGCACACTACAGATAGATACATGTACATATACATATACATACAGATCTTCATGGGTGATCTACACCCATCAGTTGGCGGCTTGTGGCGGCTCACGGCTGTCGGCATCAAAGTATAGCATAGCATAACAGTGTACAGATTTCTAACCCAACTACCATAACCATAACCATATTCGTTTTTTGTATCCTGATACCACTAATTTGTTTGTTTTTTTGGTTTGGTTCCTTTTTACCAGTTTTGTCGGGAACCAAACTTTTTTGTTATTGTTGTATATAAAACTAGAAATAGAAGAGAAAATAGGAAAAAGTGTAATTGTTGAGATATAGGCTGCAAATTTTGTTATTGCTTATATATATATATTCAGAATGAGGAATTTATTTTATCATTTATTCACTTTTGGGTGTTGGGAGAGTTTTGGTTGGTCGGTAACTTTATGGCCACTGATAAGGTTATTATTAGTGTACATCAGAATAATGGCTAATGTAATATTCTTATCAAGCCTAAATTTATGTTTTGCCGTTTTCTATATGAATTCCTGCCTGAATCGAAGTGATTTATTTTCATCCGAGTCGTGTATGTTGTATTGCTGTTATTCGTGTAGATCATAGCATAACTTTATTTCAAAAAAATATTCACAACATAACTTTCTGTTAGCAAAATGATTGTTTTGATGATTGGGAAGATGGAATTTATGCCAGTCCACTTTATAACAAATTCGTGACATAAAGGTACTAAAGTCAATGGTTTACCTTGTCGTTGGTGCGTTTGCTCATATGACTTGTACATTATGTATGGTAAGTGGTGTATGTATTTAAGGTTTGGCCGTAGGCCTGTAAACGAACCGAACGTTCAACGAACCGTTCGTGAACTGTTCGGCGGGAGTTCGTTTATGTTCGTTCGTTCTAAACAAACGAACACAAACAAGATTTTGTGTTCGTTTACTTAAACAAACGAACACGAACAAAGGCCCGTTCGTTTGTTTACGTTCGTGAACACCCATTCGTGAACACCGTTCGTGTTCGTTTGTTTGATAGTGTTCGTTTAAGTTCGATTAAATATACAATATTAGTTTCTGCAAACTGTTTTCTAGTTTTGGCTGGAGAAAGCTTCCACGTAATTATAAATATGCTGCTTATAATATTAGTTAACTATAACTAAAATTATAAAAGGTAAATATATAAACTCCTAACCCTTCAATCTCACATCTCAGATTCTCACCCGCCCACTTCGCTAACCCTAGATCTCAGATCTACACTTTGTTCGTTTATGTTCGTTTGTGTTCGTTTATGTTCGTTTGTGTGCGTTTGTGTTCGTTACCCCTGTTCACGAACAGTTCATGAACACTAAATTTTCTTATCAAACGAACACAAACACAAAATTCCTTTCGATAAGTGTTCGCGAACCGTTCACGAACACATTTTTTCCTTAACAAACGAACACGAACAAGGCCCGTTCGTGTTCGTTTGGTTCGTTTACAGGCCTATTTGGTCGTGACTTTGTTCACCAATGGACATATTAGGGGCGATTTAAAAAAGTAAAATACAAAATTCTTAAAAAGTACTTCGCTTTTAAATATTCACAAAATAGATCGTGCGACTGTGCGACTCAACACAAAATTTGATAAGTGTCCTCTGCTCACAAACAAAATGGTCTGGTCGTACATCAGTTGTACAAAAATAAATCAAGTCGGACGGTCTATATCGGAAAAGCCGAGCCGAACAAATCTATTTTGGGGAAACGTTATTTTTGACTTATGGCCGATTCGGGTTTTTTGTCCCTAATGTTTTTTTGTCCCTTAAGTTTTTCAAATTCTGGAAATTTATCCTTCCGTCCAATTTTGACCGTTAAGTGACGATTTTTTTTGTTAATTCCCCAAATTACCCCTATTTTAACTCTTTTTAAACAAACTACTTGTACCTTATGCTTCAATAATTGTACTTTATGTTCATCTTCCTCTCTCCTTCAACAACATCAAGAACACCTTCATTATCAACCATCTTCTTCAAGAACACCTTCATTACCAACAAATCAAACCCCTTTTTCGTTCAATTTCTGCAAACATAAACCCTAAATCGGAACATGCAAATCGTTTTTATGATTAAGAACTTGCAAATCGAAACTTTCAAACCCTAAATCGGAACTTGCAAACACAAAATCCAAAGAACAAGAACACATAATCGGGAAGGTCGCAGATCTGGATTTTAAACACACATTCATGGTGGTTATCAAGAACACATAAAACACTCACCGATGAAAAACCCATTCAAGAACACAAGAACACATAAAACACTCATTCTTCTTCTCCCACCGATGAAACCCCCATTCTTCTTCTTCGTTTTCATCTTGTAAGCAGAGACAAACCACCCCCCCCCCCATCTCCACCGGAGTCCACAACCACCGTAGTACACAACCGCCGGACAAACAGACGGACAAACCCCCACATCTCCATCTGACGACTGCCCGTTCTTCCCGGATTTTCCATCACCACCGCCTCCCCCGCCGGCGACTCCATCTGCTTCCGCTATTGTTATTGCAATCGTTGTTTTATTTACAGATTCGGAAGCGGAGAAGGTCTGGTGAGCGGCTGGAGAAGACGACGAGAGAGCTTATAGTGGCGGTGATGGTGGTGTCGTACGGTGGTGTACAGTGACGGAGAGAGGCGGTGGTTGTGGTGGTGGATTTGGGCAGATCTGAAAGTGACGGAGAGAGGCGGTGGTTGTGGTGGTGGATTTGGGGGAAATGATGGTTTCTTGAAGAACATGAAGAATGAGGAAAAAAGACGTAAATACCCTTATTCTTTTTGCATTTTTAGTCACTTAACGGCTAAAAATAGACGGAATGACAAATTTCCAGAATTTTAAAAACTTAATGGACAAAAAAACGGACAACAAACATTAGGGACAAAAATCCCGAATCAACCATAAGTCAGGAACAAAAAGTGTAATTTACCCTTTTTTTTTCAATTGGATTGACAATTAATTCAGATCCTAAAATCAATGTAGCAGGTCATTACTAGTAGCAGATAGAGATGCTTGAGTGTAATAATTACTAGTAGCAGATAGAGATGCTTGAGTGTAATAAAGTGGATGAAAAGTGAGTATTTAAGTTACAACTAACAATTACTTTGTATAATTGTATAATTTTTCATGACAGAAACATATATTTATCACTTTAAACTTTATTTTAAACTTTATCTTACTCTTCTTTTATATAACTATAATAATTTGTAATATATAACAAACTGATGTATATAAAGATACTTTCTCAGCATCTATTGTTATTTTAGATAAGAGATACATGACAAATGATGATGATATATATAGTTACTCATGAAAATTTTCTATTCATCTTTGTTTTCCTTGGTAAATCGTTATTTTTTATATATATTTAGCCTACAATAAATATCATAAGTTTTTTTCAAACATGTCATATAATAAATAAAAAACTAGCGAGAAACTAAAAAATTATTTAAGCCAATATATCCAACTAGTATTAAGTTTCTTACTACGATTACAAATTCAACTAAAGGAATATTCTTTAATAAAATCTACTTAAGTATAAGATCTTTTCTTTAATATAGTATGCATAAAAATAAATGTTATACGAGTTTTGAATGTAGTGTAAATTTGAAGGTCTATACATTAAACGCAGGGTGCACACAAAAACCACGTCGTGCCCTTCGACTATTGTACATAGGTAGAATTTCCTGTAATGAAAATTAGATTTTAAAAGAATAATAAAAGCATGGACTGAATTTGTCCTAATCAAAAAGTGAAGGGGTATAGTGGATCGCGGCGAATGCAATGCATATCCGTTTGCTGACTCAGAGTTGAAACTAAAACTTCGTTTTCAATCTCCTCTTTCTTAAATTAATCACACCCAGAACTCTGGTGATCTTCATCCATACAAGGTATTTTCATTTTTAATCTTATGCTTTTTCAATTAATAATTGTTTATGAGCTAATTGTTGCTGTGTTCGTGCTTCATATTAGATATGCGCTTTGACTGATTCAGTTTCTTAGATCGTTTTAGGGTATAATTAAGATTTAGGATCCGAATGCTATTACTTTCATGTTGAATGGTTTTAGTTTGTTGTTCAATTTTCCCAAATTTATGAAGAAATTTATATGAATGGTGTACGTCTTAACATGGAAGATGAATTTATGGTAACAAGTTTAAAGATCTTATTTTCATATGTTTATCGTATTTGAATTATTATTGCTTTTGATCGTCAAGAGAATGTTGATAAGAAGCATTTTGCTTTTAGAAAATTCTTAATGTTACAAGTGCCCAAAGGGTTAATCCGACCCGACCCAAACCGAACTCGATTATGCTAGTCAGGGCGGGTGTTACGTTGATATCGGAGTTTTTAACCTGACCCGACCAACCCGATTCCTTATAGGGTTAGGATTGCTTACCTTTATTGGGTTTCGGGTTCACCTGATTGAAGTTTAGAGGTCTTTATCCTTAAAATTCAAGATATTTTGACCATTAAATCAGTGAATTAGCACATTAATAACTTATTAACTTTAATTCATTTAATAAAAATCACTTAACAATTATAAGTGTTAAATCAAAACCCATAAACTTCAATATATTAGATATTTTTTCAATTTTACCTAAAAGTCGACAAATCCGAAACCTGACCAACCAACCCGATTCGGGTTAGAATTTTTTACCTCAAACCCGACGACCCGACCTGATAAGAGCCATTATCCGACCCGACACCCCAATTTATTTTGTTATTATAATATGGATTATAATCTGTTATTATCATTATATGTTACTATATATATTTTATATATATTGCAGAAATATGGACAGAACATATAGAGGAATTGGTAGCATTGATACATTATTACATAATTACAAGCTTGGAAAAATTCTTGGTCATGGTTCTTTTGGTAAAGTCAAAATTGCTCAACATATTTTGACTGGTTACAAAGTGGCCATCAAAATTCTTAACCGCCGAAAACTCAAGAACCCTGAAATGGAGGAAAAAGGTATGACAACCATGTACTTTATATTTTGTTAATTATCTTTAATCTGAAAAAAATTTGTGTTTTTTATATTTAATCTGTAGTGAGACGAGAAATAAAAATTTGTAGACTATTTGTGCATCCTCATATCATAAGACTTTATGAGGTGATAGAGACACCACTTGATATATATGTGGTTATGGAGTATGTCAAATCTGGAGAATTATTTGATTATATTGTTGAAAAAGGGAGACTACATGAAAATGAAGCCCGCAAGATTTTCCAGCAGGTAATCCTCTCAAGGGTAAAAATGTCATTTTTATGATTATTATTTTATTTTATTTAATTTTTATAAAATAGATTATTTCTGGAGTGGAATACTGCCACCGAAATATGGTAGTACACCGAGATCTTAAACCAGAAAACATTTTGTTGGATTCAAGAGGAAATGTTAAAGTTGCTGATTTTGGGCTGAGTAATATAATGAGAGATGGACATTTTCTTAAAACAAGTTGTGGAAGCCCTAATTATGCTGCCCCTGAGGTCATTTTTTTATTTACTTTTTTATTTTAATTTTAGAGTAGATTACACAAATGGTCCTTTAGGTTTGTACCATATTACATATTTGGTCCTTTAGTTTCATAAATTACACTGGTAGTCCTTATTTCTGAAACTATTGACACGTTTGGTCCTTTACCTAAACAGACGTTAACTTTTCCCATCTAGTATGGTCGCGTCTGATGCACGAGGGGGTAAATTTGTCCTTTTCCCTTTCCCTTCACCAGTTTGAAACCCATAAAAACCAGTTTGTTTGACGGGAAAAGTTAACGTTTGTTTAGGAAAAGGACCAAACATGTCAATAGTTTTAGGTATAAGGACGACCAGTGTAATTTATGAAACCAAAGGACCAAATATGTAATATGGTACAAACCTAAAGGACCACTCGTGTAATTTACTCTAAAATTTATTTACTTTTCTATTTTTTAATTGATTTGCAGGTTGTTTCGGGTAAACTTTATGCGGGCCCGGAGGTAGACGTGTGGAGTTGTGGTGTCATTTTGTATGCTCTTTTATGCGGCACTCTTCCTTTTGATGATGAAAATATTCCAAATTTATTTAAGAAAATCAAGGTGTAAATATAATCTTGTGTTTTATATTTATTGTTCCAATAAAATGGTAATAAATTATTTGAAATTTATTTTTATTTTTATTTTTCAGTCAGGAATTTATACTCTTCCTAGCCATTTATCACCTGGAGCACGTGATTTAATCCCAAGAATGCTTGTTGTTGACCCAATGAAAAGAATAACAATTGCTGACCTTCGTCAACACCATTGGTTCAAAAGTCAACTCCCTCGTTATTTAGCTGTTCCTGCACCAGATGCAACAGAACACCTAAGAAAGGTCTGTCAAAACGGGCGGGTCGAGTAACGGGTCGGGTCGGGATTTTCTTGTTTTTGGTATTTATTTAAGTCATGTAACTTGTTTGTTGTATTTGTTAGCTTGATGAGGAAATCATCCTAAAAGTGGTCAATATGGGATTTGAAAGAAACCATCTGACTCAATCACTTCATAGCAGAATACAAGATGATGTAATCTTAATCTCATTTCTTTTGAAAAAAGTTTCAATTTTTATTGTTGTTAATTTATTTATTTTGTATATTTATATCAGGCTACAGTTGCATATTATTTGCTGTTTGATAACCAATCTCGCGTTGCTGGTGGGTATCTTGGAGCTGAAGTTGCAGAATCCGTGGTGCGTGATTTTATTAATTTATGAAATGCTTATAATATTCATTTTTGTGGAGAAAAATACAGGAAATGTTGTAATTTATCTGTATTTTTTACAATGAAAAATACATAATTTTAATATAAAAGTTGCAATTTTTATGGTGTACAAGTGTCAAAACGGGTTCACATTAACATGAGTAATTTTTTTCAGGTTGGGATGGGTTGGGTTAACAAACCCTTTTTGTCTGTCAAAAATGGTTACAAAAATTATGTCATTTCAGTATTAATCTGATTTTTTAATAAAATGATTTATAAGGTTTTTCATTTGAAGTACACTTTGGGATACTTTTGACCCGTTTGATCGTTTCAATCTGTTTTTATTACCAGTTTTGACCCGTTAGATATCAAATTTAACCCAAATTGACCCATACATAAGTAAACGGGTCGAAATTGCCACCTCTAAATTATATTAGGTCAAACATTTTTATGGTGTAAAATGTAATTTGGTGCAGGAGGGTGATCTTGCTACTATGCATCTAGACAATGTTGAGGATCGCGCCACAATTAACAGATTTAATCAAGATACTGCTTTAAGGCCCGCTGAAAGAAAATGGAACATTGGAATGCAGGTATGTTATTAAACTGTATTTTAACTTTAAGAAATTGGTTATTTTTCAGTTACAGCAAAATTGTAGTCCATTTCAAAATTTGAAAAAAATTACACTTTGACTCTTGAAGTCAAACTTGTGATTTTTCATACCCAATTTGGTGTGTTTCGGGTCAAACTTTCATATTCGGGTCAAACTTTCTACGTATTTAATTGTCGACATGCCTTTGTAGCGATTTATAAAGTTTTGAATTTTTGTAGTCAATATGCATTTTGACTTTTGAGGTCAAACTCATGACTTCTCATATACAAATTGAGATGGGTACTTTATACATTTCAAAGTTAAAAGATTGATCCATTTGACCTAAAGGTCAAACTTTCGTTCTATACTTAGTAATCTATTATTATATAAAAAAAAGCTTTTTTTTTTTTTCTTTTTTTTTTTTTTTTTTTTTGTAGATTCCTGCAAATCCTCGTGATATAATGACACGAGTTCTTGAAATTCTGAGAGACCTAAATGTTTGCTGGAAAAAAATCGGGCTTTATAACATCAAATGTCGATGGGTTTCCAGCATCCCTAATGCTGAACCAATCAATCATTTCATTGATTCTGATATTGTTACACGCAACAATATTCAATCACAAATCATTGTTAAGTTTGAAATTCAGGTAAAATACCCTTCAATTTTACTATTTTTTTTGGTTAAATGAAATAGTAATTTATGTTGTATTTGACTGACAGCTGTACAAGACTCCAGAAGACAGTTATTTGGTTGATGTGCAAAAGATCAACGGTCCACAGCTGCCATTTCTGGATTTCTGTGCTGCTTTGATACTGCAGCTAGAGAGTGGTGTTTTCTAAAGCACAGTACATAAATGAATGAATGCTACTTGTAAATACTATTTAATGCTCTGTTTTTTTGTTATAAATGATGAACAAATTCTTGTTATTTTTTAGGTCTTTATGTTCTGACTTCTGAATACTTGTTTCCCTTCAGAAACTTTCTTGTAGTTTGGTAGTTTCCAGGGTGAATTTCGGGAATTAATTATTGTACCACAATTTTTTATACATATACCACAATGTACAAGTATGACTGTACAAGTGTTCAAAGCAACCATTGTGGTGTGCTCATTAAAAGATAAAGATGTGGTGCAGAAATCATCCCCTATGAATTTCTCTATGTTTTGGGACACATTTGCTTCAGTTTGCTGGTTTTCTTCCTGACAAGGAATTTAGGGTTTTCTGACAAGAATTTCTCTTTAATTTTCCTTTCTTTTTTCTTATTGATTTCTTGTATAATTCGAAAAGCATAATAATTCTAATCAGATGATAATTAAAAGTAGATTTGAAGCATATGGAATTAATAATAATTTAGGGTTGTCCGTGGATGGTTAATTGGTTAACTAATCAACTTTTAGAAGTAGAATTTTTTTAGTATATAAGTGCAAAAATTATTTACCACTGTTTATATAGAATATATTTCGTCATTGTGAAGTAAAGATATTGTTTGGTTTGTGATACCATATAAATGAAATCGCGTGTGAGAGAAATTCTACTCATGGACCTGAGAATGAAAAATTGAAATTTTAATTTTCTTTTTAGCGAGAAGCATGTGACCGTGCTTTATGAGGGATTTACACATATACACATTATATTTATAAACTAACATATTTATAGCACTACAGTTAAAAAAATAAATATATAAAACACGAACAACACACTACTACATTTTGTACGATAAAACGATGGAATTTAAAATGAGGAATACATTACTCATAGTGTTAACAATCTCAAAAAGGTGTTTCTCTTTCTTAAATATAATCAAATTGATAGATTTATGTCCAAGGTGGCAACTTAGATGCACAATACAAAACGAAAGAAGTCTTAAACTAAAATATATTCACCTTCAAAATGACAGTTGGGATCTAGGTGACAAAATACTTGCTGTATAGACGCATCCTGCCACTTCTTTACTCACATTCTTTTTCTTTTTCTTTTTTCTTTTTTTTTATTCCTCTGCTTTCATGAAATGATATGCTCTCCTTAATCTCTGCGACAAACCACAATTTTTTAGTTGCTAAATTGACTCGTTTCCATATAAATGTTGAAATTGCCATAAGTATTAATTCAAAATAGTATAAAAAAATCAAAGTTGAGTACCGTTGTTGTATCTCTAATGCGAAGTAGGTCCAACCTTTCTTGTGGTCTCCGATTTGTTAAAGTTGCAAGCTGCATCCACAGCATAGTATAAAATAAACATAAATATTGTTTCTAAAGATTATAATATGGTTTTTAATTATCATCCTAAAACATAAACATATCATTGATTTTTCTATAGTTGTATAGAATATGCTTAAAAATTTGTACTTTTTGAATAAAATGATTTACCCATTTTCTTTTTAGTTGACTTTTTTTATTTGACCCGTTGAAGATATATAAAACATAAGATTCATAAGTAAAGTACCCAAAAACTGAAGCTTTCAAGATCCCTTGTTGAAGGCATTAAACCTTCTGCTTTATGCAGTTCTGTAAGTCTCATTTGATCTGCATCATTTATATAAACTTTTAATTTGTCAACTTGTCTATGATTTTACATCATATAACCATAATTATACTTTCAAATATGATTACAAAATATCATCTAAATAAAATAATATATAATCTTACCGCCTCGTGCTGCTTCTTGAGCTGCTTTTATCCATGTTCGAGCATATTCTGCAACTATATCTGTCATATCCTGCAACTGTAACCATCACAAACCACAAAATTAAAAATAAATAATAAAAAAAATAAATGTTGAATATACGAGAACCATTTCAAGATTAAGTGATAAGTTAGTTACATCAGATCTTTCTTTTGTTCCTTCTGATGGAGACAAATCCTGCACCCATTCAACCTCACCAACACGGTACCTTCATAAATAAATTTAAAATAAAAATTAAACATTTTTCCACCTCTAAAACGTGTTATAAATAAATAATCAACAAGAATGATGCTAATCCTAACCCATCTTGATCCCAGTTTCGAAGAATGTGGCATCTTCTTCGACTTTCAACCTGCATCAATTTCATCATGAATTACAGTTCAAGATTTGAATTTGACCCATTATTTGACCCGTTTAACCCATGTTGACCCGTTCATTAGTAAATGGATCAAAATCAGGAAACATGTGACCTCACCTCCAGGAAAAAACGCCCATCTGGAAGTGGCTCACAGCTGGCATTAAACAAAACGGGAAGCAGGTTATTAATTACTATAAATTATCTTGAAACAGAGTAAATTACACAAATGGTCCTTTAGGTTTATACCATATTATATATTTGGTCCTTTAGTTTTATAAATTACACTAGTAATCCTTATTTCTGAAACTATTGACATGTTTGGTCATTTACCTAAACAGACGTTAACTTTTCCCGTCAAGTATGGTCGCGTGTGATGCACAAGGGGGTAATTTGTCCTTTTCCCTTTCCATTCACCAATTTGAAACCCATAAAAACCCGTTTGTTTGACGGAAAAAGTTGACGTATGTTTAGGTAAAGGACCAAACGTGTCAATAGTTTCAGAAATAAGGACTATCAGTGTAATTTATGAAACTAAAGGACCAAATATGTAATATGGTACAAACCTAAAGGACCATTTGTGTAATTTACACTAATTGAAACATACTCTGTAATTTCCATTTCACATGCATAATCAGCTACAGATCCTGTTGTAGAGTCCAGAATAACCTACATTATGCAAATAGAAATTAGATCAAACAACCAAAAGAGTTTCCAATTTGGGTCAATTTGGTTTATGTTCCATCTTCAATGGGTCACATTGGTATGAAAAAACAGCTAGAAAGAAGCCGTGTCAAATGAAACTTCCTAAATCGTTTTATTCAAAAAGTTAACCGTATCTGACACATCAATTGTTTATAAGAATTTAAAAAAATAGGACAAAAAGTTTTTCAGCTCAAAACCCAACCCGTAACAGATATGAACCCATTTTAGCACCTATATCTAAATAAAAAAAAAAATAATTTAAACCAGATATCTACCATTCCCATTCGCCGGTTTCCTTCCATGATTCTCCTCACCTGTCATCACGAATAAATGTTAGGTCAAACATAACCAAATTAACATATTATTAGCAAGCCGGTGTAGAGATAGAATGGATAAAAAAAATATAAATAAAATAAAAAAGTTACCATAAGTCGGTAACGGGCTTCAAAAATATTTAGCTGGAATTTCTGACAAGGTAGGACAACATCCAAGACAAAAAGAGGTAAGAAATCGGGACCCATATTTGTCAAACTGTCATTTTCCAATTTTCTTTCTAAATATTCTGCTGCAAAATTCCTCTCTATTATATTTTTCAGTGTCACACTGAGAAAAAAAGAAAACATAGTGCATGTTAATTAAATCCAAATGAATGTCAGTAAATCCGATTTAGTGTAAATTATAAATTCGATTTAGTGAATAATAACCATATATCAAATGAAATCAACTCACCTTATTGCACAAGTTCTAGGGCTGATAAACAGAACTGTTCTGCACAATGGACATCTGTTTCCTAAAATTCAAGGGTCCAAAAAGCAAATCAGTGAATTATATTGTGGAAAGAAAATATTTAAGAAATAATTATAAATAATGGAAATTGGAAAGTCAACTCACCTCGATCCATTGACTGAAAGAGACACGAACGACAAAAAGTATGTCCGCATGGAGTTGCGATTGGTTCATAGAGTAATTTCAAGCAAACAGTACAATCAAAGTCATCGGTACGTGGTGTTTGACTTTGAATTTGACTTTGACCATCGTTTCCTTTCCCGAATATATTGGTTGTATATCTTTCTAAATTCTTTAGGGCATTGCTACATGATACCAGAAACATAAAAGCATATTTTTATGTATTATACTGCACAGTAAAAATGTATAAAAAAATAATAAGAAACGATATATATATATATATATATATATATATATATATATATATATATATATATATATATATATATATATATTAAACTCCTGAGGTGGCCAAGAATATTGTAATAATTTACCTTGAAGCATCAAGCTGAAGACCTGTAAGTATTACATCACGGGCTAGCTCAAACTTTTCTAACTGCCAAATAAATATTATCAAGATGAATAACTGAATATGGCAATATGCAATAGATAGTTTATATATTCACTAATAAATAGGTTGCAAAAACTCACCAATATGAGTGCATTTGCCTTCAGGATATAAGCTACTATAGAATTGCTTTTTAAATTCATAAACTGCTCCGCATCCTTCAATGCAAGCTGAATATACAAATTCCATGATTTTTATAAAAATATAAATAAAATTGGTGGTTACAAATATATATACAGAAAAAATAAATATGAGATTGAAAAATAAAGATCACATACACTAGCATGGGTTGTAGGATCCAGTCCACTCAATGGTCTAAGTTCAGACAAAGAAGCTGGTCTGTGTTTCAGGAATTGACCAATCCTGATTCACATTATCAAAGAGATCCTTAGTTCTAGTGAAACATAATTTATATATATATATATACATACACACACAAATTCACCTGAGATAAGCAGCACATCGGTTGCTAAGAATGACAGGATCATCTGGTTTAATGTTATGAGCTCTCGAGTAACAATTCACAGCCTGATAAACAAACATGACAATCAACTTTGGGACTCGAATGATCAGAAAGAGTTTAAGGAAACAATCAATAATTAGGTTCACAAAAGCTTATTTACAGATAGAATTAACAATAACAGCAACAAAATGGCTCTATAAAGCAACTAGTCTAATTAAGTACCTCCTCATAACGATCATCTCTGAATGCTTTGTTGCCCAATTTCATTAGATCATACAGATGATTAGACCGTCCTGTGTCTAATACCTCTCCTACATTTTCCTGAATTATAGATACAAAATCTTCATTTAAAACCGCATGGGTTGAAATAACAATTAATTGATATCTCAATCTTCATATAGTTCAAATCAAGCTAAATCACAAAAAATTGCGATTGAACTCCTCATTAGTGCAATCTGATCTTCACCGAGCATGTATTGATATAAAAACCTGCTGCAAATCCTCTATCTAACATCAACATTGGTATCGAGAATTGTGCAGTTTCCAGTCAATATGACAATTCAGAACATTTTTCCTGCAATTAATCGAAATCTAAGCAATTTATGAAGAACAAAAACCCTACAACTCACCGAAACAAAGTCCTGCACGTCTTGGATCCCTTCCAAGCTAAATTCAGTCGGTGATTCGTCTTCAGTAGCCATTAGAAGGCAGGGGAAATGTATATGATAAAGTAATAATTGAGCGAAAATGGAATCAAAAGAGAGTGAAAGGAGAATGTTATGGCGTTAATTGAATGTTAATGGAAGCGTGTTCTACCTTGTATCCTTCGATCCATACACGGACCACATTCACTCGTGTACTCTATATCTACTATATGTATATCAGTATCACTATACGTATATATGTATACTTGATAGCAACAGCGATTAAATTTTAGAGTAAAAAATGTGTTGAGAGAAAGAGAAAAAGCCTATGAGTAAATTGAACACTAGTTTATATGGTCCGATCAAATTACATGTTAGTTGAAACATGCACGTATAAAATGAGGATATTTTTGTACTTTACTTTTACAGTTAATTTAAAATCTAAATAAAATTTTCACATTACTAGTTGACGGTGCACCCGTTAAGTCAACAACTCACATATCTCTAAACTATAAATTCTTCAGTAATTATTGAATAATTATGACTAAACCTAACACACTTGTGCCTTTTAGTTGACGCTCAACAAGATTAAATAAAAACAAATGTGTACCTATGGTTTGAAATCTGAACTAAATTACAAGTCATCTCAACTACCATACAAACACAACTGCACAGAGAATCCACAAGTACTTGTTAATGGGTCAAATGGTTCGGGTCAAACCCCAGAATTTATAAACGGGTCAAAAAAAGAAACCATTTTTATGCCCAAAGATTCTAACCCAACAATTATAACATCTCACGCTTAACAAAACATTACGACCCAGATCCCGAAACCTCAAAACCCGAATACAAAAAATCATCAGAACATGGGGTACTAATTCTTTTTTGTAATATTAACTCTTAGTTTTGATATATATATCTTAATTAAGCAGATATGCATATAAATAGATATAAAAAGAAGTATATCATTAATCTTTATAAAAATTCATACATTGGATAATTTTTAATTATAATAAATAAACGAGTGAAATGGATAAAATTCAAACTATACATAATTGACAATACTCTATTTTGTAAGATTAATCAAATTGCAAAGCATAATCAACCAATGGCAGTTGGGTCAACTTGAGAGTCTGTTGTAAAATTCCAATTCCTGTATGTTGGTTCGAGAAGCATTTCCCGCCATCACCACAAAACACCCTGGAACTTCCAGATTCCTGGCACAATTCCTTTTCGATATCTTTCAAAACGCCAACACCATTAAAAAGACTACCGAAATCCACACCCAGATAATTATAAACAACTTCACCCAACGAAATTTCATAATTGTTCAGCTCCTTCAATCCTATATATCTTCAGGTTACCTTCTTCAAGCCCACAAAGCTTTTCAACAAATTAAAAACCCTAGCACCACCTCCTGGAATCAAATCATCAGAGGCTATGCCGGAACTGAAACGCCTCGTGAAGCACTCCATGTGTTCGATGAAATGCTGCAATCAGGAGAAGCGGCAGATGGACACAGTTACTCTTACGTCATCAATGCGTGTGCTCGAGGGAAATTGTTTCGATTGGGAGAGAAGTTTCATGGAAGGGTTTTAGCAGGTGGGTTTTCTTCAAATCTGTTTGTGCAAACTAATTTAGTGAATCTTTATTCTGGAGATGAAGATTATGGTGGATTCAAAAATGCACGTAAGGTGTTTGATGAAATGCGTGACAGAAATCTGGTAACATGGAATACACTGGTTGCTGGGTATGTCAAGTCTTATAACATCAATGGTGCACGTAAACTGTTCGATGAAATGCCTGAAAGAAATATCATTTCATACACGACAATGATTTCGGGGTATGCACAAAATGGGGGATGCAAAGAAGCAATATCTTTATTACATAAAATGATACGGGCTCGTATGGAATTAGATCAAGTAACATTAACTTCCGCCTTATCTGCTTGTGCAGAAATCGGTGATTTGAAAACGGGAAGATGGATACATTCTTACATTGACAGAAATTGGCAGATCAATAACAAAAACCACACAATTCGTCTAAATAACGCACTCTTACACATGTATGCAGGCTGTGGTGTTATTAATGATGCATATGAACTATTCAAAAGTATGTCACTAAAAAGTACTGTGTCATGGACAACCATGATTTCAGGTTTTGCAAAACAAGGGTATGGTGAAAAAGCTTTGAATATCTTCAAACAGATGGAACAAACAAAAGATGATACCTCAAAACCTGATTCAATAACCATGTTAGCTATCTTGAATGCATGCAGTCATTCTGGGCTAGTTGACCAAGGCCGTTATATTTTCAAAAACATGAAGAAAATGTGGAAAATTGAGCCCAAAATTGAGCATTATGGTTGCATGGTTGACCTTTTAAGCCGTGCAGGGTGTTTAGAGGAAGCATATGAACTTATTGAAACTATGATTATGGACCCGAATGATGTGATTTGGGGTGCATTACTTGGTGGTTGTAAAATTCACAAGAATGTGAATCTTGCTACTCAGATTGTGAAAAAGATTGTTAATTTAAATCTTGAAGATGAAAAAATTGGCGGGTATATAGTATTATTGTCAAATGTGTATGCTGGTGCAAAAAGGTGGAAAGATGTTGCGATGGTGAGGGAAAATATGGACTGTTTGGGTTTGAAAAAGGCTCCGGGAAGAAGTTGGGTGCAAACTGGTGAATCGGTTCATGAGTTTTTGGCGAGTGATGTGAGTCATAAGCATTCGTCTCGAATCTATGAGATGCTTTATTTAGTGATGGTTGAAGTAGGGTTTAATGGATATAAGCATGATGTTTATGATAGCACAATCTTAAGTTGGTCAATAGGTGAGGTGTAGTATAGGTTGTAAGCAAATATGCTTTCATTTATTGTATAGTGAATTATGTTAGGGTGAATTTCGTTATTTATTTATGGTTGAGATTTATCTGTTTAAGTTGAGAAATGATATATATGTGTAAAGACATGTTTTAAAATATGGCTAAGGTAAAACTGCCACTTGACATCTATTCGTGAGTTGTAGAAAATGATTCATTTTCTGATTTTCACGGATGTCAAGTTGCATTACACATATCTTTAAATATATCACATATGTATCATTTGTCATTATGGAGCTATGTATATTGATATTTATTCATTTGAATGTTCAATTAACATTATTTGTAAACATATCACAGTTGCCTATCTTGCAAACAATGAAAGCTCTGTTTATGACTCGTTGAGGAAGTTAAGTGTCCTAAATAGCAAGAAGTTATATACCAATATGATTGTACATTTTGCCGTAAAATTTGTACAATATCATGTGTGAAGTTAAGTTTTAATGTGTAAATCATTTCCCTAAACATACAGACATCAAAGATAGTGTTTGCTTGCGGTTATAGTTTATGTGAAGCTTGATCATTTGGACAAAGGGATGCATTCCCAACATGAATAGATAAAGCATCTTTGCATGTTGCATTTAACTTCATTCTTAGGTAACTTTGAGGTGTCTCTCCCAATAGGATTTCTTGTTGAGAAAATTTTCCTCTTCGCAATTTAATTTTATTTTCCCATAATCAAAGATAGTGTTTACTTGTAGCTATTAGAAAATTCTATATTTTCAACCATTTGAGTCTCTTAAATAATCATAATCACCTCTCTAGTTACTTTTTAATGCATGCAAACACATTATTATCCCATAAAATAACTAATATATGCATGAAATTGATATTATTAATCGAAAGCTAATTGCTTTACATTTCGACAAAAAGCAATTAATTTTGTGTCTAATTTATGTGACTTAATACAAAATCGTTTTATCATTTCGGTGCAAAACCGACAAAAATTAGAAAGTAAAAGAAATCAAAAAACTGCAACTTGATCCAAAACCTCATCGACGTACAACCAAAATTATTTTTTTAGTTCTTGATTCAGATCGAAAATGGTGCTAAATAAGTATCATTATACGGTCAAAATTAAGTAATGAATTAGTTATTGGAACACCATTTTCTTGTGAAAGGGTAGAAAGGTAATACCACACGTTACTCCTACACAAAACTTCTCTACGAAGCTAAACCCCTAATCCCGTTTCTATCTCTCTATAAAACAAAACCACAATCACACGCACCAAAAACACACACACAATTTCGCGCCCTAAAAACTTCACCTTTTTTCCTGCCAATTTCGCACTGTTTAACGATATGGTATCTAGCGTAGATCGATCGGAGATAGCTTTCTTCGACCTGGAAACAACCGTCCCGACCCGACCCGGACAAGGGTTTGCAATTTTGGAATTCGGGTCGATACTTGTGTGCCCAAGGAAGCTGGTTGAGCTCGAAAGCTACGAGACGTTAGTGAAACCACATGATCTCTCACTAATTTCCACATTGTCGGTTAGGGCCAATGGGATCACCGCCGACGCCGTCGTTTCTGCTCCGACCTTCTCTGACATTGCCGATAAGGTTTACGACATCTTACATGGTAAATTGAGCTTCAATTTTGGTTTATGATTGTAATTGCTAGTTTAATTGTCTTACTGATTGAATTTTAATTTCGGATTTTAGGGCGGATTTGGGCGGGTCATAATATAATTAGGTTTGATTGCGTGAGATTAAGGGATGCGTTTGTGAAAATTAACCGGCCACCACCGGAGCCCAAGGGAACCATTGATTCATTGGCTTTGTTAACACAGAGATTCGGAAGGAGAGCTGGTGACATGAAGGTATGATTGTTAGAAAATTTGGTACCATACATTTTTTTTGTTTTTGTTTCCATGAAGCTATTATTGTATTATATTGATATTAAGCAATCTTATTAAATCAATTATCCACCATTGTTGCAATGCTAATTGTAGCCACTCTTTTTGTTCAGATGGCAAGTCTGGCTGCTTATTTTGGGCTCGGAAAGCAATCACACCGGTAATTTATTCAAAATTTGGATTATTTGTAATCACATTAATGATTAAACAAACACATTATTTATTTATAAAAGCTATATAGAAGAGTTGGACAAAAAGTGTTCCGGGTCAACCCGACCCGAAAATTAACCTTTTGGATCAAACCCATTTTGATCAGTTACCGAACCCATCCATTTTTCCCATGCAGGTCTAACTTTTTAGTGTTTTTTTTTTTTTTTAAATAATTACAGGAGTTTGGACGATGTTAGGATGAATCTTGAAGTTCTTAAGTATTGTGCAACTGTTCTTTTCTTGGTAATTTCTCAACATTTTACCTAAAAAAACTACATTCATTTCTGACAAGAAGCTGTAAAATGACCGATTTACCCCTCATGCAGGAATCAAGCCTTCCAGATATATTCACCGAAAACAGTTGGGTATCTCCAAACGCCACTACCCGAAACCGCAGCACCACAAAAGCAGCCCTAGATGCCACCTCATCTAGTAGAAACCAAAATTCTCCTCCAAATCATCCAATTTTTTCACTTACTGCTGAACAACAACAACTTCCAGAACCAGTTGACCCGGGTCAAACCCAGCCCGACCCGTTTGACCTTGGTCAACTCATAGACAAAATCGAAAACGAACCCGTTCAAGCAAACGAACCCATGGAGGAAGAAGAGTCATCTACAACCATCACATCCAATAATTTAACTGAAACGACCAAATTTCTTGACCCAGATGAAATATCTTCACCCTCTGTAACTGTAACCCTAATTCCCTTTTTTCGCGGGCCCCAAAAGATACAGTTACTTCACAAAAACAGCCCGTTGCAGATCCGATGCAATTCAATGAAGATTCGGTTCGGGTTAAGCTCAAGATTTGTTGACCATGCTGGAAGGCCAAGATTAAGTTTTGTTGTTGATGTGCCACCAAATCTTTGTGGTGTTCTTGATGCGTGTGATAATGTTGTTAAGAGTTTTGTGGATTCTGAGAGTGATTCTGAATGGAGGCCCGTTTTGAGTAGAAAACCTGGGTTTTATAACTCACCCACCATCAGATTGCAGTAAGTTTCTTTGTAATAGTTGTACATGGGCTCACGGGCGGGTTAGTAATGGGTCAAATTACGTTTTTTTTTGTAATATTTAGTCCTACCATTTAGACCTACTCATAGACCTACCCACTTGATAGGATGACATGTGTGTTCCACTAATTCTCTCTACTAATATTATCCCTTGATTTTGACACGTGTCTTTCATCTAATGAGTAGACCTATGAGTAGGTTTAAATGGTAGGCCTAAATACCAATACTCATTAAAAAAATATCCCTAAACTATTTTGCGAGTTCTCTGATTTTTTTCGTGAATGACCAAAATACCCTTGCAAAAAAATTCAGAACTTTTGAACAAATAAATTAATATACTTCCTCCGATTCAAAATAAGTGATACACTTTCCTTTTTAGGGTGTATCAAAATAAGTGATACACTTTGAAAATTTACCTTATTTGGCAAAAAATAGTGGGACCCACACCCACTAACTATGTACTTTAACAAAGTGAAAAGATCCTTTTACCCTTACTTTTACTTTTAAACATCATTAACTACACTTTATTCAAAAAATGTGGGACCCATTTCCCACTAACCATCTAATTAATATAATTTAACCATCATTACAAAATTTTGCCTCAAAATCCGTGAAATCCAAAGTGTATCACTTATTTTGAATCGGAGGAAGTAAGGGTATTTTGGTCATTTTAGGTCAAATTATGTTTCTCTTTTTGTAATTTAAAAATGTCCCTAAACTTTTTTACGAATTCTCCGATTTTGTCCCTAAAACTTTTTTTTTCTTCGTGATTTCTGTCCCTATGGTCTTCAAATTTCGTATTTTTTTGTCAAATTTGACCTAAAATGACCAAAATACCCTTGCAAAAAAACATTCAGATCTTTTTAACAAATAAATTGAAATAAGGGTAATTTGGTCATTTTAGGTCAAAATGGACAAAAAATAATGAAATTTGAAGACCATAGGGACAAAAATCACGAAAAAAGAAGTTTAGGGACAATTTTTGTAAATTACTCTAAATAATATTATCATGTAAATTATTCTACAGATTACCTACTGTAACTGAAGGAGATAGTGCTAGATGGATCACAGAGATATACCAGAAAGAATCATCATCAATACAACGGGTTATTTTCAGTAGGTATGACGTGGCAGAACTGGAGAATTTCATTTGTGCAGGTTTTTTTGTGGATGCTTGTTTCTCTTTGGATCCATATGATTATCAACAAAATGCTGGAATCCGATTAGTTGCTAAGAAGCTTATTGTTTATTCTAATAATAACTGAAGTCTGTTGGTGTATTTATAGTATAACTCACACACTAGTGCTGACTGTTAGAAAACAATAGTTTATTTGATGGTTGTAAAGTGTAGTTACTTTTAATGTCAGGTGCAATGAACAGCCAATTCTAGGGTTTTTAATTGATTGAATGAAAAATGTTATTATCTTTTATTGTTTTTTGGGATTTGATTGATAATGTGATGAGGACGTTGGATAAAGCCAGAACTCAGAAGGCGTGCACATATTGGAAACCAAAGCCCAAATGCTTATACCTTTAGTAATAAAACTTGTAGAAAAAGAATGTAAAGGGAACTTGGAGTGATTTTGATTATCAGGATTGATTAAAAAGTGATTCTTCAGTTTCATGTGAATTACTAAAATGAATCATTATTCGCATAAACTCCACAGATCACAAAGAGTAATCGCATAAACAATTGCTAACCCACATCAGAATACACCAACCAAAAGACGAAAAGTTAAACTTATTGTGCAGAGGCCGCGCGAACGCAGGCCTCCACTGCCACAAATTATGATGTAGGCTCAACCACTTGGGCTGACCTTAGAGCAGCACCCCTCCTGAGTGCAATGGAGGTCACTGACCTAGACCATGGGAATTCTTGATCACCCATTGACCCCATCCAGGTAAGTACCTAACCCATTTACTTCTTCCCCTTTTTATACACCTTTCCAAACCTTCCGCTTTATTCCCTCTACCGATGTGGGACTGCCTCTACTTTATTTTCTTTCTTTTACAAGCTGCTACTATTTTAAATACTTCATGTCATGTACACAAACCTTCATTTTACCTCATTAATTTCTAGATTATTATGAAAACACAAACAACTTCACCAACGATGTTTAATTTGTACAATAACTACCGACCATTAGTTCTTGTTCAGGCATCGTAGCCAGAATTTATTTCAACAAATTTCAGTGTTTAATTAATCAGTTTGTGTCACAAGTCATCCTCATGACACTTTTACTGATTTTAATATGAATGAAAATGTAAATAGGATATATGTTGGAACTGAAGAAGGTTGACTGTATTGTAATAACTTATCTACTTATTGTGTATTTAACGTAGATAAAAACAGTATGTAGTGTTTGATTGGCTTACGCTTATCCGCCTATTCTAGCATTAATAAAGCTGATAAACAGTTTAAATAAGCAATTCAAACACCCCTGTGCTCAGAAAAAAAAATCTTAAAATATACACATAGTATATGATCTGTATGCATATAAATCAAGATCTAGAAAATTATTAGTAGAACACAGGAGACCCACAAAGCTAATCCCCATTAACATTGAGGAATCATCTAATCAGTAAAAAAACACATTTCACTCATAATTTGGTTAAATCGTTCCATTTTTGGATGGATGAAATGTGGAATAAAGTTTGAATATAAAAGATTTGTGAACAGTGACTACCAATAGCTTTCATAGCTCAGTTGGTTAGAGCACCCGTTTAGTAAGCGGGAGGTCTTGAGTTCGACTCTCAATGAAAGCAGCTTTTATTTTTTAATTTAACAGGGTCATATGTTACACTCAATTAGGTCTTTACATAAGTTTCCCACCAAACTGAATTTTGATTACGACTTAGTCATCGACCTCTTATATGTTAAAAATTTACAGTAATATGAATATTTATTTTTCGCAAAATTAAGTATTTATTTTCTAAAGTTTCAATAAGGCTGAATATAAGATACTCTAGTACTTTATCCTATTCCTACCCTCAACTTAATTTACTAACTTGAAGGAAAACAAAATGACAAACATGTTATATTTGCGGTTAAGAAAACAGAACAGTTGTTTGTGTGTGTCTTGATGAAATATTGGTTGATTCCTATGTATAGGGGTGAATTTGGCTGTGTTATTAGTGGATTTCTTGTTGATATTGAAACTTCAATGCTTTCAGATCATTGCTTGTTGTGTTAGTTGATTTTAGTGTCACCGGCCTAATTAGTATGATTGTAACTTACTTTAGACGGATCGTGTTAAGCTTAATAACGAGTTAAAAGAGTGTGAAGCACACACTCGTTTAAGGGTGATGACCTAGTGGTTGGATTTAGTCTCAATAAGAGTGAGGTTAATAGAATGTCTCATGTTCAATCCCAATAAGGAAAAAAAGAAACCCTTGTAGTCACGGAGGTTCACCCGCGCTTATACCAGTCTAAACGCAAACCGTGTGGTTGCAATGAGATTAGTCAGCACGCAAAACCCAGGTTACCCAAAAAAAAAAAAAACAAATGAATGGTCCAAATCTAAAATTACTCAAATTTTAATCAAATCTTTTGTGTCCTAACATAAAGAATTCATGTTTATGACTACATTGATTATCAAAATCTTAACAAGGTTACAAGATTTTAAAAAGCAGGGACCAAATGGTATAATAACAAAATGATCCAGAATTAGAACTACAATGATCATATATAATTTATGAACATAAACTCACATATATGTGTTGTCTTTTTACATGCATCTAAAAGTCTTGCCCGTTTAATCCATGTAATAATTTCTGTTATTTTAATCAGAATCAGAATCCGTAAATGGCATCTGGAAAGCATTTGGCGGTTGCATATCGGTCATGGAAGGAGGCAAGTTCTTGTTTGTTTCGCTCTTTGGCCGCCGCCTTCTTAATTTTGGCCTTTCTTCACCCTGTTTTCACAAACGGGTCAATTTGGGTTATAATACGGGTCAAATATACTAATATAATACAATCACATGGATTTTTCAAAACCCGCCCAATTCTTTTTATTGTTTCACATATTTACTTTTAACCTTTTTAACTTGCCCAAAAGCATAAAGTTTTCAAAGCTTACCCAAATCAACAGAAATCTGTTATTTTTTTTCACTAAAATATCCTTTCTATCTTATTTACAGTAATTAATTACTTATTATATTTTACCACCTAGTTGGATATTATTTCGTTCTTATTCATTTGATTGTTAATAAAATATGTTAAAATAAGTAATGATGCAAAATAAAAATCATATACCTTTTTCTTTAAAACAAAAAAGTAAAAATTCATAAACGAAAGACATATAGTTTCTTATTTATAAAAAATGAAGGGTGGTCATAAGATCAGTTAAAAAGTAAATGAGTCAAACGATTAAAATTCTCAGTATGTTCAAAGTGTTTCAGTTTTCTATTATTTTTTTTACGATATTAAAAAATAAAGTAAAAAAGAACTGTTGGCAGGTCAACCCACCGTTTTGAATTTTGACCCGCGACCCAATGTACCCAACCCGCCAATTCTCCACCTACAAATCAAGAATACAAGAAGCTTCATAATGATTACCTCAGAGTTCGGCTGGCTTGAATTATGAGCTTCCTTTAATTTAACGGGCTGATTTCTCCTTAAATAAATAAAACCAAATGACATTAATGCCCCTAGAAGCAACATCGGGCCCAACCTAGGATCGCTCAGAAGATCATTAATTCTTTGTGGAACGGTTACAATCCTCTGTTTCATTCCCCTGCTTGAAGAAATAATATGTTCCCGCCCTTTTGACCAAATTGGATCTGCATCTTCAGGTACAAGCTCAGGAGTTGATGTTCTCTACATTAAAAATAATATTGTAATTAAAAAAAATATAAAAAAATTCAATGTTCTAGTAGAAGCTTACATTTATGTCTCATGAAAGTAATAAACATAGAAAAAATTAAAAAAAACTCACGTGAAATGGAAGATCTCGGGAGTCACCGTCTCGGATGGTTTCTGAGATCCATTGTATTATCTGGCACACAAAAAAAACAAAAAAAAAAATTATTCTACAATTAAAATGATTTGAATAAAGAGTAAATTACACAAATGGTCCTTTAGGTTTGTTCCATATTACATATTTGGTCCTTTAGTTTCATAAGTTGCACTCATAGTCCTTATTTCTGAAACTATTGACACGCTTGGTCCTTTACCTAAACAGACGTTAACTTTTCCCGTCAAACAAATGGGTTTTTATGGGTTTCAAATTGGTGTAGGGAAAGGGAAAAGGACATATTTACCCCCTCGTGCATCACAAGTGACCATACTTGACGGGAAAAATACACGTTTGTTTAGGTAAAGGACCAAACGTGTCAATAGTTTTAGAAATAAGGATTGCCGATGTAATTTATGAAACTAAAGGACCAAATATGTAATATGGTACAAACCTAAAGGTCCATTTGCGTAATTTAGTCTTGAATAAAATACAAAATTGTTTGTGGTTTGTCCAAAATTTTATATTTCGTCCCTAAAGAAAAATAGGCCGTTAAGTTATGAGGGACCGTTGATGTTACAAGTTTTAAAATTAGGGACTATTTGTTAAACAAGTTGATGGACAAAATCCATATACAAACCACAGGGATGATTTATGTAAACTTCAAACCTGCGGGGTTTCATGTAAGCCTTTGTATAACGCAACCAATTGGGATGTGGGGTCCACATCTCTTGAAGCAAGTGTAGCAAACATATTCATTGAATTTTCCTCAACTTTTTTATTTATTTCTGTTTCATTTCTTTTGAAACGTATGAGAAATAAGCGTGGTAAATCTGTTATATCTCTTCTAGGTCCACATGTATCATAGTTGTCCTCCACATTTACATAAAACATACAGAATTTCTGTAAAAAAAAAAAGATTTAAAATACATTAAGAGATTATCAGACAAGATCAAAGCAAACTGGAATAAAAGTTTGACTTTGACTAAACCTTTTGTGCTTCACCATCCACCCAAGCAAAAGTCAACCGTTTTTCCTTCAGTGCAACTGCTGCTGACTCAGCCGTTGACTGACCAAGTAAGTCAACATCTCCATCATTTGATAATTTCTCTTGGATCCTACGAACAGTCTTTAACCACATATATATATAATTTATATAAGTAAAACCATAATTAAATTTATGAATTAATTAAAATAATAATTGCATACTTCACGCATTTTATGTAATTCTGCACTCTGCCTTCCCACAAGAACAGCACAATACCAAACAGTTGTATCATTACCAGCACGTGAATAGCCTTTTGGATCACAACCTAACTCCATTGATGTAACACTTCTTAATTGTGGAAGCACTGAAAATTAAAATAAATATTAAATATAAAATATAAAATGTGCATAATTTGTGGGAAATATCATGATGGTTTATGCACTAAAAGAAAACTGAAAATGATTTTTGTACCTTGATGTTTATTCTGTTCCATGATATCAATAAGTCTTGAATCGTCGATTAATCCTGCAAATCAATAAATGCCACCTTAGAAAACAAATATAAATAAATAAATAAATAAATAAATAAATAAAGATAATGAATGTTACTTGCCATGATAGACTATAGGTTTGACACCAGGATCTCTCAGAATAACAATTGCAGGAGCTTCTTCAACCCCAAAGCTGTTTTCAAGTTAGATTATTTAGGGTTTAAAATGATCATAAAATATCAAAATATATATTTTAAATGAATATAAGAAAATTACGTATTGGACCAAAAGACAGATTCTTCTTCTTTCCAGACTGTAAATGCAAATGAGGCGTAAGCCCAATAATTTTTAGCAACTTGGCGAACAAATGGTGTGGCTCGTTGACCGGTTTTTGAAACAAAAATTACTTTGACCTAGTCAAAGCAAGAATATAATCAGATAAAAGATATATAATTAATTTATGCTCAGTTAGGTATTAAATAAGAACTTTACAGAAAAATAAATCAAAATCATAGAAGCAATTTTTTAAAATATTACCTTATGCCGACTGCCTTTTCCCAGAAAACTTTGTCCCTGCAAGTTGTAAAATTAGAATAATATTTAAATATTATAGTGAAAATAAGAATATTTATTTATTAAAATATTTCATTAAAATTGAGATATGATTGCATGAGATAATTAAAAAGAATTACCAAAGACTCCTTAGAGTAGTATGAAATACGAGGCAAACTTAGTATGGTTGTTGCAAACCAGTCAGTAACAGCATCAACAGATAATTCTCCAGTGTACCTAACACAAATTTCAATAATTTATATTAATATATTATTATTATTATTATTATTTTCAACAGAAAACTCACCTAACAATGCAATCTGAAGTTTTACATCCAGGAGGAAAAGCCACAAGTGAAGGAAGACCTGAAAGGGGAACATTTGTGTGTATATAGAGATGTTTAATATTTAAAATTTTATAGTGCACTTATATATAAGGAAAATGCTAATGACAGCCCTTAGGGCTGTCATTAAGAAGGCAAAATACACAAAAGACAACCCACCTGAATTTTAGGAATATTACTTTTTTAATCAATGTACAAGCTTTTTACGCATGTTAGTGACAGCCCTAAGGGCTGTCATTAGTAAAACCCTATATATAATCCTATATCAAGAAATAAAATATTGTTTATATTTATTTTATTTTTTAAATTACCAACCATTTCGAAAGAAAGGAACTCCAGTATATCTCTTTTCAGATAAATATGATGCAAGCTTAAGATCATTAATATCTACCATCCCAGTAGTTGCTATACCATCCAATAAATTCACTGCACAAATACAAAATTTATTAGAAAATAAAATTGAAAAGAAAGCTGAATTCCATTTATATATTATATTTATATATATTTATCAACAGTATTTGAATAAATGAAGTAAGCAGGTGTGACAAAAAACCATACCAATTCTTTTCCAAGAGCTGAAAAATTGGGCACAGTGGTTGCTACCAACTGAAAACAACTGAAATAAAAATTAAAAAAGAAATTGTTAAGAATATTTTTAAGTAATTGTAGATTCATAGCTAGGTTTTAGTTAAAATAGTAGATAAGATATCGGCATTTATTTAGAACAATTATCTAAACCTGAAGAAGCACTGTGTTGCTGTGCTGTAGCTTAGAAACATAATTCTCTGATGAAATGACATTGAAAGCCTGATCTGATTCTGAAATAAAATATTAAAAATAAAAAATAAATGGTATTAATTCAATGTTGTTTGTAGTCCAAAAAGGTAAATTTAGTGAACCAAATGAAGTGGGTTCCAGCAATGGAAGACTAATATCAGAAAAGTCAGCAGTAGAGTATTTTTCCATTATATGCTGCAATTAACAAACTATTGTTAGTAATGCATATAAATTGAATATTGAATATATAGAATTTATAAAATAAAAATTTTAAGAACTCACAAGATGTTCATCAATGCCAAATATATCATAATCCCTTTTCCATATGGGATTGCTCAGAAGTTCATAAGCATACTGAATCTGAAAAAAGATTATAAAAAAAACCTTAAATAGAAACCAAAAAAAGAAAAGAAATAAAGATTAAGTTGTGAACAACTAAATAGCTTTCAGATAAAATAAAGAATTACACAAACCTTAATCATATCAAGAGTTGAAGAAGGCACCTTCCCTGTTTTCCTGCAATGTAAAAGGTTTTATTTTGCATTATTTGGACTTATTAGTTCAAATAGGTTAATTCCAACTTAAAGATTGGAGAACTATGCAATTCGAATTTTAATGATTACATCAAGCTCAAACTGTATTAACAGACAAAAATAGGCATATTAAAGTAACCGTGATACTCTACATGAGTTTTGAATCTAAAAATAACTAGGTTTGACAAAAAATATCTATTTTTAACTTAATCTAATGTTCTTACTAATTAATTGGTGAATTGGCATTATACAAACATAAAAACGATTAAAGAGGTTTTAAAATTACCAGTTAGAAAATAACTGCTGGTATGCTTCGTTCACTTGTTCGATTGAGCTGTAAGACTTGATCCCTAGAGCTGTAAATCAACAGAAAAAACGAACAATTAAGTGATGAAATCACAACATATAGCAGCTAGGTACGTCAATTTTGGTGCAAAAGTGAGCAGCAACAAACCGTCGTAATGAGAAGGGGGGAAAGAGCGAGGAATTGCTACGAGCTGGAAGAATATGGCGCCACAGAATAGGATCGCCGGCAACCAATACGCCTTAACTATCGACAGTAGGGGTTCCGATTTCGGCTTTGAATTCTCCGACGTGGTCGCCATTGGAGTCAGAGCAAAGGAGTTGGAGTGATGGAAGGAGATTCCGTTTTATACGATTTTTGTTAAATACAAAAAGTTAACAGATAGTTTATAATTTTAAAATTTTACTATAAGATTGTTAATAAACCGATAATTATAAGAATTTAATCTTGTTTTTATCTTTAATCAATTAGATTATTTAGTAGCCTACTCTTTTTTAACATCATAAGTTCATAAGATTATTTAAATTAATCATGAATCTACATTATATTGTTCACTATGAAAAATAGATATAAAAATCGTATATGAGTATATTGTTCACTATACAACTCGAATCATGACGTCAAACTTATGAAAAATAGCCTATTTGATTCTAAACTATATGAGTATATGAGATTGCTAACGGCGTGTTTGGTTTAGTTGTGAGAAATAATTATAGATATAAAAATCTGTCTCAAAAACTAAATCAATACCGTTAAACACTAAACTCAACCACTATTACCACCGAATCAACACCCTCGGGGCACTAAATCCCAACCAAATCAACTTTATAAGTTCTAATGATTACAAACCCTAATAACCCACACTCGAATTGATAGATTCAAACAAAAATCAAACATATATGACCTTTCTTTCCACCCTCGAAACACTAACCTACGAAATAAAAAACACTATGCTGCTTTGATTACCAATCTGAACCTAAAGCAAAACACCCGAAACCTTAAATTGAGAAGAGAAGGACGAGCAAATTTATTTCAACCGCACGTTATTTCAACGAACGTTTTTGCGTGTACAAATTATTGATAACATCGATTTTGATCCACATGATTATTTAGAAATTGTATTAAACTATAATATTTGACTATTATATCTGTTAAACTTTTTAGAGGTAATTACTGAAATAAACTAAAAGTAGATAATTTTTCTAAAAAAACATTTTGTGCCACTTGACTTTCCTAAAATAAACCGTGTGACTTCTTATTTTATATGTGACTCAGTGTGGTTGATATATGTGTTTTTGTGCTACCTGAATGTTTTTTCTGCGACCGGATTATACTTGCAAAATTTTGTGTTGAATGCCTGAGTTGCACAAGTCAAAGTATGATCTAATTTTTTAATATTTAAAAATAGGGTTTTGATAGACATGCATTAAAAACTTGTATATTAATTTACAACCGACTCCTAAATTTCAAGAACTACTTCATTGTACAACATTTTATGCACTTAAAAATAGTCAAAACCCTTAAAAATAAAGTTTTTATCAAAACCCTTAAAAATAAAGTTTTTATTATGAAATTTTGTTTTTTATCAGGTTTATTTTTTGAAATGGCCCAAAATTTTATTGCTCAAAAATGTTTACTCATGACAAATCTTTTGGATTCTAGCGTACATCACCCCATACATTTTTAATCCTATAAAATGACAAAAACCAAACCAACCTTTTTCCATCAATAAGTTTTGGAACTACAACTTGAAAATCGGTTTTTTAGCATGATGAATTGTTTCTTTAACGTCATCAAACCAACATTAAAATGGAAAGTTTTAACAAATTCTTTAGCAAAACCGAATTTCTTTTACCATTTTTCTTCACAAATTCCCACCAAGACTTCAAACCCACACGACAAAAATTACTCAAAAAAGGAGCAAACCCTTCTTTCTATTTTCAAGAAATCTTGTACTAAAAAAGGCATCGAACAACTTCATGCTCATTTGATTCAAACTGGCTTTACTCAAAACTTATTTGTGGTTGGTAAAATAATAGTCTTTTGTGCTGTATCAAATGAGTGTTGTATGGATTATGCTGTTTCGGTTTTCGTAAAGATCGAAAACCCAGATGGATTTCTTTGGAATACAATGATTAGAGGATTTGCTAAGATAAATCAAGTCGATAAAGTGTTTTCTTACTACAAAATGATGCTTGAAAATGGTGAAATTGCAGACAATTTTACACTTTCGTTCTTGCTTAAAACTAGTGGTCAATTTGGGTCAATTTTGTTAGGGAAGCAAATTCATTGCAGTGTGGTCAAACACGGGTTTGAGTGTAATGTTTTTGTCAAGAACACATTGATACACATGTACGGAATGTTGAAAGATGTTGAGGTTGCACGCCAGTTGTTTGATGAAATGCCTGAACCAGATTTGGTTGCTTGGAACACCGTTATTGATTGTCATGTTTGTTGCGGGAAACACAAAGAAGCACTAGACTTTTTTTCGCGTATGCAAAACGTTGGTATAAAACCCGATAATGCCACATTGGCGGTTATCCTATCGGCTTGTGCTACACTAGGTGAATTAGAGCTCGGGAAACGGGTTCATTCGATTATCAACCAAAGTTTTTTAATAAAAGACATATCGATTTTGAATTCACTAATTCATATGTACACAAGATGTGGCGAGATTCAAGAAGCGCAAACAATTTTCAATAAAATGAATGATAAAAACATTGTAACATGGAACACAATGATATTAGGGCTCGCAACACATGGTCATGTTCACGAAGCGTTATCCCTATTTTCAATAATGATAAACAAAAAACTCAAAACACCTGATGACATCACTTTTTTGGGAGTTTTGACCGCGTGTAGTCATGGCGGGATGATAAAAGAAGGAAGACAATATTTCAACCAAATGACAAACATATGCCACATGAAACCAACAATAAAACATTACGGTTGCATGGTTGACATGTTATCTCGAGCCGGATTAGTGGTCGAGGCTTACAATTTGGTACAAAATATGACAATAAAATGTAACGCGATTATTTGGAGAACGTTATTGGCCGGTTGTCATATGCATGGGGACATAAAATTAGCCGAGAATGTAAGACGGCATCTTCTTGAGGTGGAGCCGAATCATAGTAGTGATTATGTTCTTCTTGCTAATACTTATGCAAGTTTAGAAGATTGGAATCAAGTTTCGAAAGTAAGAAGATCAATGGTGGATAATGGAGTTCAAAAACCAAGGCCTGGTAATAGTTTTATTGGGCTAGCCCAGTAAGCTCGAGTCTGGATCAACTTAAAACCATGATCGAAGTTTTAAGAGCATACTTTTGCACTATAATTGACACTAAACACTCCATACGAAACCTTACGATATATATATATTGTTAAAGATTTCATTAGAACATTAAGGTTCTGAACTAGAGAGGGACCTCCCTACCCCGCGACAGATTAACTAGAGGAATGTCTGGTGATTTTTCAAGGAGGAGGTTGAAAGGCCGGCCTTGAGAGGATATTTTCTGGGATCGTTTGATAGTTGCTAACTGAGTTAGTTGTTAATTGAGCCAAAAGCTAATTGAGTCAGAATTTCTGACTGGATCTATGCGTTTGATTAGATTGCTAATTGAATGTGCTTATTGAGGAATGATGACCTTATTACTCTTTTCTTTTGTGCTAGATAAAATATATGTGGTTGATTAAATTGTTAAATAATTAAAAAATAATTAAATAAAAATCTTCATATAAAATCTAAAGTAAACATAAATCATTTAAAATCCAAATACAATTTTGCATAAAAGGTTTAGATTAAACTAACAAAACAAAACCTATAAATATAACGAAAAAAATAAATTTTGGCATTAACAACCCTAATTTCATAAACTGATTTAACAAATATATGCCGTTGTATCCAGGTAACAGTTTTATATCTTTGACTTATAAACACTTGGTACACACGATGCAAGAACAGGAGCCAAATTTATGTAAACAAGGCTGCTTTCTATTATTATGCTCTATGAGATGTTTACACAATAAAATGGTAAAATTATCTAATAACGTTTATGGTTCTTGTACATCATTAACAAACTATTATCATCAATGACAACTTCAAGTGTAACTTTCACAAATAATTTATCATATCATATTCATCAAGTCAAACATCTGCCAAATAAAAATCCTCTGATATAACGTAATTCAGTATGGGATCCATATAATTGAAGATCAGACCACAAATGGTAATAGAAAACAAATAAAAATACTAGAAAACTTCCACCATAATTAATTATTTATACCCAAGGCTTCTAGCCTAGTGGTATAAGGTATTGCCCATGACCCATAAGTCCGGTGGGATTTATTCCCCATAGGTGGAAGGTTTGAGGGAAGGCATATTGCCCCTTGTGGATGTCACTGTCTATGTTCGAACCACTAACTTACTAACTTGCCGTTCAAAAACAAAAATTTAATTATTTATTTTATCTTTTTCTCCAAGGAAAAAAAAAACAAGAAAACACGATTTTTCTTCTTCTTTATCTTTATCTTTATCTTTATCTTCTCACCGAAAACAAAAACCCTAATTGCATAAATTGATTTAAATGTATAATCAAGCTGCAAACACTCAAATTAACAACCCTAATTTCAGCACATTCTGATACGATTCGATTCTAAAAGGTCTGTATCACATTAATCTATAAACCAAATCAGTGAACAGAATTGCACCTTAGGAAGACGGAAGAAGGTGGTGTGAGCGCGCCGAGGCGGAGGAAGACGATGGAGGTTGCGTGAGTTTAGGTCAAAACAGATTGAGTCCAGCGGGTTACTAATTCGGACCGGATCAGAAGAATAAATTGGACCGAATCAGACGAATTTTGAAGCTCTCAAACAGCCATCTTCCGACCGAGTCCAAATTCGGACCGAATCAGAGCCATTATGAAGCAAATCAAACGGGGCCTAAGAATATATCAAGAATATTCTTTTAATGTTAATTATGCTGCAATGGGTTGGAGATTTTTAGTCTTAACACTATGATTATAGATTTTGGTATAAAATATAGTATTAAGGGTTGAAGATGGTCTTAGCAGCCAAAACAACATTTAGATCCACATATAATTAGGTTTTTCATAATTGTGTTATCGTTTCGTGTTTTTGGGTAACACGACACGAATGCGTTTTTCTCAACCCAAACACGACAGGAAGTCGTGTTTCATTTTGCTAACACGAACACAGACCAATTAAAAACTATAAAAATGACAAACACGATAAAGATGACAAAGAAAGATAAATAACAAAATTATAAAATTTCTTACTTAGTAGATGCTTAAACACCGACAAACACGACAATAATATAAGGCTCAGACCATGCCATAAGTCTAAGTGTAGAACTCACTCCGAAAAGCTAGTTTGAAGGAGGAGGGGACACCTGGACTTATAAGCCACCATTTGGTTTATAATTCCACTGATGTGGGATCGTAACATGTTCTTAAAATCATAACTATGATGTCAATTTCAAAATCATAACACGAATTCAAATTCCGATTTCGTCCCAATTTTGTTTGGCTTCGTTTTGTGTATTTTTGTCGTGTCGTGTAAGGTTTTGATAGCTCTACACTACATATAACAGACAATTTATTCTGTGATCCGCATTGAAAAAAAGGCAACAGAAGTTGTAATTTTTTGGGTTGTATGTTGCAAAAAGCAATTTTTCATTACTTGACATTGATTCATAAGGTTTTCTTTTGCTTGCTCTCATGCCATTGTTTGATGTTGGCGTCTACTTTAGCTTTAACATGGGCATGAAACCCTGGATATGGTTCATAACCGATCACCATCTGCAGTGTCTGTGATAATTAACGAGAAAAATTACAAATTAAATGGGAAAAATTACATAATATATAGACATGAAGCAACACGAAGAAAGGAGCCATCAAGAAGGCTTGTGCTAAGTTGTCCAACAAAGCAGGTGCACGTTTCTAATAATGAAAGTTTGATTAATAAATCGTCAATGGAATAAAAAGTGTTGAAATTTTACCTCGAAAATGCCATGTCCTATGAATTGTCCAGTCCCTGAGCAGCTAGGACAACCTGATAATACAAGATGATAATGTATGTTTTATCTCTAATAAGTCAAACATGTAAAATAAAATACAAAACGTGAATTTTTAATGAACAAAACCTCATAAATCGTTCTTCAATAGACTGTTTATATCGTTTGTGATCATATTAATCAATATAAAAAGTAATATTTGGGGGGGGGGGGGGGGGGGGGGGAAGGGTTTTGGACTTTTGGGTCAACTCGACTCGTTTTGACCCAAATCCCACCCACTTTGCCATCTCTAAATTGTTATGAAAATTTTAAGGGATGCAAGCTACAAAGATCACCCATGATTGCATCTTTTCACAAGTATGCCATTGATCTTCAATTTGTTTCTTTAAGTCTACCAAACTTCAGTATAGATATCATTTTAGCCAAATGAAACATCATAAAAAATAACATTGGTTAGTGTTCAATTCCATTGCTTATAACTGGATTTGATCAAAATTTATCTGAAAGTTGAAGTAAATGAGCTCTAATCACCTCAAATTCACCAACAACAAAAATAACCATCATAATATATGAAATAACAAGAATTAAATATAAATAAACAAAAAGATACCTTCCAAGCAAGAGAGAATTCAAATGTTGAGCAAGAAAACTCCCAAAAACCCAAGAAAGAAAGCATAGAAACCCAGCAAACAAACCAGCATAAAATACAGCATAAATTACTGTAAACAAAAACCCATAATTGAAACTCAAGCTATATGGTAAAGAAACATTAACCAAAGTGGGTGTGAAGTAAAGAATCACAAGAGATGTGAATAAAATCGGCCAAACAAACAACACGTGGATGAAAATGTTCATTGGGTTGCTATGGTACGCCCCATAAAAAGCAAAGTGTTTTTCAAGATTTAATAACCCTAATTTCGCCATTACTTTACTTCTTCACCATTTGAATTTCTTTAAACTCAAGAAAAATTGGTGAAAAGATGGAAAATTTGACTAAACCAACATCGAAACCCCTGTCCACCGAATTATCTGTTTGGTTTCATATTATGTCAATGCGTGTGTATATGTATCGTTGCTAACGTGCTCTGGGTGTAGTTCATGCTAAAATGCACCGGATATACTTTCTGTTGTGCTGATTGGATAGCCAAGTGGGGACAGCAGTCCACATCTGAGGTGTTTGGTGTAGTGCAATAGGTTTGAAAGAAAGGGTATGATTCTTGGGTATACTCCAATTTAGGAAATCATTCCCAAGTTGTGGTGATTTCCTTTTCTTTTCTTGTTCGCTATGGTTAAATTATTATCTCTCTATACTTCTATAGTGTTTACTCACCACTGTTGTTCCCTTACGTTACTCAAACCTTTTGGATTCATATCGATGCAGTTGTGGAGTTTTACAACAACACACTCTTGACCAAACAGAAAACTCGTTATCTTTATGATTATTTATGGCATTTTATCATTAATTTAAATTGAGATTTATGTTTTTTAAATTTTAAATGATTTAAATATTATTAAATTAAGTAAAAGGATATATTTGAAATTTTTGAGATTTTGAAAGAATATTTACGTAATAATAAAGTTTGCAAGGATAATATTGGAAGTTTGTAACGGTGTATATCAAATTAATAAAAACAAATAGATGTCATAGTGATTTTGTTTATTTAAGTCTTAATCTGTAAAACATGATTTATCTGAAAAAATCATTGAATTATTGTTTCTATATTAAGTCATAATCTCTTTTTATTTTATATTTATCCAGTTTAATTAAAATTACATTTTTTATAAGGTCCGATTAAAAAAGTGTATAGTTTATAATGTTATTTTTTAATATAAAATTATATTATAAGTTGCAACTTTATTAATATACATCCACATTTTGTTAATTATTCAAAACTTCAAAATTATATACTACCCGTATTACACCAAGTGAGAAACTTAGATTAGTGATACATTTTAAAATTTATTTTATTTGCTAAATAAAGTGAGATTCATCATTTACTAATACTAGCTGGTACCCGCGCAATGCGGCGGCGGATACCGTATAACTATAATTGCTACGAAATTTTTTTGTTTGGATTCACGTTTTTTTAAAACAAAACCGTACAATATGAAGTCATGATTGTGATCGGCTTGAGTTACCGAGGTTAACAAGGAGAAAGGAGCATAGCGGATATGGATGCGAATGTGGTTGTCACTTGTCAGGCGCCACACTACAATGGATGAAGTCATGTAGATAATATATATTTTAAATAACAACGTGTACTCACTAATTATGGAGAGATAAAAGTACATGTTTCTAACTCTTCTTATTAGTTCAAGTTTGTCTACATGTGAAACCGGTACAAACCAAAATTCGGTTGAAAGCAAATGATTTCCATATTAATCACAATCCCATATTAATAATCACAATCCCATAATTAGTGAGTACAAGTTGTTATTTAAAATATATATTATCTACATGACTTCATTCATTGTAGTGTGGCGCCTGACAACCACATTCTCATCCATCTCCGTTATGCCTCCTTTCTCCTTGTTAACATCGGTAACTCGGGCCGATCACAACCATGACTTCATATTGTACAGTTTTGTTTTAAAAAACGTGAATCCTAAACAAAATGTGCTCGTAGCAATTATAGTTATACGGTACCCGCTGGCGCATTACAAGCTAGTGGATTAAATATCGGTGTAATTTTCCTTGTAATTTGGTAGCTTGGGGTTGTAATCCATTTACTTTTCTTTTGTAATTTATACTTTTGTTTTGTCCCTTCTTAGTTTCTTGCTATGTTTGGGTTCTTATATCTATTTGCAGTTTCTAAAAATCAAAGTTCTTATCATGGTGCACGTTGACCATAAATCTTCTTAGACAAAGACTCGGGATTGTAATAGATTGATGTTAATAAATAAGCCTATTAATACATGAAATCTGAGTAATAGCACAAAGTATGTGATTGAATTCTTATCAAAATCTAGGATACCTTTTAAACTTTAATCACACTTTGAAAAGATATACAAATTAGTAAACATCATCAATTGACAGCAACTTTCTAAAATCAACGGTTATTATTATCATCCTATCAGGTAATAATTTTAGTTTTGAATCTTTGACATGTTTATATGTACATCATCTTTAGGCTTTACAATAGTTTACATCTTCATCTACACAAACTTAGCAGTATCAATTGGAATCCCCCAATATCAACTGGAATCACCCAATACTCAGAAGTTGCATTCATTTCATAAAATACCTTGCAAACCAAAGGGATAATTTAAGTAATTTCAAAGAGTAAACCTACACACATATGTCACTAAATTAGTATGTTTTCTATTCCTCTGTTCATTATGCACCGAAGTAAATGATATTAGATTTATTGATGGTAGAACCAAATAGTTTTGAGTTGCACAATTGACCTAAATAATATAGTAAAGAAAGATAAAACGGTAATAATGCACTGAACATGATCAGGAAAACCATATGATTACACACACACTTTGGATGACTTCCGATATGTTCCGCCCATTTCCTACTTACGTAAAAGAAAATTGATAAAAAGTAATACTAAAACATGAAATATTGTAAATAGAGAAAATATTACCAACCTTTCCATTCAGACCCACATTCACATCCTCCAAATAGCATACTGAATTCTGCCAATAAGCAACTCACAAATTAAGAAAAAAATTCAACTCTGAAATAATGTTTTAATTAATAAATACAGTCGGGATTTGACCTAAATATGTATGTTCTAGACACATTTTTCATAATTATAGAATATTTCAATCGCTTAATTGAATCACCAAAATCTCAATTTAACCTAACAAGTTCATCAATTTGTAATTTGTGAGTAGAATTACCCAGAATGGATTGCCTATTGGTTTTATGCTTCAACAAATCTCACCACAAAGCAATCCTCTCAACATTTGTTAATTTCTGACAGAGAATCCTTTCTCTGATCTTCTACCTCTTTGATGTCGTCTTCTAAGCCTGCTCTTGTCCAGCAACCAGGTCCACCACTGAAGATATAGCCGAGATTACTAATACTCCAGCAACCTGTATATATTTCATCACAACAACAATAACATACTTTTATAAAGTTATGGTATAGAGGGGGGCCTGTAAAATTATCTAGACTACCTCCTTTACGGCTTGTTGAAAGCATATATGTTGATGAAGTTGTTCGTTTGCACGGGGTACCATTGTCAATTGTGTTCGATCGGGATGCAAGGTTTACCTTGAGATTTTGGAGATCACTCCAAGAAGAGTTGGGGACGAAGTTGAGATTGAGCACAGCTTAGCATCCGCAAACCGATGGTCAAAGTGAGAGAACGATCCAAACGGTCGAGGATATGTTGAGGTCACGTGTTTTGGATTTTGGTGGTAAATGGGATGAACATTTACCGTTAGTTGAATTTTCTTATAATAATAGTTATCACTCAACCATTAAGATGCCACCGTTTGAGGCTTTATATGGGAGAAAATGTAGGACGCCTTCTTTTTGGTTAGAGGCGGGTGAGACGAGACTCACGGGTCCCGAGATTGTAAAAATAACAAATGAGAAAATTGGAATAATTCAAAGGAATATGAAAGTGGCACAAGATCGCCAAAAGAGTTATTCGGGTTTGAAGAAGCGACCTTATGATTTAAATGTCGGTGATATGGTGATGTTAAAGGTGTCGCCTTGGAAAGGCGTGATGAGGTTTGGTAAGAAGGGCAAGTTGAGCCCAAGATATGTCGGCCCATTTAAGATTTTGAAACGGGTCGGTTTGCAAGCATTTAAGTTAGAACTTCCACCCGAGTTGCAAGGTGTCCATGACACCTTCCATGTTAGTAATTTGAAGAAATTCTTGGGTGAAGTGGAGAATATTATCCCACTTCAAGATTTGCGGGTCGATGCACCCAACCGATTGATTGAAGAGCCCGAGGCCATATTGGAGGCCCAAACAAATAAATTAAGGAATAAAGAAACGCTACCCGAACTTTGTTGATTATGATGTCATTCCGAGGACGGAATCCTCTTAAGGGGTAGAGAGTTGTAACGACCGAGATTTTGTAAATAAATAAATTGTACAAAAATATGATAAATAAGGATAATTCATTTCAGAACCGTAGGAATTGGTTTCGTGTCATTTGGACACCGTATGAGAAAGTTATGGACGAAACCGGGTCGAGACAAAGACTGAAAAGTGCAGCCTAGCTCACTAGTGGAGTTCACGGCGCGAAGTGGAGTTCGCGATCGCGAACTCCGTCCAGGGAATTGGGGTTTTTGACGATCGGAGTTCACGACCCATTACCGATCGCGAAGTGTTCACGACACGCAGAGTTCGCGACGCGAACTAGTTCGCGATCGTGAACTATGAAACTCTGTATAAAAATGGATTGAGACTAGGGTTTTGACACCTACACCCCTAGAACCCTACCAGCCGTTATTTTGGAAGAAGTGCTCGAGTGTTGCTGTTCTTGAGCTCAAATCTTCATATTTCTTGGAGATTATTGATCTAAGGTAACAATCCTTGTTAGTTTATGCATCTCTTTGGTATTTTGAGCTCTATTTGGGTATTAATGGTGGTTTTGGGAACCAACCACATCATCTATGGGGAAGATGATCTATCATGGGTGTAAAACACTCATGGTAAGCTTGTAATCAGTGTGTACAAGTTGGATTTCGGTTTTATGGATAGAAATCTTGAACTAGGGTTTGAGATTTCCACCAAGTGGTATGAACTTGGTGGTTGGGATTGTTAAAGTGGATTAACTAGTAGTTAGTTATGGTTTATGATTAGATTTGTGATGATTTTGATAATAGGTCAAGAAGGAGTTGAGATTGGAAGTACTTCCTTGTTTGGGAAGTAGAGATTGTGTTGATTTACACAAGTATTGGATAGCATTGCTAAGGTGAGTACATGTGATCTTTCTGAGTACATAGTGAACCATGTTTTATGAATTGAAATGATTTTAGAGTCTTTATTAGATAAATATTTTAATAAAGAAAAGATTGAATTGATAGAGTATGAATTTAATTTAATTGAATTGAAATGAATTGAATTGAATTGTATTGTGAATTTATTGCTTAGTTACCACTAGTATGATTGAGTTGTGATATGAGCTTTGACCCAAGTTGATGATTTGTTATGTGGTAGCTAATCGATTGGATCCTAGATAACCCACACAAGTTTGGGGAGTTAGTGACTACTACTTGGGGCGGTACCACCCTGCGCAAGAGTAGTATGTCGAGAAATAGATAACCCGGAAATCGGGGGAGTTTGAGATAACCCGGAAATCGGGGGAGCAAATAGATAACCCGGAAACGGGGGAGTTTACCTAGATAACCCATATCGGGGGAGTTGTTTCGGGGAGGCCCGTTACGTATGTGATTGGCTTATGGCAAGCCTTAGAGATTGATTGACTATGTGCAATTTGATAATTACTTAATTATTATTTTATTGCAAATTATTTACTAACCGGGTCAAAAACCCATGTTTCTCACAAGACAATATTTGTCTCACGTACTACATTTATTTTGACTATGTACTCAGGTTCGGGAGCAAAAGATTAGGCGGCCCGTAGTTAGCATTTGGAAGGATTAGCTCGGTGTACTTATTTAGTTCCCTAGACTATAGTTTTGATATATTTGTAACACCGGTTTTGGAACTTTCTAATTATTCCAAATGTTTTAGTTAAATCATTTTTTTTGGATATTCGGTTTGTAAAGACTTATATTCTATATTTTCAAAAGTTTTAAATTTGGTTAAAAAATTGGTGTGTTACAACTTGGTATCAGAGCATTAGTCTAAGTGAATTAGGTTGGTTACCCACCCTAGACTTAGACTTTGCTTTTGGGACATTATGTTCTATAGGAAGTTAGGTTGACCTTTAAGAACTAGGGTTGACCATTGAGGGAATTGTTTTAAATCGAGCTATTCTTGTGTTTAATTTTGACTTTTTAGTCAACTTATTGGATTCTAATTGGGTTGACATCTTGTTATAGTAAGATGGCTAGAACGAGAAGTGGCCGATTAGTGGATGGAGAACAAGCTTCAAATATGAATCCAGATGGGAATGGATTGGCCAATTCGGGTATCGGGAATAACCATACTCCGGTAACAATGGAGGCCATTCAATCCATGCTCACTAATATGAGAAATGTTATGCAACAAGATGTTAACCGGATCATAAATGATCGGTTGAACTTGGGAGGTGATGATGATGAAAGGGAGGAAGAAGAACATCTCTTTGAGGAGGAGAGGGAGGAAAGTGAAGATTCCCCTCAACTCACTAAGACCAAGTCAACGGGAAACACCAACCCGACCGATAAGTCCTCCAATGGGGAAAGTGGCGAAGAGAGAAAGATTGAACGTGAAGGATGTTCTTACAAGACATTCCTTGCTTGCCGTCCCGACTTCTATCTCGGGAGTACGGAACCGAAAGTGACGGTTCGATGGATTCGAGAAAGGGAACGTGTGCTTGAGAGTAGCAAGTGCAAAGAGGAAGACATGGTGAGTTATGCCTCACGTTTGTTCAAAGATGATGCTCTTACATGGTGGGACACCGTGTATGAAACCTTGGGGAAGAAAGCCATTTACAAGATGTCGTGGGATGAGTTCACTAGGAGACTCAAAGAGAAGTATTGTCCCGAAAGGGAGTTAGAGGAGTTGTTGGAAGAGTTCTTGCACTTCAAGAAAGGCAATTTGACCTTGGATGAGTATACCAAGAAGTTCACGGGATACCTCCCGTTCGTGTCAAGTACTTACCCAACCGAACGTAGTCGTGTGGTTCAGTTTGCCAATGGGTTACCATGGGAATATGAGCTCGAAGTGAAGAGGGCAACCACTCTTGATGAGGCGATCAATGTCGTCCGAAGTGTCGAAAAAGTTAGCAAGAGAAGAGTGCAAGAGAGATCAGTTGGTAATGAGAAGAGGAAGTTTGAAGGCTTTTCGGGGCCATCCAAAAAGAGCAAGTTTGCCCCGAGCGGGTCGAAACAAGGAAGTGTTGGTGGATGTAGGAAGTGTGGTAGGGACCACAAAGGAGAATGCAAGGCGGATTCTAATGGTTGTTTCAAATGTGGTCGTTTTGGCCACAAGGCTAGAGATTGCAAGGTTAAAAGCCTTGACGAAGTGGAATGTTTCTCATGTCATGAAAAGGGACACTATAGTAATGTGTGCCCAAAGAAGGGAACCGAAACATTGGTGTCGACCGCTCACAAGAAACCGGAGCCGTCGAAAGTCAAGGGGCGTGCCTTCCAACTCACGCGTGAAGAAGCCAAGGAGACTCATGATGTCATCTCAGGTACCTTATTTACTAACCGGGTCAAAAACTCATGTTTCTCACGAGACAATATTTGTCTCACGTACTACGTTTATTTTGACTATGTACTCAGGTTCAGGAGCAAAAGATTAGGCGGCCCGTAGTTAGCATTTGGAAGGATTAGCTCGGTGTACTTATTTAGTTCCCTAGACTATAGTTTTGATATATTTGTAACACCGGTTTTGGAACTTTCTAATTATTCCAAATGTTTTAGTTAAATCATTTTTTTTTTTTGGATATTCGGTTTGTAAAGACTTATATTCTATATTTTCAAAAGTTTTAAATTTGGTTAAAAAATCAGTGTGTTACAAGGGGGTTTGTAATCCACTATTTGTAGCACGCAGAGTGAATCGACGAGAGATTGCAATGGAATCGAGGAGATTTTAAGGAATCGAGGAGGTTTCTTGTTATTGAGGAAGTTGGATGATTAGGGCTACAGAATCAAAGAGAGGGATACGAACGCGCAAAAATTGAAGAGACGGAGACGATTAGCACGCGTGTATTATTCAATCTAAGTATTAATGTTTGGAATTGTTAACAACTGAAGGCTTGTCCGAGTGGTATTGTTGTTGTTTAGTTAGACGCAGGTGGTGGGTTCGAATCCAACCAGTTGTTTTTTTGGGATGGGGTTATAATTCCATAATTAGCAAGTGTGTTGGCTGAATTTTCAGTCTTGTTAATTGTGAAAGGGGTAAACTCTTTATAATATAGTAGAGATATACAAAGCATTATGCTAATATGTGAAGATCATAAAAAATGTTTTATCTAAGTTTATAATTATATACTTCATCCGTTTTAAAAAAAGTTATATAATTGAGTATCACGTTTTTTAAGGTTAAAAATTGTAATGAATGTTAAATTAGGTTAAATTGGATAATTAAGTGATGGTTCCAAATATTATAACTAAAGTGATTTTAATAACTTTTAAAAGTAAAAATAATGATAATAAGTCATTTCATTTAATTAAATAAGATAGTGCGTATGAGTCTTATTTTTTCTTACCAAATAAAGTAAGTTTTAAAATATATCACTTTTATTTGAATCACTTTAAAATAGAAAGTGTATTATTTAATTTAAAACAGATGAAGCATATCATTTTTTTCTTATAAAAAACTAATGTTTAAAAAAAATCATGTTTCCTAACAATGGAGTCACGTTTCGTGCCAAACTCTACCATATCACGTTTTTTTAATCTTATAATAACTAATAACGAGGCAGTAATTTCACAGGTAACATGTTCGGTATTTAAATAATACATAACACGTTGAATCCACTCAGCAACCTCATCCATTCGCTTGTTTTTTAACTAATCAAGATTCAATAATTTTTCGCACAAGTGGAGAGAGGCAGAGAGGCAGAGAGATATAATAATCATATATTTTTAAACTGATTTTAAAAATGTTAAGTAACGAATAAAACAGGTAGCCTTTATAATTCGTGTATTATACATTAATGCAAACAATAAAAACAGTGTAAGTTGTGCCATCGGTCTTTCGGTTGGGTCGTTGGTTGAATTCCTTGAACCGACATCATTGGCTTGGTGGTGGCAGTTGGCAGTTGGAGTGTCGATTGGGTTGTTCAGTCTGAGAAAGTGTAAATCGATGAGAGTAAGGTAATTTTTGTGGGTCACAATATTTTGTGTGTTTACTTTAGTATAAAAGATTAAGTAAAGATATATTGTTGACATATATGTCACTTAAGTGTCAGTTGAAATGTCAACTGTCGTGATGCCGATTTAGCATAAAACGAATTTCAAAAAGTAAATAAGTTATTTTCAAAAATATTTTTAATTATTTAATATTATTAATCATTTTTTTTAACGGCAATTATAATCAACTCTTAATTCATTTATGTCCATTATGAGACTTGAACCCTCAAATTCAAAATTAAGGGCAAATACCTTTACCACTACACTATTAGCCATTTAGTAACATTTATTAATCTGCCACTTATATTCATAGATTAATAATATGTGCAATGTCAAATTTATTTAAAATATCACAAAGTGCCATTTATTAGCATTGTATTGTACGTCGTGTAACATATATTTAACGAGCCAAAAATAATAAAATCTAAATTATGTTTCTGCATAAATTTACATTATCCGTTGTAAAAAAGACCCTGTAGCCTTGGGGTACCCCCTCTTCGAACTTGCTGGCACTAACCCTTCAGGTGTTCACAGTACTTTTGTGACTGGATAAAGTTCATTTAAAGAAATAAAAAAAAAAAGGTGAAAAACAAACTCATGATCATAAAATATTAAAATCCTTTCTTTTCTTTAAAGCTTAAAACCCTGATCCATATTTCTCTCTCATCACAGAAAGAACAAATTTTTTTGGGTTCTTGATCTTTACATCAATACCATCAACTATAGTGTTCTTTGGATTCTTCATATCTGGATTTTATAAAACCTAATTTGCTCTTTGTCTTGCTTCAAATCATAAAAACAAGAACATTAAAAAAAAGGGTTCTTCAAGCTAAAAACACATCTCTCCAATGGCTTCTTCATTAAATCCCATTATTTTTCATGGTTATTTTACCTCTTTTAAAGAAACCCAAATTAATCCAAATGGGTCTGTTTCTCCTTCATTTTTTTCCACAAATTTGGCCAAAAGATCCCAACTTTTTTCAGATCACAAGGGTTTAACTTTAAGTTCTTGGAATGCCAAAACCCCTGTTCATGTATGTTCAAATTTGTGATATTTTTTTTAATGTGTTTGGGTTAAACTTAATTTTAATTCTTTTTTTTTCATGATTACAGGCAAATGCATCAATTTGTGTGAGCAAATCAATGAGATGGTGGGAGAAGACACTAAAACCCAACATGATTGAGATAAATTCAGCCCAAGAATTAGTTGATACATTATCAAATTCCGGGGATAAATTGGTCATTTTGGAGTTTTATTCACCTGGTTGTGGTGGTTGTAAAGCTTTACACCCAAAGGTATGAACTCTTTAAAACCCATATTTTCATTTTATTTTTTCAGATTTTAATGATCATATTTTTGTTAAGTTTTAACTGACTAATCTTTTATTATCAGATCTGTCAACTGGCTGAATCAAACCCTAATGCAATTTTTCTTCAAGTGAATTATGAGGAACTCAAACCCATGTGTCATTCTCTACATATTCATGTTCTTCCCTTTTTCAGATTCTACAAAGGTGATGTGGGCAAGATTTGTAGTTTTAGCTGCACCATTGCAACTGTAAGTTTTATCCATTTTAAGATACATTTAATTTATAACCTTTTAAATTGATTTGTTAGAGGAATTTAGACTTATTTTTTGTAAGTATATAATTATTTATGAAATTAAAAAATAGACAACAAAAATAAGATTGTTGCGAGTTGATCCAACCATTTTGACCCGGCTTTAAAATGTACTCAAGTTTATTTGGACCCATTTTAATTTATTATAAAAATTGTATTTTTTTTCCGGTTTTGTTAATGACAGCCCTTAGGGCGGTCTCTAACATGCATAAAACGGTTGTATATTCATTGATAGAATAATGTTCCTAAAATTTAGAGGCGGTTATTATATTAGTTTTGACTTGTTATTGATTCGTTTTTTTTTTCTTCTAATTCTACACATATTAACCTTTGAAAGATTAATCGGCTGATGGGGGTGAATCTTGATTTTTATGCCTACAGATCAAGAAATTCAAAGATGCATTAACAAAGTACAAGCCAGATGGATGTAATCTTGGTCCATCCAAAGGATTAGAGGAATCTGAGCTATTGAATTTAGCTTCAATTAATCAAATATCATATAATTTGCCATTAAAGTCAGAAGAAGATTATTTGCTTCTTAATCCATCAAGCAAAAACTTGCTTCTTGCATAAGGATTTTAGACACTAGAATCACGAAAACAGTTTCTTTACAGAACGATAGGGAAATGTTTTCTAGCGAGATTTTCTGATCCACCCGTTGAAAAACCGAGATGTTTGGTGAATCGGTTTTGGTTTAGTGGACATTTAAGTTGTACATAATCCTTTTAGGATTAAATCTAAAGGGGGCTTATTGGTTTTTAGTTGAAGGATAAGCCCTAAATGTTTAATATTTGTTCAATTAATGATTAAAGATTGTATCTTGTGATTCGTGGTTATTGATTGTGAATGTGAAAGGATATCCATATTACTGTGAAAAAGACTCTTATCCATATATGTACTTCTACACCTAATAACACATATGGAAAAAAAAAAATCATTTGTTATTGGACCGTTTGGACCATATAATTCCTCCATTCAAAATAAGTGATATACTTCTAAATACACGGTTTTTAAGACAAAATAAGGTAATAAAAGTTAATAAAATTAATTTGGATATTTAATTATATTTGAAAGTAAAAGTAAGGGTAAATATGTCATTTCACTTTATTAAATGAGGTAGTTAGTGGGTGTGGGCCCTACTACTTTTTATCAAATAAGGAAAGCTTTTAAAGTGTATTACGTATTTATTTTGAAACATCTTAAAATAGAAATTATATTACTCATTTTGAATGGAGGAAGTATATATAAAATATTAACATAACGATAAATATTGTTTTAGAGTGTGTTGTTGGTTTTTTGGGCCTAAATAAGAAAGGTGGTAGAAGCCAAAATAGAAAAATGTAGACATGTAGTAAACCGATTGGATACACATTCGTGACCAACATGGATAGTTCTTTGATCTGCTAATTATAGATCCGTTACATGAAGTCATTAAACGATAATTTGGAAAGTTTTACTACTTCATAAGTAACCATGCACAAAAAAAAAACAGGTTCCGTATCCGAACCAAATTGAAAAATAAGATTGAAACTAGATTGAAGCATATCAAACCGGTTTGAATTTGAGTCTGCGGGATCCATTCGAGGATCCATAGAGTAAAATGGTTTAGAAACCTGATTAGGGGAAACCAGTTTTGAATCCGGATTCATATAAAACGGTGAGCTTGTGTTTAACAAAATGTTTTGGAAAAAAACATATACTGTTTAAAGTTAAACCTGGTTTTGATATGGTTTGTAATTGTTTCTAAGTTTTTGACGCGAACCCGTTTCCTATTAAATACAATTTTAGCCAAATCCGGTTTTGATCAACTTTGACCGGCTTTGAATCAGATCCGGTTTGATCACATCTAACCATAATTTAAAAACTTACAATTATACGTATTTCGGTACGTTGCACAGGATTTAAACTTGGCTCATAGAAAAACAATATCTTATTGAAGTACGTATGCACTATATGGAAAACGATTTATGTTTTCATTACAATTATCACCAAACAACCGACAGATAGAAACTATAGTCTATACAACAAATACACACACATGACTGGCTACCAAACTAGCAAGATTAACAAAAATCTGCCAACGTGTCAATAACTGGGCCCACCAAAACACTTGTGAGCAACAACAACATAGAAATAGATTTCATGGATATGATTAGGATAAGCTACAACTGCTTCCCATTGGCCAGTTTCAAACCAAATTCCCTCAAAATCTGTTAACTCATCAAACCTTAAACCACAACCACAAGTTGACCACCACAATCAATATTACAAAAGGATCCACACACATTATTCATTTTCAACATCTTCATCCAACTTTCCACCTTGTACCAGAAAACATGGCCGCCGTCACACAACCACCGGTTGCACTTTTCCGCCCATCCACCACCCGAACCAAATTCCTAACCGGTTCATCAGGGAAGCTAAACAGAGAAATCTCAGTCAAACCAGTCAACGCCTCCTCATCCTCTTCTTTCAAAATCGAAGCTAAAAAGGGTCAATGGCTACCCGGGTTAGCCTCACCCGGTTACCTGGACGGAAGGTACGCATCAATACTTGTACCGTACAATGCACGAACTAACCATGATTTGTTTGCAGTCTTCCAGGTGACAACGGGTTCGACCCACTAGGGTTAGCCGAAGACCCGGAAAACTTGCGATGGTTCGTGCAAGCCGAGCTAGTAAACGGGCGGTGGGCCATGTTGGGGGTCGCCGGAATGTTGCTGCCGGAGGTTTTCACAAGTATCGGAATACTTAACGTTCCTAAGTGGTACGATGCCGGAAAGTCAGAGTATTTTGCATCGTCATCAACGTTGTTTGTTATCGAGTTTATTTTGTTTCATTATGTTGAGATTAGAAGATGGCAAGATATCAAGAACCCTGGAAGTGTGAACCAAGATCCGATTTTTAAAAGTTACAGTTTGCCCCCTAATGAAGTCGGGTACCCGGGTGGGATATTTAACCCGCTTAACTTTGCACCGACTGCTGAAGCTAAAGACAAAGAGCTTGCTAATGGTAAAAATTAAATTTACTATCTTACCCTTCATATAGCTACTTGTCAATAATTTTACATAATGGGCGGGTTTGGTAATGGGTGGGTTGACCCATAATATTTTTTGTCCAAAAATTCCGACTTTTAAAAAAAAAAGATTACCCAGTTTCAAATATGATTAAAACTGTTATACTATTTCAATAACTGTTAAAAAATAATATTATAATTATTTATGAGGGTTTTATCAATTTTACATAAAAAAGACTTTGGGTGACTTTTGGCGCATTTTGACCCGTTTCTGTTTCTGTTTAAGTTTTTATTTTTTTATTTTACCGGTTTGACCTTTACAGGTAAAACTGAAGTGACCCGAATGATATTTTGTCCAAAAATTATAACTTTTAAATTAATTATTACCTGTTGTCATATATGATTACAATTGTTATAATATTTCAACAAATATAAAAATAATAATAATGAAATGACTTAAAAGGATTTTTACACTTGGGGTGAGACATTCGACTGTTTGACCTGTTTCTGTTTAAGCTTTTATTTATTTATTTTGAATTCACTAGTTTGACCCGTTACAGATAAACCAAAACCCAAATTGACCCTAATTGGACTAACTAATATTTTGTTTCTAAATTTCAGGGCGGTTGGCTATGTTGGCATTTCTAGGGTTCATAGTTCAACACAATGTGACTGGAAAAGGCCCATTTGACAACTTATTGCAGCACCTTTCAGACCCATGGCATAACACCATTGTTCAAACTTTCTCAGGAAACTAAAATAAATAAACATCTTATAATTAATACCTAAAAATATATATATTATTATTATCATGCTTTGTTCGGTTATGAGTGTATGATCTAAGTATTGTCATTAATGTACAGGAGAATATGAAATGATCATCTATAATTTATTTACTATAAGATGCATTATTACTTTATAATAATTCATACTATACAGTTTAAGGATAAAAACATTCGTTGACCTGACCTATAAGTCAAATTAAGTTGACCAAACGTATGTGTGACATCAGCATGATCATTATCCTTTAGCTTTGGTTGTTTGTCATTAGATGATCTGCTTGCTGCAACAAACCATCACCTCATAGTATTAGGAGCGATTTGACCCATTTAAAGTAACGGGTCAATTTTTTTAACAAACAAGATAATTAAAAATCCTTACTTGGGGCTGAGAGTAGGAATTTGCATCAATCACGGGTAGAGGGAACGGGCCGGGTTGAGGGTTCCATACATGAGACACATTGTCATTATAAACGGGCCTAACTAACTCAAAGTTGTAGTTCATTGAATAATCCAAAAATCCTTGCAAACTTGTTGATGTATCGGTCTTCATTTCTTTTGGTTGTGCAAAATTGAGATTTCCATAATTAAGATTAAACGGAAATTGGTCACTAAATTGTGGTCTTAAATTTGATGTACTACATAATTCAACCAAACCACCGTCTCTGAAAGTAAAACAAAAAAAATGAATTATTTATTTATTTTTACTTTTATATTAATGAACTTGGCGAAATAAAGAGCAAAAAGCGTAAAAAGGTACTGAAAATTTGAAAAACAATCTATAAATTCCAGTTAGGAGTCAACTGAGTCAACTCACCTTTGAGGGATGTAACTTTGTTTATCGGGTAAGATTAAATTTTGATTTTCGTTATTTGGAAGCCATGATAAGCTTTGATCTTCTTGGGTATTGGCCATCATCATAGGCAAATGCAACCCGTTTTGGAACTGTAATTCAATGTTTATGTTAATCAAATCTTTAAAATAAATGTAGATAAGAGGTAGCAATCTTGACCCATTTAAAAAAGAAAGGGTCGATACGGGTTTTATTATATCTCTAACGGGTCGAGCATCTTAGTGGGAACAGAGAAAATGGGTTGAAGATGTCAAAATGAGCCCAAAATAATATTTTTCACAAAGTTTTTAATACCTGGCCCGTGCAATCTAGGGGAATAAGCTTTTGTTGTCCAAAATTGTCCTGCCAAAAGTAAATATTACTAAATAAAATATATAAAAATAATATTTCCTAATAATATTAAATTTATTTATGCAACATGATATGATACCTTGTGTATACGTACACAGTCAAGAGATTCCCTTAAGGAATCTTCCATTTGCTTAAGATGTTCAATATTCTCTATCTTGTCTAGATTACTCCAAAAACTAATAAAAAATAATAATAAAAAAAAACCAAGAAAATAAAAAACTTTTTTTTTATTGCAGATTACACAGAAATTAAATAGCCGAACGTTTAAAAGGTACCTTAATCGCTTATGTAACTCAGTAAGTTGAGATCGTAACATCATTGCATGGTTGCTCAAATCCTGAAAAATATTACTAAATATCATTTTTATTTTATTTTTGGGTTTAAAGTAATTGGAGATGAATGTCTTGTAACCTCAGCTGATTTACTGCTGCAAACAGAATCAAACTAAAATCAGTTGTTATATAACAATATTTTTATTTTATTTTATAAAAATGACAACAACCTTGCACCGGCAAAATCTTGTATATTTATATCATGGTCTAGTTTCTTGAATGTTTTCTTCAAAGCCTATATGATATATGCTTAAACGATCAACAAATATTATTAATTAAATTAACATTATAAAACGAAATGTGTAATTTGCAATCTTACTTCAAGGCTTTCCAATTTCCTTTTTGCTCTTTCTTGTGGTGTTAGTCGAGCAAACTTTGCAATAACCTCATCAATGTTGCTGAAAAAAAAATTAAAAATTATCAGAATTAATTTCTAAAAAACTTAATATGATTGTGAGATATAACCTGCGTTGTCCGGTGAATAATGAAGGTTTTCCAGTTGGAGAAAACATAAGGAGGATAATATCAATGTCACATAATACTGATAATTCCTTGGCTTTTTTTAATATTCCATTTCTTCGTTTAGAAAACGTCACTTGTCGATTGCTAATATTCTCTAATCTCTTAATTTTCAGCTTCACCCTCCCCATATATATACTGCAATAAAATCAAAATTCAAATAAAAATGTAAAATAATATCTATTCTGCATTGTAAAGCATTTGGTTCAAGGTCTTAATCCGTACATTTTAAGTATTCTGAAAGTACTAGTATACCCTCGTACTAATTGTAACTTCCATAAGCAAAATAACATTGAAATAGGTAAGTCAATATAAATTAGATACAAAATTATATTCAAAGCCAAACAATCTTTTATTAATCACAATATAATTAAAAATTCACTCATATAATTAACCTCTTAATTTTCATTAGAAGGAGGTTACATGCAACATGGACAGATAAACAACCCGAATAATGATGAAAAACATCCACATAATCAATTTAAATGGTTATGCTGATAAACCGATATGATCATCATCTAAAAAAGACATATGTTGATTAAATTCAATTAACATAACAACAGTGATGATTAGATAGCTCAAAATACCAAATTTTCTTATGATTGTTGAAGATAATCAAAGCAATGACCTGCGGCAGCTAAGGTATTACGCAATCGATTCAAGGAAACTATGATCCGTTTTAAAGTTAACAGAAACCCTGATCTCAAAAATCGGCGTGGAGCATGAAATTAAGAGACGTAAAAGCAAATATCTATAACCTGATATAGTCAGAACGCTAATGAATACGAATTGGCGTTAATTTCATGAATTAATTGATCATATTTTCGTAATTGCAGAAAAGAGAAGGAGAAAAAGAGGGGAAAATGCTTACATTTCTGCTGCCATTTCGGACCTTGCGATCGTAACTAATATATATATATATATATATATATATACGTGTGTCTGTGTGTGTAAGAGAGAGAGATTGCTGATGCTGGTAAACCTGGCATCGTCTCGCGGGAATCTGACGTTCGAATTAGGCGGTCAATAAAGAGGCGTAATAAATTCTCGTCCTTTATATTCAAAGTTAATAGCAAATGTGATCCATATATTTAAGATGTTTCATTTTTACCCCCTCATTTCATTTGTTATTACAAACTAATCATTCAAAGTCCAAGATGAGCAATTTGAAAGGGTTAGATATCGGGTATTTGTGTAGTGGGGTTGATTAGCAATTACTTTTTTCTTTATCTATTTATATGTTAAGCAAGATTATAGATAACCATTTCATTCCAATATAATCTAAATTTCCTAGTATAAACAAGTCCAGTAAGTTGCATGCATTAAGAATATGGAAAATGACTAAACGAATTTTAACCTAACAATACGTGACCGGGTCAGACCGGCCGGTCAAACCGGAAAAAAGCCATTGCACCGGGCAGACATAGCCGGGCCAAGTAGGCTAAACTGAACCGGATTGAACCGGCGGTTTTTAGTACAAAACCGGATTAAACCGGCTTTGAAACCGGGTTCGACCCACCAAAAAGGCAATATTGTAACTGAAGTGTTGTAGTAAAAACCGCTTACATGCATGTGTATATATATTATCTTGCTAGCTTATATCTTTTTCCCCTCAATGTGGGACAAGGTTGAAAGAACTAAAAAAAAGTACATTTTTTTTCCCTTCTTTATTCGTGGGAAGAGATTAGGAATGCAACAAGTTTATGAATATTCTTTGTTTCTTTATTCCTTCGATATTTACATTTTATTGTAAATCCATTTCTAATTACAATATCCACAGATTAAACTAGCTCAAATTTAAAGACATATGTTAGTATTTATGCAAAAGTATTTGATTATATTGATAATATGAAACTTAAAGTTGTTTAAGTTTGTACAGAAATGATGTTTGGAATATTATTGGATATATTATAATAATTGTTTAGTGATTTTTAGGCTTTTTTATGTAATCCGGTTCAACCACCCGGTTCGACCGGTCCGACCGGTCCGACCGTTTTCTAGCCACTGGCCGGTCCAATTCAAAATCCGGGTTTTAAAACATTGAGTAGGCCTACAACCAAGAGGTCCTAGCTTCAAGTTTCATTGGGAATAGCTTCAAGTTTCATTGGGAACATGCAAGGTGTATATACTATCTGTTAGTTGTATTTTCTTATGTTTTGAGCTCAAATGACAAATACAACTAAGAGGAATTTTGCATCTAAAAACCCAATTAAAATTAAATTAACAATGATTAGAACACTAATTATATGTTAACTATAACGATCTCATCAAATATAATTGCACTTCTAGGAAGAATTTGACCAAACTAACTTTACTTCCGAAACTTCACAAACTTCACCACATAACATCAAAGTAACTTTATATGAGTTAGTAGTAATTGTCTTTTAAAAATAAAAAATAAGTAAGTGAAATGGTATCTGCTGTTAAAAATAAGTAAACAACTTTCCACTGAAGTAGTTCATTCAAAGAATAAGAAATCATGAAATTCTGTTGATCAAATGATGAACAATAAATCTGCAGATCACAAAAAACAATAATATGGAGGATTTTACCAACATTAATGGGATTTGACTGCTGCTGACTCTAATTCTTGTTTGGTTAGTAATCTTGAAGATGGGATAAATTTCGAGTTAGTCAGAGAGTTGACCGAGTCAAACTCTGTTGACTCAACGGAAAATTGGCTTTTTGCTGCATCAACGGTTTTGTTGATGAAATCTGACCTTGAAATGTAGTCCTTCATGGGGCAGATGAAATCCAGATGATCTCTTGCCTTATAAAAAAAGGTTTACAATATAACCATATTAACTAAACTTCTAGAAAATATTAAAAATAGTGTCTTTAAAATTGATATCTTTAAATTAAAACAGAGGAAATAACTAACATACCAGTCGATATTCAGGGGCCCGTTTAGGATGTTTGAGATATGACATGTTACGAGTCTCGTAATCCCACAAAAAAGATGTATGATGAATCCAGCGGTTTTTAGTAATTGATTGTGCATTCCCGCCAAACTTGCGGGACCCAAATACATAATCTACAATTCATATAAAAATTCCTATAAAATTCTTGAAATGTAACAATTAACATTTTTTGTGTCCTGTTTAGGTCATTTGGTTTAACGCCGAGGTTGCCAAATGACCCAAACCGGACACAAAACCTTTTTTTAATCATCCTCATACCATTCTCACGAAGCTTAAAATCAGCAATTTCTTGGAAGACTTTAGTGTATAAAGAGCTGCTCCAAGACATAATAGGACGAGGATACGGTTGCACATCAAAAACATCATCTTTGTTGCATATAAATGAAACAAATATTGTTCCATGATCAACTATTACGGTCCCACCACCAGTAAATCTTCTTATAACAGGGATTTTGTCTTCTAGCACAGGGTTAATTTCAACAAGTTCACCAGGTTTCCTAGTAACATATTCATTTAAAATACTTAGGTCTTACAATAATAAACATATAATCAAGTTGATTTGCAGAAAAACTTACCCAGAAATGCCCATGACTATATTGGGCTTATCTGTCCCATCATTAATAATACACCAATTATCCAATGAGGTTCGAAGAAGGCGTTCCTCAATTTCCAACTGCTGCAAAATGGGAATTCCCTTCATTCTCACTATTTTCATCAATGGAAGTCCAACTTGTCGTGTACTCATTCCAACCATTTTTGCTTTTTTTATAATTCAATTGTTTGTTAATGTGGCATTATAAAAATCATTTTCAGTGTGACATTACTGAGTCCTTGCTCCCTCCCAATTTAGCAGCGGTTGTATTCTATCTATCAAGAACAACGAGGACATTAACAGAAACAAAAAATTAAGAAGAATTGGCATTAAAAATAGTTAAGACAAATTCCTCTTTTAGACAAACTATTAGATTTAACAGTTATAAAACCAAAACAACGGTAGATGTTGATCCATTAGCTGATAATACACATTCTAACATTCAAATTTGGGGAAACCCTAACTTAATTTAACACTCTCCCAAAATCCAAATCGATATCACACACCGATCATTAGCATTTACAAAGTTAACAAGTAACAACTTGACATTTGAATTTAGGTTACAGAAAGTAACGAATACATACATACCTGATGGCCGATTGACGGATTCGCCGGTTAAAGTTGAAACGACAATTTGTGAGAACCACACTCACCAAAAGCTCTCCGTTCGGGCTGGGGATCCAGATCCAACCGTCAACTGGATTGAGCTAACCACTATTTGGCCCATATACCATAAGTCCATAACCACCATTTGGCCACTAAATTTTAGATTTTTAGTACAGTTACTCACATACTTGTTGGAAAAGAGCTTTGGTTATTTATCCGACCTAATTTTACAAATATACAATTTTATTAAATCTAAAATATAGTATCATATTGTAGGTGATTTATTTACTATAACTTTCACATTATGCACTATATTGTTTAAGTTTTATAATAAATTATGTATAACTATATCAATCAACTAGCTCCATAACCCGCCCGGATGGGCGGACATGCTTCGAAAAATAAAAAGGAAAATACTGAGTGTTGAAATCATATAGTAATCTATTATTGAAATGATGATAAACTTTTTTTGATACATAACAAATGGTATACACATAAAAATTACGTGTTGTTATTATTGTGTATACATTTCCGCCACTACTTAAAACTTCTCACGTTTGGCCCATACCAAAAACAACTTGTTTTAATCCATTATTGAGTTATGTACAAATTAAATTAAAAGAAAGTAAATACAAATTATATGAAATTTAGGTTGAAAAACAACACTTGTACATAAGCCAACTTTGGGGGAAGCAATAACCGAACATCATCTTCATGTGGCATGATTATACCACCAACAAATCAAGTACTTATAGCCCAAGAAGTTTGTCAAACATACTGCCTTTCACCAATAATCATCAGCAAATTGTATGTATCGACCAACTTTTATTATCACGGATAAAAAACCACTGAGTAAGATACATTATGCAGCAAATTATATATGGAACATGTCTTGAAAGCTGGTTTGTTTCAAGGTCCTTGTCCAAGATTTTGAACTAAATAAGTAAATGGCATCAAAAAAATTATTTGACCCATATGGTAAAAAGTCAAATTTGACCAAAGATTACAGCTTTGTGATAGTGGTTATATTACTTAATTCTCGTGGGATTTCTCCAGTTATACGGTTACGAAGAAGAGAGTTGAATATGTAAATGCGCATAAATTTTACCACTAACAACCCACGTGTTGGCGCTAATAGAGGCTTGGACTGAAAGACATATACAAAAAAGGTTAGCATGCTAATTATATAATTGTAACAAAAATAGATGAAAATTAAAAAATAATTAAACTAAAAAATTTGGCACCTTTGGGGTTAGAGAATTGGATGACGGTTTCATCCTTAACTTCCTCAATTGCTGGTATTGTGTTTACTCCTATTCTCTTCAAAGTGCTTTGCAGCCTTTTGTCATCTGGTGTGGTTGTTTTGTGTACAGCCTTCTTCTTTCTGCAAATCCACAATTTTCATTAATTTAATCTATCACGGAAGTTAGATTGATTGTATTTAAAATAATTCAATAATGTACAGCAGGCTCTTTTATATTCCCAAAAAATAATCTCTAAATTGCTTTTAGATTTTAAAAATAGCTTTTTTGAGGAACAAACCTCCTCACGCTACCCTTTCCACAACAGCACCTGCCATCTTCTGTAGGTTTTCCACATTCATCTGTTACATTTTTTATAAAAACTTCAGAAAAAAATCTTACAAACACAAACACTATGATGTAAGCAGTAAGTATATAAGTAAAACCCTAAAGCATTCAAACAAACTCCATCACAATTACAATCACAGTTATTACTAAGCAAATAGCACTGTAGCAATTCAAAAACTTCAGCTCAGAGCAATCGATTAATATCTCAAACTACGATATCCCAATCGTTAATTTGACAATATCGTTATGCATATGAAGAATTGACAGAAAAAAAAGAATCATGCTACTCGTATCAAAAATTGAGATTGAATGCCGCTCAAATCAAATGTAGATTGAAGAGCATTGAATATGTAAACCTATTTTTTTCTTTCCCTGAAATTGGCGTAAAGATATATGGGAGAAGATTGTGTTCTGCCAGAATTAAATCAAAATATACCTAAAATTTGGAAACTCATTAAATTTCTGGGTACAAATATTGAGGCACTCAAAAACTAAGCGGGAAAATAATTTGTAGGAAGATTTCGTCCCCTGCAAATTCGCATAGCATTAACTGCATGATATCAAGTCTTAGGAAGATTGTGAGGAAATCGTTGGCCAATGTGTGAATTACACGTGATATAAACAACCAATCAAAGAGCTGCAAACAGGTGATGTGTCAAACCAAAATCATATGTAGGTGCATATATAGGAGAAGATAATTGTGGTAATTGAAATAAAAATTGTGGTACTTAAATTAACTCACATACAATATAGTTGTCACGGAATTCATTTCGCACGAAGCTTATAAATTTCATATCGAAATTTATATATACTATATACATAATTTCAGTAACACTCAATACAAAAAAAAAAAGAAAAAAAGAAAAGAAGAAAAGGTGGATGTAACATCTAGATAACAACAACAATATCCGGTCCTTATAAAGGAGGAATATGAGATAGGTAAAATGTAGATAACCATATATAAACTCATGATAAAGAGATTCTTCTGGTCAAAAAAAATACATGGATAAATTAAAGCTAAAGTCACAAGAATTAACATTTTTTTGATTTTTTATACACTAAAATTAGGTGTTTGATTTCAATTCATTTTAATCCATAATCTAATATTTCCAACCATTTAATTTTAATATTAAAAACTTTGATTAAACGTGACAACCCTCAATTTTTCTTAATACTTTAAACCATATCTTTGTTTTACTTTTGAAGCTAAATCGTTAAAAAGATGGAATATTTTTAGCAAAGTGTTACAAGGGTACCCGATTATTTGAATGCTCCAAGTGACACTTAAAGGTGCGATTTGACTACATATTCATATGGTAATCCAACACATCACCACTTTTTCTTTGACTTTATATCTTTTAATTTGGGTTAAAAGGCAGAATTGACCTTTAGTGGGCGACAACTTTTTGACTTTTGCTTTTTTATATAGTATGTTATTTAACTAGATTTGTGCTTGATCTTTGATATTTTTGAGTCTCGAGTCTAATTAAATAAAAAGAAACCATTAGTTGGAGGTCTAGTTGAATCTATACTTTAGTTTGGCAAATAAGTGATGCTTAGACAAGTCATAGCCACACTTGCATCTTTCTCAACTCTCTTTTTAGCCACTTAATTTTGAATTTATTGTTACAAAGTTAAATAATATCTTTGTTCCAAGGTCTCGTGGGTTTTAAATTTAATATAAAATTGTAACTAATGTAATATATATTATTATAATTATCTTGTTTAATTTAAAAATGATGATATAGTACTGATGTGAGCAAAAATAAAAAAAATAAAAAGATAGAAAGAAATAATGTTAGTATGAGTGTCAGAGGATACACTTTCGTGTTTATTATCTATAATAGTTTAGGATAGTAAACACCTGGTTAACCAAATTCAAAGGATACTAAAATGTATTTTTGTTTTCACATCTTATACTGATAATTTCCATTAAACATTTTACGTTGTCATTATTAAAGATATTTTAGAGTAATAATCAATTAATCTTTTTATCTTCTCTACAAATCAATTTTACCATTTTTCTAAGGGCATTATAGTTATTTCCTTTTGGCATAATGGCTTTCCTCATCACCTCCACTTCAATGCAAGACCCAAAAAGCATCATGCATAAGATATTTATTAGAAGTGGAAGATTGACTTTCGAGTTCTAAATTCTAATCATGCAATTGATTTTACTTTATATTTTTAAAGGGTTGACTCCTCATACGAGTGACAGTTGACTAAAAGATAGGTTGAATGAGTATAGTTATAAGCTATAAAGCAAATTCCAGTCATAATGCTAATTTTTAGGATACATCAACGCGGTTTGAATTGATTTATCTGTTACCTAAATATAGTTTAAGTTTATTGTATGACGTAAGCTCAATTGTATAAACGAGCTTAGGTATAATAGAATCTCTTACATATATTTGTAAATCATAAATAGTGATCAATAATATAGTTATCTTTACGAGATTTACATTATTTTACACTATCAAAACAGCCATTGATCCGACAATTGAGATTTTTCTCATGTGAACTGTTACATTTGTGCAATTTAATTTGTAAGGATATTAGAGATAATTCATCAAGGATGTGACATTTTTGGCTTGTTCATTAATTATGCAACTTGATTGAAACTTTGAGAACAGCCATGGACCTCCTTTCGATTTAGGCCTAATCACATGCTACATAAATCCATCCAGATATTTTTCAAATATTAATAAAAGTTAGCTTTGATCGAGGGATACTTTTACCAACGAGTGGCCAGAATTATCTCAAATTGATACTCGACACGAAGAAAATTACAATGTGAGGTGAGCTTTCCACGCCCATAAATGAATACGAACATAAGTGAAAATAGGGTTTAATTTCATGTGTACAAAAAAGGAAAAACAAGAAAGCAAAAGGCACCAGAAAGAGACATGGCATTTTAGGTCCACAAAACAACTCATTTTGTATATAAACTGTGGCTACAATTTGCTTAGGGCTTGAAATATCTTAATGTAGGGTATAATGGTACATGATGTGAGTAATTGATTTTCTTTACCTGAAAAAAGTCTATGTTTTTGTGGTCTATATGATTCATATCCAATTGATTATCATTTCTGGTATTATATAAATAAAAAACAAAATACTACTAAAGTATCTGAATAACTGCCATCTTATTATAAAAGGTTTTTATTTTGTGGTTCGCGTGATTCATATCCAATTTATAACTCGACTTTGAGACCAACACAGAAATAAACATGGTAGGATTGAGGCAAACAAGTTGCGGGTCAATTTTGAACCGACTCAACTGAAGTTCATTAAAGGAGTTAGTTTTGGGTTGATGATAATTTAAATGAGTCGACTCGCCAACCCAATTAATTATTAAAACTTGTTTAAAAATAGATATATTGATACTTTAGTAGTTAATAGATGTCTCTGGAAAATAGATATACTTAGAATATACTTTTGTAGAATATAGTATATTACACATACTCATTTAAAAGTCAACGACATATTTGACTCATTCAAATTTCTAACATGTTTAACCCGCTTAATTAAATAGTTTATATAGGTCGTGTTTAGGTTGAAAGTAAATATGTTAGGGTTGAGATATCTAGCCCGTATGTATAAACATGTCGTTTTCAGATTGAATGTTTCTAAACCGAACCCAACCCTAACCCGCTTATATACTATATTGTTTGTGTTATGTACACGGATGTTCACTTTCTAGTAATATCTCCTTGTGGCGCAATCTCCCTAGCGCTTTCCATGATACGATTCAACACATACAAGTGAGCCTAGAGTTAAGTCCTTGTATACACAATTTTTAGTCGAGTTAAAAGATTTGCGGGAACAAGATAAAATACAACTCGTTAATGCATATGTCGCACATTTAACCGTGCCCTTTATCTCATCGACAAAAATATGGAAATGGAGTCACATTTCAAGATAATTTTTTTGAACGACTCGTAAATCTACCCCAACTTTGCCCATAGCAAAACTTGAATCCATGACTTTAGGTCCTGGAAAAATCCAAACACCGATACCACTATATAGCCAGCTTTAGGTCACATTTCAAGATAATTGATGCTCAACATAGTAGAAAATCAAGAAAACTGAAAACTGGACCATCTAAACTATACAATATAACAATGTATCTACACTAAACCACAATGCTAGGTACAACAAAACAATGTACCGGTATTTACATTGTTTCTTGAAAGCAAATTGATCTAGAGAAAGCAGCAGGATTCGCATGAAGAACCGAAGAATTTGTAATCGCTTGATGCTTCTTCGTTTCTTCGCCTTTTTCTTGAAACGCCATAAAGTTGTCATTCTTGATTCCAAGTGATGCCCATATAGAACTCTTTGCAGCTTCATCAGGATCATCGATTCTAAGCGTTTTAGGAATCAAAATCAAATTCTTTCGTTTCTTTAATTCACTGTCACAATCATTAGATTTTATCAACAATTCATCCCTTGAATGTTTTCCCAAGATTTTACCACTTGCATTGGTTAATGGAGGTAAGAATGGAATACAATTCCAATAGGTTGAAGGGTAAACCGGCATTGAAGGACAAACGGGCGGAATTGGAATTGGGATCGAATTCCGGAGATTATTAGGCCAAGAAACTTTAGGAATACAATGGGTTTTGGAAATCTTGAAATGGGGTGGATTTTTTTCTTGAATTTTTTCGAGTACCGAATCAAAAGATGGAATCGAATTCGAGTTCTTGTTTTTCCGACGACCTGCTCCGACCGGCATGTTTCTCATGGCACCTCCGGCAGTCCAGTACCTCTGGCAGCTCTTGCAAAAGTGACGTGGCTGATTAACATTGTAATTGTTAAAGTAACAGAATTTTGTGTCCATGCTTGTACAACGGGGGCACGGGAGAATTTTGTCGGGTTTTTTTAGGGTTTTGGGTTGCGGGTTTTGTTGTTCGGGTTCGGATTCATCTGTTCCAGTCTCACTGTAATTTGCTTTTAGTTGCTCCTGAAAAAGAAAACGAAAATCTCACTGTAATTGTCACTCAATCAAAAGGTATACGTTGACTTTTTGGAGTCAAATGGATTAGTGTCTAACTCTGAATTCGAATCAAACAGATTGTGTAATCGAGAAAAAGTCGATCATTATATTAATCTTCGCAATGACGTACAACTATACAAATCATTCTTTAGCTAAAATATAGAATTATTAAATCAAATTTCGAGTTTCAAAAATAGTAAGTTTGACATGCTATCAAGTTCTAATCTTTAACCGCTGAAACATAATTAAAATGAAAAACTAGAACTAACCCACTATTTATTTTGTAATTAGGGCAATTGGGTTGCTTTTAAATTTGCAAAATTATTGAATTAATGCAAACATATACCTTCTCTGCACCTTCTCTGGTTACTCTTTCTCTTTCCAAATAAGTGTGATCGGAACCGCCGTCTTTACCATCACCACCACCGGTAGCATCCTCTCCGGAGACGGCGGTGGTGGTGAAGATGACTGAATTATTAATGCTCTTACTTATTTCAGGCAGCATAATCTTTTTTCCGAACAATTTAATACCAGGGTCCTCCATTACTTTTGTTTTCCGATGAAGATGGTGGTTGCCGGTGGCGGAAATTGGTGGTTTCAGTAGTGTTGGAAGGGTGACTGGTGTGTTGTTGTCAAATGGCATACGTCTTGCAAAGAATAAATATTTTGATCAAAATATCAAGCCAAAATTATATAGAATTTATTGAAGTTCAAAGAGGATGGGATGTTTAAAGTGGGGGTGGGGTAGAAAATGTCACCTTTTGATCCAAATGGTTTATTATATCATAACAAAGATAACATTTTTATATAAATTATAGAAAAATAAATCTCAAAGACAACATAATTAGGTAAAGGGCCAAAGGGATTAACACGTGACCCGAATTCTGATTATAATAGTCAGGCAGGATATATTCGAGTCTTATGTTGATATTGAATTTTTTAAACTCGACTCGATAAACCTTATATATTAGCATTAGGTCAAGTATCAGGTTAGGATTATTTACCTTTATTGGATTTCAGGTTGATCTGATTATACCTGACATCATCAAATATGTTAATTTTGAAGTATTTTTACATTTATAAATTTATTATTTAAACTAAATATTGTTCTGCGAAGTTCTAATTACTATGAATTTCTAATCATTGTCTTCGATTATATAATAACACAAATGATGGTGTTTAAAATGATATATTGTTGTGAGTAATTCTCAAGCTCAACCAATAGCTTCACTTTAAAATAATTATCAAAAGACCAATTACTAAGCATTCCAAAAAATATATAATTTTCTTGTATGTGGAACCATGTAATCCGACTAACCCGATCAAGTCAAGCTGACATCCCGAAACTCGAAACCAGACCAACCCGATTACATATAAGGCCAGGTTTCATGTTAGATATTTTCAACTTCAAATCCAAAAGACTCAACCCGATAAAATCCTAACCTGACATAACAATCTGATTTGACACTCCTATTAACATATCTAGGTCAAAAAGTATATACAAGATTATGGGGTGTTTGGGAAAGCTTAAATAGGATATGAAGAAAAGGAGGAATAAGACCACTGTCAACAGTGGTAGAAACTGACACCGTCAGGTGTTACCAAATCAGTGTCACGTCAGCTCATCGTCCAACCGACATTAAACTCACATACACATGCCAACAATACATTTTCCCTTCAGTTTTTAAATATACACACACAAACTACCCCTTTAAGCCCCACCACACCAACCGATCCCTCTTCTCTTCCCGTCCCTAAACCGGTGCAACAAACCAACGCCTCCAACCAATCTCTCCGTGCCAACGGTAACCCCTAAATTTGTGACAACCTCAAAAAATGGGTAGTTCACCCGGCACCGATTATAACCAAACACTTTTGTAAGACATCATGTCTCTTAATTAAAGCATTACTTATCATTTTGAGTCTAGCAAAAATTTGTATCATGTGTCGTTAGTACACATCTAATTATGCACACATCAAATTTTTAGTACTTTATCTGGGTGAAAATCGTAAATTTATCAAGCCGGTGACGCAACGTAAAATAAATTCGAGCCAAATCAAAAATATAAATATAAATATTATCATTTCAAATTGAAGAGTTAATCTTTGACCCCTCTTTCCTCTTCTTAACTACCGAACCAACACTCCTAAATGAATTTTCTTACTTTTCTTTCTTCCTTGCAAAAAGTAATAACCAAATGGTGTATAAGTTCATTTCCCAATTTCTTTACCTCTCCAAACTAGGGGTGAGCTCGGTCCAAAAACCGAACCGAAACCGAAACCGATAAAACCGAAACTGATAACGACGAATTTTGAAAACCGAAACCGAACCAATATCATGTTATCTGTTTTGGTTCGTTTCGGTTTCGGTACGATTTTTTTAGGCCAAATGTTCATCATTTTCCGAAAACCGAACCAAGCCGAACCGAAACCGATAGAACCGAAACCGAAAACGGTTAATTTTCAAAACCAAAACCGAATCGATAACTTGTTATCGGTTTTGGTTCGGTTCGGTTTTGGTCGGTTTTCGGTTCGGTTCGATTTTTTCGGTCCAAATGCTCACCCATACTCCAAACCATGTTTATTTTACTCTAACTGTTTAAACTTTGCTTTATCCCAACCCAAGAACTTCATTTAAATGTGGATTGTTTCTTACTTCACTCTTACAAACTAAATCCCATGCACATTTGACTATCATAATTGTTCAAAACCATCTGCAAACTTTTCCCTCTCATATCTACATTTCACATTCTACATTTTCAAGTCTCGAAGAAGTTTCAAAAACCTCTCAAACAATAAAATTCGGATTTCTCTCAAACACACACAATCAAACCTTCAAACACCCATAACTTTCTCATTTTAGCTTCAAATTTGGTGATTCAAATTCCCAAATCACTATAAGACTTTCCTATACAACCTCCTACTCTTAAATCCCTCATTAATCCATTGGAAATCACTCGAATATATCCTAGAAGCCGCTGTCCATAACTCATCATCTTATTTTCTTTGTGTAAGTTTTGGATTTTCGACTGTCCACCTTATTCATTTCTTAGGTCTTTCTTTTATACTGATCTTTACTTCATTTTAATAAATTTCCTAAAAAATCACTCCATTTGATACTTTGAAGAAGGAGAAAGAACTCTCCCAAGCTGGAAACCTCTAAACCTCAAAGCTTTGTGAGAATACTCATCCCCTCTTGTTTAAATCATCAGATCTTTATGTTTTATGCTAGTAAAGTCCACTCTCATGAAAATGTGTTAAATACAAGACCCACAACATTTTCAAAGTTAAAATCTTGATTAAAAACCTTCAAAACCGAGAAATAGAACATTTGGCAAAAATGAAATCTTCAAATTGTAGATCTATCATTATTGTGTTTGAGATACTAAATGTATAAAACATGTGTTCTATAACATATTTGAACTAAAAACATACAATGTTGGGATATAAAGATTCTAGTACTGATGCTGCAGTTAGTACTGATCTACATTAATGGAAGATAGTACTGATGGGGCAGAAAAGCAATATACTACTGATGCTACTGATCTTGAACTTACTACTGATGATCAAGAATACTACTGATGTCGATTAAAGAACAGATCGTGTCCGAGATTCTAGTAGATTTATTTATAGAATGTTTATCTTTTTGTAATTCAATTGTAATCGTTTCCTAGAATAACTAGGTTAATAGTTTAGGCTTCAAGGACTATTATAAATAGTTCCTTACGAATTGTAAACGTACGTGTGTATTGATTCATCGATTAATATACATTGAAGCTTTTTATGATAAACTGTGTTCTTACAAATTATTCATTCGATTACAGTTTACATTGTTCTTAATCAAATAACAAGAGTGTTAATCCGCTGTAACTTCTCTTTATTAGTAGATCTGTGATTCAATAACTTGTTCGAGTAATTCGATCCTGACATACAAAAATAACAAACATTCAGTAAAGAAAATTTATATTTCTTTTGTTAGCTCAAACTAAAACAAGAAAAAGAAAAATAAGATACTTTGATAAATGATGTACGTATTTTATTAATTAGGTTTTAAAACAATATATTTTAACAACTTAAAAATATTTATTTAATAGCGGTACCTCTTTTCTTCCTCGAGAACCGCCTGTATCAAAAACGCATTTGTGAGTGAAATACTATTATACATACGCATAAATTTCGTTAAATAGATTATAAACACGATTAACTTCGAGACTTATAAAAATACAAACGAACGTATTTTAAAATACGAGATTATTAGTAAATTAAAACTAATATTGTTAAAATATTGATATTATTTTAATCTAAACTTTCCTTCTTTTATTTTATGATATGTTACTTAGTATGTGATTAGTCTTTTACAGGTTGTAGCTGTAAATGAAGAGGCTGTTAAAGTTGAGGGACTATTTCTGGACATCTTAGAAGACTTGTGGCTAGGTGGTGAAGATTAATACTTCGGTGTCAAGGATCTGGTTATTTGACTATAAATAGAATAAGATGGCTAGGGTTTCAAAAAGAAATTCATTCACTCAAATTGATCTGTAGTTTTCTCTCTTGTGAGAGAAATCGTTTCTCTCATCTTCTGAAGAAGATTGTTCTTCTTCTTATTGTATTTTAGTCTTGTATTCGTAGTTTGTGAAATAGTTTCATCATACTGATGAACTGATTCTTATTCTTGTAAGTTTTGAATATTATTCATTGGTTGTTTGATGTTAATATAGAAAAACGTTTTGTATTTGTTAGATTTATCGTTTTATCATGGTATCAGAGCCCTAGGTGCTCTCAAATCGTTTTAAAAGAAAGAATCAGTTCATTTTTTTTACAGCTCTTTATCTCTCTGGTTTAGATATGTTCTTCGTCTTTTATGTTCTATTTTTTCCAGATCTTACCTTCTGATTTAGGAGTCCTTAGACAGATTTTGTCATCATAAGGTTTCTCCTAGCGGATTTTGTAGATCTGTGAATCGCCCTCTTAGATCTGTTGATCTGGTGCGGAATTTTTTTTTAGATTCGTTTTTTGTTTAATATCTTGTAGATCTGCTCGATTCAATAGCAGTTTTGGAAGTTTTTCGTTCATATTAGTTGAAAATCTTGTAGATCTGTTCGATTTAGTACGAAATTTTTTAGTTTCGTTTTAGTACGAAGTTTTTTTTTAGTTTAGTTTCGTTTTCGGTTAAGTTCCGTCAGATCTAATAGGATTCTGATCGGCCGTTAGGTTCTCGATTAGAGTTCTGATTCTGTTTATTTTCTCTATGTCTGTGTTCATTATTAAAGATAATAAACAATAATAATCAACAGTTAATAAAAGAAATCTATTATTAAATTTTTGTTGTATTTTGGGTTCGTATCAAAGTCTGTGGGCTTATATTGTTAGTGATCCATTTCCTTCCGCTGCAGGATCATCTAGTCCACATCTAATCGTGGATAACTCACTGTAAGTCTCCTTTAATCTCTAGTTGCTGTGTTTATAGAGATCGTTTGGTTTACTTGTTGTGACGCCTCTGGTAATTTCTTTTATATTTTGTTTGTCTGTTTGTTATAATCTGTATTTTTTGTTGTAACTGCATTGTAGTTATATCATCATGTCTGATACATCAGGTCCTTTAGATAATAATAATGATGACCCATCTCTTCCTGACCCTATTACTATGATTAATAAACTTGATTTTTCTGATCCCCTTTATCTGCATGCTAGTGACACATCAGGTGTAATGTTAATTAGCTTTAAACTAAAAGGAACTGAAAACTATAGAGTTTGGTGTAGGGCAATGGAATTAGCTCTTGCAACAAAAAATAAACTAGGATTTATTAATGGCACTTGTAATAAACCCATTGATGATGATGTGTTAGCTAGACAATGGGATAGGTGTAATGCTGTTGTATTATCATGGATTCTTGGTTCTGTAACTGAAGAGCTTTATCTAGGACAAATTTTTTCTGATGATGCGACAACTGTTTGGCTAGAACTTAGGGAAACATATGATAAAATTGACGGGTCTGTTATGTTCAATCTGCACCACAAAATTAATTCTGTGTCTCAAAATGGTTCTACTTTGTCTGAATACTATCATAGGTTAAATTCTATGTGGAAGCAATTTGATGCTCTTGTTAAGCTGCCTACATGTACTTGTTTTTCTTCAAAAGAATTCTTTGAACATAATCAACTTATAAAATTAATGCAATTTTTGATGGGTCTTGATGACATTTACTTGCCTATTAGAAGTAACTTGCTAACAAGAGATCCTCTTCCTAGTGTGAAAACTGCCTTTTCTATTATATCTAGGGAAGAGTCTCATCGAGGCATATCCTCTAATGAGATTAATTTTTCAAAAGGACAAACTCAAGTTTTCAACTCAAAATTTAACCAAAATTCAAGTTTTAAAAAGGTGAATAGAGGACCCAACCCGAATCTAAAGTGCACTAAGTGCAATAAGTTGGGTCATACTGTTGATAGGTGTTTTGAAATAATCGGATATCCTCCTAATTACAAAACGAAACCTCAATCTCAAGGAAATAATTCTTTTTTAAAAACCAATTCAACCAAGAAAACTTCCAATGACAGTGGAAGTTCTCAACCTTCTAACAATTCTTCTTCTGTTAGTTCTTTTTCTTTTACAAATGAGCAGGTTATCAAGTTGATGAATCTTATTAATGAAAAACCTGATCTTAATTGCATGACTGAAAACATGGGAGGTAATTACTACAACTCAAATGTTTTTTTCATGGCTAATTTCAAAAAATTCTTTAATACAAATAGTAAAATTTACAAACCAAAATTTTCTAAAAGTTGGATTATAGATTCAGGTGCTAATCAGCACATGACTACTACTGATAAGCACCTTGAAAATGTGGTAAATGTTGAACATTTAAACTTAACTGTTGGGCATCCCAATGGCACGTTTGCAAAGGTCACTAAAGTTGGAAATTTGAAACTAATTGAAAATGTAACTTTGTTTGATGTGCTTGTTGTTCCAAATTATTGTGTGAATTTGCTTTCTGTTAATAAGCTTGCTAGTGATAGTAGGCTGTTTGTTGGTTTTGATGAACAAAAATGTTACATTCAGGATTTGATGCAAAACAAAACATTGGGGATTGGTAATGTCTCTGATGGCTTGTATATGTTTGAAAGTGGTAAGTTTGTTTGTAACTCTACCAATATTTTGTATGCGTCAAATGATATTTGGCATTCTAGACTAGGCCATCCATCTAATCAAGTTTTAAAAGTCCTTAAAAATTGTCTAAATTTGAAAAATGAACCAAATGAATCCCCTTGTGAAATTTGTCATATGGCAAAACAAACAAGAGAACCATTTCCATTAAGTGACCACAAATCTTCAAAAATAGGTGATTTGATACACTTAGACTTATGGGGTCCATATAAAATTACTAGTAGAGATGGCTTTAGGTATTTCTTAACTATAGTGGATGATTACTCAAGGGCTGTTTGGCTCTTTCTTATAAAAACAAAAGATGAAGTTGCAAATCATGTTATTGTTTTTCATAAACTTCTTAAAAATCAGTTTGATACTCATATTAAAGTTCTTAGAAGTGATAATGGTACTGAATTTTTCAATAAAACTATGAATAATTTCTGTATTGAAAATGGTATTGTTCATCAATCTTCGTGTTCTTATACACCTCAACAAAATGGAATTGTAGAAAGGAAACATAGGCATCTTTTAAATGTTGCTAGATCGCTTATGTTTCAAGGGGGGATACCTCTTAATTTTTGGACTGATTGTGTTTTAACTTCTTGCTATCTTATTAACAGGTTACCTTCAAAAGTGTTGAATGGACAGTCACCTTTTGAAAGGGTTTATGGATTTAAACCTAGTTTTTCCCATATTAGGAACTTTGGTTGTTTATGTTTTTCAACTATTATCAACAACCATGACAAATTTTCATCTAGAAGTAATAAATGTGTTTTAATTGGTTTTTCTACCGTTAAAAAGGCTTATAAATTGTTTAATTTGGATACAAAAACTGTTATTTTTTCTAGAGATGTCAAATTTTATGAAAATATTTTTCCTTTTAAAACAAAAGAATTTTCAATAACAAAATCAGATTTATCTAATGAAATGGTTGCGTTAGACAATCTGAATTTTTTTGATTTTGTAGACACCGAAGTTCCTAAAATTCCCGATGATGAAGGAAAAAAATCAACTAAAAGTGATGACGAGCACGCTTCCTTTTATAAGAATGATGAGCTAGCAACATCTATAGGTGATGGCAAGGACATACTTGCAACATCTATGGGTGATGGCAAGCACACTTCTTTTATAGAGGATGATAGGCTAGCATCATCTGATGTAGTTGAAGAAAGTTTTTCTGTCCCTGAGGGTAATCAATTTCAAAATGAAAATATACATAATTTTGAAAATATTTCAAGGAAGTCAACTAGAAAATCTGTTTTACCAGCAAAGTTCAATGAATATGTAGTTGAAGGAAAAGTAAAATTTGGGATTGAAAAAGTAGTCAACTATAGTAATTTGAGTCCAAGCTGTTTTTGTTTTGTGTCTAATTTGAATAGGATAATTGAACCAAAAAATCATGTAGAAGCCTTAAAAGACAAGAATTGGGCTGAAGCAATGAATCTTGAAATGGAGGCTCTATATAGGAATAATACTTGGAAGTTAACTGAGTTACCTAGGGGTAGAAAACCTATAGGTTGTAAATGGATCTATAGGGTTAAATACAAGTCCACTGGTGAAGTTGATAGATTTAAGGCTAGACTTGTTGCAAAAGGGTATAGTCAAAAAGAAGGTGTTGACTATGATGAAACTTTTTCACCCGTTGTAAAAATGACCACGGTAAGATGTCTTATTAATATGGCAGTTAAAAAAGGGTGGAATTTATTTCAACTAGATATAAACAATGCTTTTTTATACGGTGACTTGGTTGAAGATGTCTACATGTCTTTACCTCCTGGTTTTTTTGCTGAAACTGACAATAGAGTATGTAAATTAACAAAATCTTTATATGGTCTTAAGCAAGCCCCTAGACAATGGAATGCTAAACTCACCTCTGCTCTTATTGAAAATGGTTTTGTTCAAAGTAAATTTGATTACTCCTTGTATGTTAAAAATGTTGGAGATTTGTTTATTGCTTTATTAGTATATGTCGATGATATTGTTATCACTGGCAATAATGAAAATGAAATAACAAAATTTAAAGAATTTCTTAAAACTAAATTTTTAATAAAAGATTTAGGAAAATTAAAGTATTTCTTGGGAATTGAAGTTCTTGAAACAAGCAATGGTCTTTGTTTATCCCAAAGGAAGTATTGTATGGAATTACTTAGTGAATTTGGGTTGTTAGGAAGTAAACCATTAAATTCACCTCTTGAACAAAATTTTGTTCTTTCAACATTTGAATCTGATACTGATAAGCTTTTAAGTAATATTTCAGAGTATCAGAAACTTATAGGTAAACTCATTTATTTGACAATTACAAGACCTGATATCTCATACTCTGTTCAAATTCTTAGTCAGTTTATGCACTCTCCACTTCAGTCGCATTTAAAGGTTGCTTTAAGAGTTCTTCGTTACTTAAAACAATCGCCTGGAAAAGGAGTCTTAGTTAATAACTCTGATGAATTTGATCTTAAAACATATGTTGATGCAGATTGGGCAAAGTGTTTAGCATCAAGAAAATCTGTTACTGGTTTTTGTGTTTACATGGGTGGATCATTAATATCTTGGAAGAGTAAGAAGCAACCGACTGTTTCTAGATCTTCAGCTGAGTCTGAATATAGAGCAATGGCTTATGTTACTTGTGAACTGATTTGGTTAAAAAACTTATTGGGGGATTTAAAAATTGATATTAAATTACCTATTAATATGTATTGTGATAATAAAGCAGCAATTTTAATTGCTGCTAATCCTGTTTATCATGAAAAGACAAAGCATTTTGATGTTGATCTTCATGTGGTAAGAGATAGAGTATTATTGGGTTTTATAAAAACCGTTAAAATTGAGTCTTTGAATAACATTGCTGATATTTTTACAAAAGGTTTAAGTGTGAGTCAACATAAATTCTTGTGCGATCAATTGGGTATGAAGGATGTTTTTAAAGTTCAGATTAAGGAGGGGTGTTAAAATATTGATATTATTTTAATCTAAACTTTCCTTCTTTTATTTTATGATATGTTACTTAGTATGTGATTAGTCTTTTACAGGTTGTAGCTGTAAATGAAGAGGCTGTTAAAGTTGAGGGACTATTTCTGGACATCTTAGAAGACTTGTGGCTAGGTGGTGAAGATTAATACTTCGGTGTCAAGGATCTGGTTATTTGACTATAAATAGAATAAGATGGCTAGGGTTTCAAAAAGAAATTCATTCACTCAAATTGATCTGTAGTTTTCTCTCTTGTGAGAGAAATCGTTTCTCTCATCTTCTGAAGAAGATTGTTCTTCTTCTTATTGTATTTTAGTCTTGTATTCGTAGTTTGTGAAATAGTTTCATCATACTGATGAACTGATTCTTATTCTTGTAAGTTTTGAATATTATTCATTGGTTGTTTGATGTTAATATAGAAAAACGTTTTGTATTATCAAATATTTTTGTATAAAGTCGCCAACGAATCAGTTACGTCTAACAACATTTTAAAAAGTAATAATTGGAGTGAACCTCTAGCATAGACGTGTCGGTAGAGCCTGTAAGACCTAATTAAACTATAATCAAGCTAATCCATGAAGATTCAAGTGAGAAATAGAAGATTTGAGTGAGTGCGTGTTCTTGGTGTAAGTGTGTGAAGTTGAGAGAGAATGAGATGAATGAAACTTTCTCTAAAAATGTATTCAGTAATTGTGTGGAAAGCTTTTCTTGAAAGTCAAAGATACAAACTTATATACTCCTACCACTTAACAAAGGACAAGTTAACTAACGGATTTTAAAGATCAAAACTATTACAAAACTAGTCCTAACAATCTCCCCCTTTTTGATCTTTAACACGTCATCCCAGTCTTCAAACTTCAGATTCTTCTCATTATCTGTCTTTGGCAAGAAAATGTTTTTCTGAATTTCAAGATTAAAACATTTTAGAAATCTGGAAGTTTAAGATACTCAAAGTGGATATGTTTTTCGTTGATACTGTTTGAGTGAGGAAATCCTATAACTGATTTACTAAAGATTTGAAAATTTTAGGAAAGAGAATATCAGTTAAGTAAGGATTTGACTGGGTTTTCAGATAATGGAGAGGTTGTTTTTGGATTTTGTGGTAGAGGAGGATAAGGATATAATGATAGTGTTTTTGAATGATTTGTCAGTTAAAGTTTTGGATGTGTATGTATGATTGTTTAGTATGTATGGAAAAATGATATGTAGATTTAGGATTTGGGTGAATGTGGATAATTTGTATTTGATATGGAACAAAAGGTTTGTACAGTTAAGCTTTTGTACGGATAAGAATGGTTTAAACGGTTAAGCTTTTGAATGTATGTGATCGTTACGGAATTTGAAAAGAAAAATTTAAACGGTTAAGATTCGGATGGAAATGGATGTGGATTTGTGGTTTGGATAGAAAGATTTATTCGATTAAGTTTCTGGTTGAAATGGTTGAGTTTTTTAATGTAATGGTTGAGATTTTTGAGAGAGATTTCTGTAGATATGTCGATTTCTTCTTCTTCTTCACTTGTCTTTCTTTTTAAACTTTGTTAATCACTTTCTCTTCCTCTGAATTTCTTGATATATACTATATCTGATTTTGCCGATAATTTGAGTACATTAGACATGAATTTTCTTCGTTGATGAGATGTTTGTGGTTCTTCTTAAAGTTGTACATTTCTTGCTCATTTATTTCTTGCTCATTTCTCCCCCTCATGAGGATCATGAAAAGGAGCCTCATGTTAATGATGAATAAATGCATTGTGAAAACGGAGAGAGGAAATTGGATGTCTTTGTAATACAAGAGCCAAGATAGGATAGTTGTACGGTGCATTTCGGAATCGAGAACCAGTAACATGTAGTACTCATGAAGTATCCAGCTAAAATTGATTTTCAAGAATCTTTGAGAAAAATATTTGAAAAATAGAGAATAACAGTGTCAAGAATCACCGGAAGTCATAAACAGATGCAATCTTTACTGAAGATCTTCAGTAAAGAGATCGACGAATTTGACAGACAGGATGATTGAAGACATTGTTAAGCAAAGATTTGAGATTTAAAAGAAATCAATTTGAAGTGGATCAATGATCAGTGCACAAAGATGATTTTGTGTGTGAGATCATATGAATAATTCAGAATTTAATCTGAACCATTTGGAGAAAAAGTAAAATACATTCTTCATTGCTATATGTTTGTACAAATTGTTTGAAAAATGGTAAGAACAATCAATTCAAGAAGTTGTTATAAACAAATGCAATCAGTACTAATCGAAATTAGTAAAGAGATCGACGAATTTAACAACAGCTTGTGGTGAGTGTTACAAACAAATATTTGAAAATTTAAAAATTGTGCAAAATCAGAAAAAATGATTTGAAAAATTATGTCAGCAACGCAAGAGAAAAAAGTTGGGCATAAACAGATGCAATCTTTACTAATCAGATTAGTAAAGAGATCGACGAATTTGACCAAAATTTATATCCTACGTTGTGAACACATCATTGTGAGCACAAAGTATGAGTAAAAATTTTGTGAGGAATATACAGATGTTGAGCATAGAGTGTCAACTCTGTATGAGAAAGTGAGGTCAACAACGCAAGAGAAAAGAGTTTGACATAAACAGATGCAATCTTTACTAATTAGATTAGTAAAGAGATCGACGAATTTGTCAAAAACTTATATCCTACGTAACTAACACATGAGTTGAGTAAAAAAAATATAACAGTTAAGATTGAGTTGTGCTAAAGTTGTAGCAACAACGAAACTCAAAATGTTGAATTTTATAGAAAAATTTGAGTTTCACAGAAATATGAAAAATGAGAATGTGATGTCAACAATGCAAGAGACAAAAATGTGTCATAAACAGATGCAATCTTTACTAACGAAAGTAGTAAAGAGATCGACGAATTTGACAACAGTTTGTATCCTACATTGGTAACATATGAGTTTAAGTAAAAAATTTGAATATAGTGTGAAGTTGTGCCAACGGTATGACAATAACGAAACTCAAATAGATTTTGAAAGATATTGAGTTTAAGTTTGAAAACAAAACTGAGGAGATGATGTCATCAACGCAAGAGACAAAAGTATGTCATATACAGATGCAATCAATACTAATCGAAACTAGTAGAGAGATCGACGAATTTGACAAAAATTTGTATCCTACGTAGACAACATATAAGTGAGGAAAACATTTTTGAACTAAAATAATGAAACTCAATTGAACAAATTTTGAAAATATTGAGATTGAGTTTCTGAAAAATTTGAATGATGAATAAAAATGGGTTAACAAAGAGTATGCTCCCCCTTTACCGATGAAGTTTCATAAAGATGCTCCCCCTTGACGAATGAATGTCAATTTTCTCCCCCTTAACAAGTGAATATTGATTTTCTCCCCCTCAACCAATTAAGAGCTAGTTGCCCCCCCTCAATCAATTAAGAGCTATTTGCTCCCCCTCAACCAATGAAATCATTGAGAAACGGGTTTCAAGCTGAGTTACTTGAAAGCCATAGCTTTGAAGCGCGGGTTATACACTGACGTGTGCATAAGCCATTCTGGTGAAATGCGAGTTATACACTGAAATGTGTATAAGTCATTATCCTGCAAAACAAATCAAACAACTTTTGGTACCCATTGTTGTTTGGGTCCGACGATGTTAGCGTGAGAATGAAACCACCGATAAGTTGTATCGATTTGATTTAAAGATTGAGAGTTCCAAGAAAAACTGAAACTTGATGTTTCACTTTCAAATAATTTCCGGGGAATTATTTGAGATGTTGGAGTTTATGGAACCCATTTTGCTTTTAAGATTGAGGATGTTTTGTAAACATAAACATGAGATGTTTTTGGCACTTGTGTAAAAGTCATATTAGGTGCCAATGAAAGTAAATCATTTCTAGTTATGATTGTAATCAATAGTCTAGGGACTAGTTATGTAACATTGCATATTAGTTTGGTTATGCAATTAGGACTAATCTAGACAATTAGTGATAGGTATATAAGGACCATGTGTAATCACTAATTGTAACTTTTGCACAATTATCATTTCAATTTCTCTGCATTTGTTCACTCTCAACTTTCTCTCTCTAAAAGCCCTAATCTCCATCTTCATCTTTCTCCTCAAAATCATCATCAAACACCATTTAATGGATTGATTCAGTGTTATTGTGCTTTACAATTGGTATCAGAGCAAAATCTCTCTTAGAGAAGATCCAAAATCGAGCTAGAATGATCAAGATCTGAGAAAAAGTGAAGAAAAGTTTGTTGGTGAATGAGAAATTTAATGTTGTAAAATTTTTGTTCGAATTGAAGATTTGATCATGGATTAGTGTTTCTCCAGTGTTTCTAAGCATAATAGAATCAAATTCAGATCAATTCCGTCAACAATCGATCTTCAATTTGATGATTTTAGAGAAAAAGTGAAAAAGTTCAAAACTTACTGTAAATCGAAGAAATTGATCTATTGTGTTATGGATTGAAAAAGGTGATCGGTACAGAATGTTAGGAAATGGTTTTCGAGCACATTGTGATTGATTTCATTGAATTTGATGAAGAAATGAGTAAAATCAAATCGAAAAAGTGAAGAGAAGTAGCGTACGGTATTGTTCGTTCGTTGAGAACTTCGGCCTCAAGAACATATCGAAGTTCATTGTTCGGCCCGAGGTTTAATTGGTGTTCAGCCCACAAGTTCGGCCCGAGAATTGAACACACCTAGTTCGGCCCGAGAATTGAATATACCTAGTTCGGCCCGAACTTCCTGTAGTTCGGCCCAATAACCATTAAGAAGTTCGGCCCAGAAGTTCGGCCCAGTTTCAAAGAGAAGTTCGGCATCTTCTTCAACACCTAGTTCGATCTCTCACCAAGTTCGGCAGATTCTAGATCAATCAACAGAACTTCGGCTCTACATAATCGATCAACACAATCTGGATCGACATAATCCAATCAAGATCCCGATTTCAAAATCAAAATAGGCTCGATTTCTAATCAGACTTGTTCTTGATCAAATGATTTTCGATTTCACATAGAGTTCGGCAATTGATTTGAAGAATCGAATTATCTAAACGAATCATACTGATCTTGTAATTTCGCATTCGGCATATGTAAACGACCTAAATTCAAATCAGAATTGAAGAAGTTCAATATCTAAACGAATCATACCGATCAGAATTGAAGAAGTTCGGCATCTGTAATTGTTCGACTCGATCACAGTAATAGTTCGACATCTGATTGTCTTCGACTTTAACAAAAAGTTCGGCTAAAATCAACGGTTAAAATCAACAGTTCGGCATTTCAATCGTTCAATAGTTCAAAGATCGATTACAATATTAGTATTGATTTCAACTAAATCAATCAATATTGATTTCTGATTTCTGGAAGACGGCAAATTGAAAGTGTCCGATCTTGGATCTTAATTAATCGTGGATTGTAAGGTCTTCGGCATTGACACAAGTTTTTGATCCAAACATACTATAAAGCCCAATATACAATCAAAGCCCAAAACACAACAATTACTAAAATAGCCCAACGTGATTGGCCCAACTCACAACTACAAAATCAGCAATTTTTGTAATCTCAGCAAGTTTGTGTTTGGCCCAACTCACAACTCCATTTTTTTTTTTTCAAAATTTTCAAATCAATTTTAGTCAAAATTTACGTTCGACATATTTTTTTTTTCTCCAAATCAAATTGTTTTTAATCAAATCCAAGGTGTGACTGTTGACACTGTCTTTGACAATTTTTTTTTAACCAACAAATTTACACCCTATTGGATCAATTTAACAAAATATGGATAAAGACCTTGCCAATGCGAGAAAAGCTGCCGAATATTATAAACAAATGGAAAAACCTACACCATCTATCAATGATGATTTGGATAAAGAACGTCAAGACGTACTACGTATTATGGCAAAAATTTCAGACTATGAGAAGAAATATAATTCAAAGCCTACAAACACTAATCTGAGATCTTCATTCGACATTAAGCCTGATATATCTGCTACAATCTCAACTAAAAAGCCAACCGTCACACCTTTGGATGCTACAAAGAAATTAATCGTTCGGGATTCCGAGTATTATAAACGTAAAATGTCGAGGGCTAAACAAATTGAGTATGAAAAAGTGTTCTTAGTTGAAGATAGTAAATGGATGGAAGATTCAGATCCTAAGGCTGACAAGCATATGGAGGTTACTGATCGATTTAATGAAGAGGCCAACAAAGAACTTGAGGTAATCAGTTCCCACTTTTCAAATTCTGATAATCTTATTGATCCGGATACTTGTTTTGTTACAACTCAGATTTCTGAAATTGATTCTTTAAAACAAAACATTTCAGATGAAAAAGATTTAAATAATCAATTTCAAGAACGTTTAAATAATTTGCAAAATGAAAATGAACAACTTGTTCAACAGATTAAACAAATTAAAAATGTCAAACTTGAGAATCTGGAGTTACAAAATCAAGTATCAGAATTGAATGTCAAATATAATAATCTTCATGAACAAAACATTATTTCATCAAATGAAATGCTAAACAAACAAAATATCATAAACACACTCAAGCATGAAACAATTAAATTGAATTCACATATCAAACATCTTGAGGAATTGACTGTTAAACGAGGACACACTGATCAAACCATTCATCTTAACAAGCCTAAAGATTTCAAATATTTCAACTCTCGAGAAGGGCTAGGAGCTGACAATCCTGAATATCTTAAGACCGCGTGCAAAATGGCTCCTACATTATATGATTCAAGATATCTACTCAATGGAATCTCGCAGCGTTTCATTCGGATGACTGACGAGGAAGAAGAAATTGAGACCTTCAACAGAGCTAAAAAGGAGAATGCTCAAATTAGTTTCAATTACACTGAATTAAATAAAACATATGAAACTAAAAGGGCTCAATTTGAAAATGATGATTATTTTCCCATTATAAAACCAGAAGAATTTGAAATTAAGGGAAATGATGTTATTCAACAAAAGGTTACACCAAAGATTTATGTACCAAATCTAATTCTTGAAAAGAAAATTTGTCAATTGGAAACTGAAATAGATGAAACACATAAGGCGTTTGACAAAGAAAAATCAGTTCTACAAACAAAAATTCATGAATTAGAAAATAAAATTGATGAAACACATAAATCTTATGAGAAAGAGAAACTAAAGTTGCAAGCACAAATTCAAAATTTAGAATCTAAATCATCTAATCTTCAGAAACTTAAGAAGCCTAGTGCATCTATGAACTTAGATTCTCCTTTAACTGCAACGAATAAAAGTAAAAACTCAAGAATGTTTTCTCCTGTCATGGCATATCGTGATTTTTATAACATCAAGCAAACTGAGGTTCATAGAGGAAATTCTACACCTAAACCGAAATCACAAGTCAGATCCTCTACCAAGCCTAAGCCTAGGAGATCCACGGTCCCGCCACAATCTGATAAGAAACTGAATGCTCTTAAACAAGTTATTAGAGGAAATTCCGCACCTAAAACTCCAAATAAATTAGGTTCCTCTTATAGACTTAAGCATTCTCAAGTGGAAAAACCTACACCATCAACCGTGTTGAAACATTCGAGTGCTTCAAAGAAAATCTTTTCCAAAACTAAATCGTTAAAATACTCAAGAAATGATTTACTTTCATTGGCACCTAATATGACTTTTACACAAGTGCCAAAAACATCTCCTGTTTATGTTTACAAAACATCCTCAATCTTAAAAGCAAAATGGGTTCCCAAAACTCCAACATCTCAAATAATTCCCCGGAAATTATTTGAAAGTGAAACATCAAGTTTCAGTTTTTCGTGGAACTCTCATTCTTTAAATCAAATCGATACAACTTATCGGTGGTTTCATTCCCACGCTAACATTGTCGAACCCAAACAAAAATGGGTACCAAAAGTTGTTTGATTTGTTTTGCAGGATAATGACTTATACACATTCAGTGTATAACTCGAGCTTCATCAGTATGGCTCTTAATTGGTTCCTCAATGATTTCATTGGTTGAGGGGGAGCAAATAGCTCTTAATTGGTTGAGGGGGAGAAAATCAATATTCACTTGTTAAGGGGGAGAAAATTGACATTCATTGGTCAAGGGGGAGCATTTTTATGAACCTTAACTCGAGCCACAATAGATTGGCTTATACATATTACAGTGTATAACCCGCGCTTCAACAAAATGGCTTTCAAGTACATCTGCTTGAAACCCGTTTTTCATCGATATCATTGGTTGAGGGGGAGAATTTCTATATTCACTTATCAAGGGGGAGAAAATAGACATTCTTATGTCAAGGGAGAGCATAAATGCTTTATGATTTTTGAAAAACAACTGTCGAGGGGGAGCATTCTTTTATAATCGCTACATTCTGTTTCGATGCTCCTTTCAAAATTTTTTTTAATTATCAATATGGGGTATCAATTTTTCTAATATCCGTAAACGATCTCATTACCAATCTCAATTGGTATTGATTGCATCTGTTTATTACAAATTTTCTTATTCTATCTTGATAATAAATTTTTTTTGCCTCAAACAGTTTTTCAACCTCTTACATATTTACAATCACACAAGGTTATCAATGTTGAGTATTAGCTTTTGCAATATTCGTAAACGATCTCTTTACCAGTCTAGGTTGGTACTGATTGCATCTGTTTATTGCAAATTCTCATATTTCTCATTGATACCTTTGTGTTCCTTCATTGTTAATTTCTTTTCAATTGTAAATCAAATTTTTCTCCTTTTACATACAAATTTCATTTTTCAAAATTGATACTCAATAACAAATATCTTTTTACTCATATTGAGTTGTTGACATCACATTCTCATAAATCCTTTATTAATCAGTGATACTCAACATTCCAAAATTTTTATCTCACTTTGTGCTCACAATGATGTGTTCACAACGTAGGATACAAATTTTTGTCATATTCGTAAACGATCTCTTTACTAATTTCGATTAGTAAAGATTGCATCTGTTTATGACAAATTTTCGTCTCTTGCGTTGAGTCTCAATTTTTCAAAACTCTGACTTTGCACTTAAAATTTTCATTTTTTTAAATGACTTGTTTGCAACATTCAACACAATGTGCTGTTAAATTCGTCGATCTCTTTACTGATTTCAATCAGTACTGATTGCATCTGTTTTTAACACCATCTTGGATTGATTGTTTTTACTATTTTTCAAACGATTTTCATACTTAAACGATCAATGGAGAATTCATTTTTCATTTTCTCCAAAATGTTCAGATTCAATTCTGACTTACTCATATTCTCACACACTCAAAATCGTTTTTAATGCACTGTTAGATCCTTGATCTTTGTATATCCGTCGATCTCTTCTTTGCACACGTTCAGAGAAGATTGCATCTTTGTAAGTGGTATACTTCACTGATCTTTGATATAACACAACAAATTGATCTCTTTTAAATTTCAAATATTTGATTAACAATGACTTTAATCATCGTGTTCGTCATATCCGTAAACGATCTCTTTACTGAAGTTCTTCAGTAAAGATTGCATCTGTTTATGACTTCACGTGATTATTGACACTGCTATTCTTCATCTTTCAAATATTTTTCTCCAACATTCTTGGATAATATCAATTTGTAACTGGTTCTTTCATGAGTACTATATGTTTCTGGTTCTCGATTCTGAAACTATCCTGTCTTGGCTCTCGATTTACACCGACACACAATTTCCTCTCTCCGTTTCCACATCGTAACTATTCAGCTTTATCATGAGGACCCTGGTCATGATCCTCATGAGGGGGAGAAAAAGAGCAAGAAATAGTTCAAATATCGGATTTATAACTGAACAACATCAAAAAGAACCACAAACATCCCATTAAAGAAGAATACTGGAATCTCTCTCAAAATCTCAACCACATCTATCCAAACCTTAACCGTTCAAATCATCATTTACAAAACACAAAACATTATTATCCTGTCCTCACAAAACCTCCATCACAAAATCCAAAACAAAATCTCTAATTACTGAAATCCCAGACAATTTCTTCCCTACTGACATTCCATTACCAGAACTTTTAACCTTAAATGAGACATTTTTAGATCTTTCTTACACCAACTAATTCAACGGGAAAAATCCATTGAGTGTTTGAAACTTGGAAGTTCTGTAACGGAAATTATAATTGCTTCTACTTCCACTCAGATGTTATTATTGAAAAGCGAAACTTAGAGATGTTAATTACTGCATTTGACAAAGAATTGAAATGATCAAACGTAATTCACCATCTTGAAGTACATCTGAGAATACATGAACATTGTAGCTTGCCCATCTTTTCACAAGGTTACGCAATCCTCTATCAACTTTTGATCAGATGAAGGATTTGCAATGAGATCTTGAACTTACTTCATACGTGAGAAGGAGAGCAACAGGCCAATAGAAGCAACTGAAGACGGAAGACTGGGATGGAGTGCATCAAGCACAAAAAGGGGGAGATTGTTAGGGCGAGTTAAACTAGTTAGTGGTGATTAGTGAGAGGAGGTATAAATAGGTGAAATTAAGGCTAATGATTTTTTAATCCAACTCCCGTGAAAAATAATTGTTTGTTTGAGGGGGAACGTAACCGTTATCAACATGTTTCCTCAACAACAATTATCAAGAACCATAGATCGACATAAAGCCACAAATGTCAAGAAAAGACTTCCGCTGCTAATATCTCTATAAATATGGGTCTTATTTTAAGTCGATCTATATGTATCTTCAAAGTAAAGTCTTCAAAATACTTCTTGTGGTTGAAAAGCTACAAGAAGTATTAGTTTTCACAGGTTAACAAAGCTCAAGCTGATCCTGATACATCATCATTCAACGAAATATCTTCCAGGTGCAGCTTTAGCTAAAGATGAAGACTTCGAAGATACGCTTCCCAGACTATTGTTACAAAGGGGGAGATTGTTGGGTCATATTTAATTGTAATCAATAGTCTAGGGACTAGTTATGTAACATTGCGTATTAGTTTGGTTATGCAATTAGGACTAATCTAGACAATTAGTGATAGGTATATAAGGACCATGTGTAATCACTAATTGTAACTTTTGCACAATTATCATTTCAATTTCTCTGCATTTGTTCACTCTCAACTTCTCTCTACTTTCTCTCTCTAAAAGCCCTAATCTCCATCTTCATCTTTCTCCTCAAAATCATCATCAAACACCATTTAATGGATTGATTCAGTGTTATTGTGCTTTTCAGAGCCGTCTCTTATTATTTGTATTCTTATGTATTTAGGGCGCTAGGAAGTCATTGTCAGATTTTCATCATTATCATGTTCCATTTCTAGCATAACTCAGGTGAGTCCACAGCCTCACTTTTTACCGCATTTTATTTACTGTTTAACAACTTTGGGGTGAAAAACATATCAAATATTTTTATAAATGTTACATTATTATTGTTAGGTACTAGATATGTTGTAATAGTTAGTCTAGGGGGTAATAGTGTAACAATGTATAGATGTTAGGTTTTATTACCAAAATGGTCCTAACTAACCAAGAATTGAGCCATGGTATAAATACCAAAGTGTAAGGCTCAATTCTTTAACTTTTGCCATTAATCAATTTCACATTATCCAGCAATTGTTCTCTCCCATCTCTCTACTTTCTCTCTCTAAAAGCCCTAATCTCATTCTTCACTTTTCTAGCCAAAATCATCATCCAACACCATCAAATGGATTGAATCTGTGTTATTGTGCTTTTCAATTGGTATCAAATGAATGATCACCTATTTGTGTGGTTGCCCAGTTTATTTTGCGGTTCGGATGCACTCAAAGGTGTGTTTTCTTAGATTTATCATGTTTTCACATCACCTTGCACTCACCTATTTCTATACCCTAGACATCTACCCTCACATTTACCAGTTGGCTGAAATATTTCCCTGGGATATGTAAGGCCGGATCTGGCAAACCATGGGAAGGTATTGTCTTGTGAAAGATTTTTCGTTTAATTATTCAGTTGGGTATTTTTGTTTTGAATTTCTATATTTTCTCCCCCTAGAAATAATAATTCTCCCCCTAGAATTAATATTTCTCCCCCTCGACAAATCAAAATACATAATTTAGAGGACACCATTTTAGAATTAAAAACTAAAACGAGCAATGCTGTTTCCAAAAATTCTAAAGCCTCTCTATTAGGGCCAGCACCGACAAACCCAGTTCCAACGATCTTGAAGAGAAGCTCTAATCCACCTATTTTGAATCTTGCAGATGGAAGATTAGAGTCCGGAGGGAAGAAGTCCATGAAGCAACAAGAAGTCAACAGAGCCACACAGTCAAAGAAGTCTATTCAGACTGGATCCAGTATGCTTAAGAAGCCTAGTCTACTTAAGAAGTCTAGTCCACCTAAGTCTGTAGTTTCATCTTTTTCTGTTCAAAATAAATGTAATGACTCTAGACAGTTTATTTCTCCAAAAGAAGCTCATGGCATGTGTAAAAACTCTAATTTTGTGAAAACTATTTTAACAGCTTTTAGAACGGACTATGATTCTACTGTTTATCGTCCTGTCCGTTACTCTCCTGATTTTGGTAATGTGTATGTTAAAACTGACAAACATGGAACAAAAAGATTTTTTGACAAAATTACAAAGAAACAGATAACTCAAACTGATAAACGTTTTTTTGTAAAACTTGGTGCACCTTGCAGTATTCATAAGAACATCGTCTATCATCAATCTGGTAAACTTACAAACACATGCAGAACGTGCTATCCATATCTATGCAAATCACACGTCACTAAACCACAAATTTTTGTTTCTAACAAAAGATCAAAAGCTCAAAAGCTACCCTCGAATCAATCAAAGATGCCGTCTAAACAACCACAAATTTCTGTTTCTCACTTCTCTTCTAGTCGCACATCTCCTCAGGTTAAAGCTGCACAAAAGCCAAAACCGTCAGTTCTCCCCAAATTCGACAAACCATCCATTAAAACGTCTACTCATGTGAAATATACTTGGGTTAAGAATGAAAAATCTCAATGGATTATCCAATCCTCTGAAAAATCTCTCAAATGGATCATCAAATCTGAACTGCCTCCTAGCAGTTCACAAAAGCTCTAAACTGATCATCTCATAAAATCTGCATAAAACATATGTTTCTATTCGTTCTGGACCCATACAAGATTGGGTACCTAAAATGTTTTATTTGTTTTATGTAGAATGTGTGGTACCTCGACTCGGGCTGTTCGAGGCACATGACAGGAAACAAAAATCTCCTGACCAACTTTCGGGAAAAATACTTAGGAACGGTCAAATTTGGAAATGATCACTTAGCAGCCATCTTAGGTCTGGGTGATCTTATCTGCCATAACCTGATAATCAGAAATGTTGCCTTTGTCGAAGATCTCTCACATAATCTCTTCAGCATCGGAAAATTCTGTGACAAGACTCTAGAAGTAAACTTTCGCACAAAGAAGTGTGCCATTCGGACATATGACGGGGATGAACTTCTAACTGGAACTCGTGACACAAACCTCTTCACTATTGATCTTAATGACCTTAGTACAACCGAAGAAGTCTGTCTCGTGTCAAAAGCTACTGCCAATGAGTCATGGTTATGGCATCGACGTTTGTCTCATCTCAACTTTAAAACAATGAACAAACTCGTAAAAGGAGGTCATGTGTCAGGATTACCTGATGTTGCCTTTGACAAAGATCACAAATGTTCTTCGTGTGAAAAAGGGAAAATGACCAAAAAGTCTCACAAACCTAAACCTGCTCCCAGTACTTCCAAACCTCTTGAACTCCTACATATGGACTTATGTGGTCCAATGAGCGTTCACAGTCTTGCAGGAAAACGTTATGTTTTGGTTATTGTTGATGACTACTCCAGATACACATGGGTCTATTTTCTTCGTTCAAAGGATGAAGCCGCAGAGATCATAATCTCATTTATCAAGAAAACTCAAGTTAACCTGGAATTAAATGTTCAAACAATCCGTACCGACAATGGTACTGAATTCAAGAATCGGGTTCTTGACTCTTATCTTGAATCTGCTGGCATCACCCATCAATTTTCCGCTGCACGAACTCCTCAACAGAACGGTGTTGTTGAAAGACGAAACCGCACTTTAGTGGAAGCTGCTCGTACGATGCTTTCATTTTCAAAACTTCCTCTGTCGTTATGGGCAGAAGCCATCAGCACCGCCTGTTTTACACAGAACCGCTCAATCATAAACAAAACATACAACAAAACTCCTTATGAGCTAATCAACAATCGAATACCAAATGTTAACTTCTTCCACATCTTTGGTAGTCGATGCTTCATCCTATCTGATAACGAGAAACTCAACAAGTTTGAAGAGAAAGCCAAGGAAGGAGTCTTTATAGGCTATTCAAAGGATTCAGCCTCATTCAGAGTATACAACCGCTCTACAAGAATGGTCAGAGAAAGTGTCAATGTCTCATTCGATGAAACATTCCTGCTTGATTCAAGCTCAACTGGCATTGAACGACCTCTACCCACAACCTCCACTAACCATTCATCATCTCTGAATGATCTTGAAATCCTATTCCAACACTTCCATGATGAATATCACAACGTCAGACACCCACCCTCACCCTCACCCCCACCCCCACCTCCACCCCCACCCCCACCTCCACCCCCACCTACACCCCCACCTCCACCCCCACCTCCGGCAGATGCTCAATCAATCACAGCTCCGGAAATCAACACTCCATCCCCAAATGAGACCCCATCACCTACCTCACCTGCTCCAAACTCACCAATACCCACATCAAGTGCAGGTCCTTCAATATCAACACAAGGAACTCAATCTTCACCAGACGATCCCCCACCTCCATCAGATATTATCGCTCCACTGGTGATTGATTTCTCTAAATTTCATCTTCCTCGAGTCGATCCACCACCTTAGATCAATCCTCATAATACTGAAACTGCAATCATACCACATCCAGCTTTCACTGATAATTCCAACGTTAACCCTGGTCAACTCCCACTTCCTCATTCTACGAAGTGGACAAAGGAACATCCTTTGGACCAAATCATCGGAAACCCAGCCTCCTCGGTCCAAACTAGACGGGCTTCAGCGGATGAATGTCATCATGCATCATTCTTAAGCTCCACTGAACCGAAGAAAGTTTGTGAAGCACTTTCCGATCCAGACTGGATAATTGCGATGCAGGAAGAGATTAATCAATTCGAAAGATTAAAGGTCTGGCGCTTAGTTCCTAAAACACCGGGATCATCAGTCATCGGAACTAAGTGGATTTTTAAGAACAAGAAAGATGAAAATGGAATCGTCATTCGTAACAAAGCAAGGTTGGTAGCTAAGGGTTACGCTCAACAGGAAGGCATTGATTACGAAGAAACATTTGCTCCTGTTGCCCGCATAGAAGCCATTCGCATTTTCTTAGCATATGCAGCTCATAAAAACTTTACTATCTATCAGATGGATGTAAAGACTGCATTCTTAAATGGTATTCTAAAAGAGGAGGTGTTTGTTCATCAACCAGAAGGGTTTGTAAATCCCAAACATCCAGATTATGTCTATGTTCTCGACAAAGCTCTCTATGGCTTGAAATAGGCCCCTAGGGCATGGTATGATGTTCTTTCCCAGTTCTTAGTTGAAACTGGTTTTTCAAAGGGAAAAGTTGATACCACTTTGTTTATCAAACGACACGGGGAAGACATCATCCTAATTCAGATCTACGTCGATGACATTATTTTTGGGTCTACAAATCCGAAATATTGCAAACGTTTCTCCGATCTCATGGTAAAACGCTTTGAAATGAGCATGATGGGTGAGATGAACTTCTTCCTAGGTCTTCAAGTTCGTCAACTTCCAACTGGCATCTTCATCAATCAATCAAAGTATATCTCTGATCTGCTGAAGAAGTATCTCATGGATGACTGTAAACCTATCGCAACACCGATGTCCACGACCGCCAAACTAAATGCTGATCTGGATGGTAAACCGGTAGATGTCACAAACTATCGGGGTATGATTGGATCACTCCTTTACTTAACGGCCAGTCGTCCGGATATCATGTTTTCAACATGCATCTGTGCTCGGTATCAGGCTGCTCCCAAAGAATCTCACTTTCTGGCAGTCAAACGAATCTTTCGTTACCTAAAAGGCACCAGAGATCTTGGTCTTTGGTACCCCAAGGAGACCTCGTTTGATCTTTCTGCCTTCTCTGATGCTGATCATGCTGGGTGCATGCTGGACAGGAAGAGTACATCTGGGGGAGTTCAATTTTTGGGGGATAAGCTAGTCAGCTGGTCATCAAGAAAGCAAAACTGCGTCTCACTATCAACCGCTGAAGCAGAATATGTTGCCGCCGCTAGCTGTCTATCCCAGGTGATATGGATGCAATCACAATTAAAGGATTACGGCTTTTCCTATAGCCGCATTCCTTTATATTGTGATTCCAGAAGTGCAATTGCAATATCTTGCAATCCAGTTCAACATTCTAAAACCAAACATATCGATCTTCGATATCACTTTATCAAAGATCACGTTGAACTGGGCAATGTTGAATTGTACTTCGTCTCCACCGATTTTCAATTAGCAGATTTGTTTACCAAGGCTTTGGACGAAAAACGTTTTAATTATCTTGTCTCAAAGCTTGGTATGCTAAATCTCAAAACTTAATTGTCTACAATTCATATTTTTCAAATTGTTAAATCGTTGCATTCTTCGTATCATCACAATGGCTTTCAAGTATCTCAGCTTGAAACCCGGTCCTCAACGAAAAATGGCTTCTGATCAAAACAGATTCAGAACCCGCTCTTAAAAGAAACCACAAATCTCAATCAATCTTCAATGCAAATACTCTCCTTCAACCCTCCGACGATGTATAAGGTACGTCCTCAAATCAACACTTGTAAATACTTTTGTTTTGTCGAGGGGGAGAAATATTAATTCTAGGGGGAGAATTATTATTTCTAGGGGGAGAAAATATAGAAATTCAAAACAAAAATACCCAACTGAATAATTAAACGAAAAATCTTTCACAAGACAATACCTTCCCATGGTTTGCCAGATCCGGCCTTACATATCCCAGGGAAATATTTCAGCCAACTGGTAAATGTGAGGGTAGATGTCTAGGGTATAGAAATAGGTGAGTGCAAGGTGATGTGAAAACATGATAAATCTAAGAAAACACACCTTTGAGTGCATCCGAACCGCAAAATAAACCGGGCAACCACACAAATAGGTGATCATTCATTCGTTGAATGTTTCACTAGACTTTACTGGCCCAGTAAAGCAAATGCACGCCACCACCAACTACTCAAATTCCTCTCAACAGGGATTTGTTTCATTTCATCAGGGGACGTAGCACAAAAGCTACTGACTACTCATTCGGAGTATGTCGGTATTGAATAATAATAACCTCCTGCCCCGGGTTAAGTCTCTTTGTATGCACAGTGTGTCTAGTTCTCACCCCCAAGAATATTTCCAATATAGGACACCTGCACTACAAACATGGATCTCCGTGAATCCATCGGAACACTCGTAGTGGCATCACAATATGATGTTTCACGAGGATCGAGTGGAAATCCTGCTAGAGCTAAAATCACGCCAACTCTAAACGCAGGTCACACATTTGAATCAACGGTTGTGCAAACGACTACAGATTCATACCGTGTGCCAACGGATACTCTATGTGAGTCCGGTGTTACCCTAAAAGAACAAAGTTGCTGTGCCTTAAACTTCAAAATCATTCAGGCAACAACTTATACCGGAAACACATAAAATTCCGATGAAAAATCCATGTGAACTAAAATGCAACATCTTGAAAGCTGATTAAAATGCACATGAGCGTAATAGTCCACTCTCAAATTACTCCTATGATCTGCTAAACCCAGCATGATCTTCCCCGGAGCCACCGACAATATAGGAACTGAAAAGTGAGGGTCCCTAGGTCTAGGTGAGCAGAATCAAGTATCATGGGATCTTGATTGGGGTGCGCTGAGGTAAAAATTGAGAGGGGGTATGAAGTATGGGGTGCAAATCAGCTTATCACATGGTAAAAACAAAAATGAGGGTGTGGTTGAGAAATGAAAAAGTGAGTTGAGTGAGGAGCGTGTGTGAAAGGGTTAAAAGAAAACGGAAAACCCTCCCTAAACCGAACAAATGACCGGGTAACCTCATCTATATCAGATTGCATATGTTGCTTTCTGATTAAGACATCATGGACCCAGTGATGCAATGCATAACCCCCACTGACCACTCAAGTACAAAAAGTACTTGTTTCAAAATCACGGAGATTACCACATCCACTATCGACATCTCATTTGGAGATTGTTGATATTGAAAAAGAGGACCCACCTCCAGTCCTCGCCTTCGTTTGTCCACGTATAGAGTCTAGAACCGAATTAAATTTCTCTAGGACACAGGCACTCTACCAAGCATATCTTTGAGATATTGCCGGAACATTCATAGTGATACCAAAATTATTGGTATTCCACGATGATTGAATGGAAATCCTACCAGTGCTAACATCAATGCCAACACTGAACGTAGGTCACACAGTTTCTGTAACTGTTGTGCTAACAGGCAATCTAAGTGATCCTGGGTTACCCTGATACATTCTTGTGCGAAGATCAGACGACCGTACTCCATTCTTATCAACAACGGTCACTATGTCTGATAGAAAATCTGATGACTGTACTTCAATCTTATCAACAACAGTCAATAAATCAGATAAGGGATTCTATGACCGTACTCCAACATTATCAACAACGGTCAGAAAATCCACAACATATCAACATTCCGCACTGCTTCAACTTCAACAAACATCAGGAACCAAGGATCTGCAGCAAATCGACAAACGCCACAACTTCAAGAAAGGACTTCCGCTGCTAACCGCTCTATCTATGGGTCTACTTTCAGTCGATTTGCATGAAGTCTTCTGGAATACTTTATATTGGTTGAAAAACCGATTAAAAGTATATCTGTCACCGATGATCAAAGGCTGATGCTGTTTTATCAACAAAACTGCTCAACGGTTCAATTCTCAGCTCCAGCCTTACAATCACAGAAGTCTTCAAAGATATGCAACCTAGTCTACTATTACAAAGGGGGAGATTGTTAGGTACTAGATATGTTGTAATAGTTAGTCTAGGGGGTAATAGTGTAACAATGTATAGATGTTAGGTTTTATTACCAAAATGGTCCTAACTAACCAAGAATTGAGCCATGGTATAAATACCAAAGTGTAAGGCTCAATTCTTTAACTTTTGCCATTAATCAATTTCACATTATCCAGCAATTGTTCTCTCCCATCTCTCTACTTTCTCTCTCTAAAAGCCCTAATCTCATTCTTCACTTTTCTAGCCAAAATCATCATCCAACACCATCAAATGGATTGAATCTGTGTTATTGTGCTTTTCAATTATCACTGCGTATTTATTAAATCTTACTATGTCTGTGAATCCACATCCCATTTTTACTACGTTTTTATATTGTTTTGGGGTGAAAAACATATCAACTATTTTTATAAATGTTTACATTATCTATCACTGTATTTCAGTAAAGCCTAATGTGACTATTTATTTTACTTGTGGTGAAACATATCTTAAACCATGACAATCAATTTGTATGCTCGGACTAAGTTTAGATGTACTTACATACCATAATCATTAGCTAGTTGCGACTAGATCCTGGATATGCAGATGGTGTCATTGGCTAAGACTCTTCCTCCCACAACTTCGAAAATCAGGGGGTGCATATATTAGATTCATCATCATTAGAGTTGGAGTTTTGATTATGGGCTTAGGGTCGACATTTTAACTCGAAGGCCTTACAAACCTTAGGGGGATATCAGTCATGCTTTTTCTACAAACTTATGTGTTTCAATATTCAACAGATCAATTATTATCGGATTACAGCTCGTCGTGGCAAATCATTTTCAGACATTATTTCATCAATCAATTTATGTCATCGTTGGTACATGAACAGTTTGGACTTCAAATTATTTTCAGAAGCTATATCATTATACAATTTATGCCATTGTTGGCAGACATAAAACTTTAGATTTTAAAACAAAATATAAACATGTGGATTGAATCAACAATTTTGTTGATCATTTTTCATATGTTTTTCCGGTAGCTAAGTTGAAGCATGAGTCTTAGTAGTATTGGATCACGAGCATATTGCATGTGTCAAGATGTCACGATTTATTCAAAAATTTACCTTTTACATTTTATGTTAAGATTTAATTTTGTGAAATACTTTATTTCAAACATTATTTAAATTTTAAAACATTTATTGTTTACGATAATTATATGCTTGTGGTTATTTATAATAGTCGGACACCCATTCTTACGCAAATCATTTTTCTTAAAACCATTTTTAGCGGGATGCGATAAAACTCACCCTCCACTTGGCAGTGGTCTAAGGTTAGGTAGATGGTAAAAACTTCTTAAATAAAAGTTAAAGAACTTGAACAAAGACACCTTACATGTTTTATAAAAAAGTACAAGTTTAAAAGAGGGGTATGCACTTACGTTTATAGACTCCAATTGTTACTTTTATAACGTCAATTTTTCATTTTATATATATAAAAAAACATAGCACTTATTTTTTAGAATATTTTGCTTCGATACATCAATAATATTTTTGCAAAAAATAAATTTAAACTGAAAGCTTAAAAGAAACTCTGCACCTTCTACAATCCAAAGCAATAAAATTAGACGATTGTACAACTTTCCTACAACAAAGTACAAGTTCATTAAACCTAAGTTGCGATATCGTGTATACAACATTTGTTGAAAACATGTAAATTTTATTACTGAATTTAGGGTACAAACTGTTTTGATCTCTTAAGAAAAAAGAAGTCAGTCTAGCTAACCGGATATAACTTTGAGCTGGTTCATGATCGATCTTATTAATGGGCTTTGTATTGCATTGCAACATCATACCAAGACACTTGAATTAGCCTTCATTATTTTGGGCCATTGGTTGGTGATATCTGGATTTGATTTTTAATTTTCAATGAACTTTATTATTATAAGAAAACATACTCTCAATGCAAGATTTCAAGCAAACACACATATGACTAACTGAATATAGCTTATTTAAGAGTTTTTTTTAGCTTCAATGGGCTTGAAAGTTATAACTTATTTAAACTTATTGAGCCGATAAGTTCAAAAGCTCCTTAAATAAGTTTTCACAATCCCTTCACATGTTAGTTAGGTTCCAAAAGAGAAATCCTCCATACATTTCTGAAATGGCTAATATCTAAACAATTATCATATTAAAAACACATTAATTTGTAGCAAACCGATCTCATGATCGATACCTCGATAGTGACACTAACGTTCTTCTTTTACTTGCGGAACATCTCTTTCTTTCCATTCACAATAGATACAATGTCTAATACATATACAAAAGATCTAGAATAATATTGTGGTCGGGATCAAAATCAGGTTTGTAAGACTAGAAATTTAGGAGTTGCATTGTGTGTCAAACTTAACTCCAATCTTAAAAATTTAACATCCAAACCTCACTCCAGAGTCCAGACATATCCCATATATATCAATAATTCATTATATGTTTGACTCTCATATTTATAGTTGAGCATAATCTAACTTGATAACTTTAAACTCAAATTACTCGGGGGGAAACTGCAAACAAAATTAATAAATTGAAAAATAGAAGTCGTTTGAAATTGAAGAAGAAATTGCATAGAAAAATAAAGTAATAATAAGTAAAAAGTTATAGAGATATAAGTGGCCAAGAAGGCAAGAATTGACCATTTCGTTGACTTCTTTTATTATTTAAACCTACTTTTGGTTAACTTTTGTCAAGCGCTATTTCCAACACTTAGACTACTTCCAACAGTGACAGAAACTGACGTTGTTAGCTTTTACTAAATTATCGTTACGTCAGTTTACCCTCCAACCGACACTAAACTGGCATACTCATGCCAACAATACCTTTTTCCTTCAGTTTTTGAGACTCACCATTACAAAATACACACACAAAATACCCTTTTGGGCCCCACCTCACCAATCGATCCCTCCCCTCCTTCATGTCCCCAAACTCATGGCAACAAACCGACGACATCAGGTAAACCCTCCGTGCCAATGGTTGCATTCCGTCACTTTTGGAGAAATCCCAACCGATGGCAACCATTGGTAGTGGTCTTAGTTAACTTTTAAGGCAAACACACTAATTATACTACATAACCAATTAACTTTTATATACTATCTTATTTAAATGTTTTTAAATTAGTTGAATTTAGGATATACAATTATTTTAGGGCAAAATAGATAAAAATATAAACAATAAAATTAGGATAAAAGAGTATATAATTACAAAACTAAAAAAGTATGTTTTTTTTTACTTTTTTTCTTTTTAATTGTCAGGATCGAATAACTATAGACAAGTTAATAAACACCTTAGATCTAATTGATAATAGAAGTTGCAGCGGATCAACACTATATCAATAATTAAGAACAATGAACTGTATGAACAATAAACAAGAATATTAAGAACACAGTTTCACAAAAAGCTTCAATGTATATTATTGAGTTAACAATACACACGTACGTTTACAATTCGTAAGGAACATACTTATAGTAGTCCTTGAAGCTAACCTATTTACCCTAGTTATTCTAGGATTTGATTTACATCGAATAATAAAAGATATACATTTAATTACATTCTATAACTAACTCTACGAAGATTTCGGACTTGATATCTTCCAAAAACGCGTATCAGTAGTAACTGCAATCACCAGTAGTAAATAAGTAACATCAGTAGTAAACTTGGTGATCAGTAGTAAGTCCATAATCAACGTCAGTAGTAACTACAATGATCAGTAGTATCTTCAGTCTTCTCATGATCAGTAGTAACTTAGTTATAGTGAACACAAGCATCAACTTCATCAGTAGTAAATGTTTCTGCCCCATCAGTACTAAGTATGTCAGTACTAACTGCAGCATCAGTAATAAGTTGATCTGTGTTTTGCTCCAACAATCTCCCCCTAAACTTATTGATTATGATTTAATCAATCAAGTTTTCATTTATTCCTTCTTTTCTTTTTCTTTTTCTTCCAACAGTTTTGCTCTTCTTTTATCACCTTCTAATGTCTGTTGGTTTTGTTTATTCCTTTGTGCAATAATGTATTTGCTAATCTTCTTTACAAATTCATTCATTTTATTTTGAAATAGCATAGCATCATGAGGTTTAATGAAGTTCATGCACCATAGTTGATAGAGAGTCTTCTCAGAATGAGGATACTCTTTCTCATAAAGGAATAAGTCACATTTCTTACTTGTATATTCAAAGAAGTACATGTTGACAGTTGGTAGCACATTCCAAGCTTGAACATTCTCTGAATCTGCATACTTCTCTGGATAATTTTCTGGATAGAAAGCAGCATCAATCATTTCAGTAAGATAACCTGCAGCTGAATTCTTCCAGAACTTTTTAGTCATTCTTGGTTTACCAATGATCAACATTTTGATAATGTCACTTCTGGTTAGGGACATGACCAAAGGTTTCCAAGCTCTGAATCTTTGAGTGACTTTATCTTCTCTGACAATCTCAATCATATCATCTATATATCTCCAGTTGATGATTGGATTATTTTGTAAGATAGCAATGGGGAGATCATAAACTTGAACCATTTGTATTTTTTTCTTTGGTTGATCAAGTTCTGAAGCAATTGTCTTTCTTTTCTTTGATATTTGAGAGGATACACCAGATGATTCTCCAGATATTGTTTTTCTTTCTTTCATTTCTTTGGAGTCTATCTGTTCCAGTTTAGTGGTGTATTTCTCATTAGAGTCTTGTTCAGTAAGATCCTTCTTCTTCTCTACACAGTACTTTTCAATTAAATTGATCAACTTCATTCTTCCAAAGGCTTTTGTGTTGTAACCTTTTGATTTCAAGAATGTGATCATTTCTTTCTTCTTCTCTGCAAATTGTTCTGGCATATCAGCCTTTTGCTCTTTGCATTCTTGTACTTGTGCTTCAAGAAGTTCTATTGTTTCATGTTCAAGTTGCCTAAATTTTTTCAGTTCTCTTCTTTGTAATTCCTTTCTTGTTTCAGCAACTTGTTTAGTTTTGATCTTCTGTTGAAATTGTGGCAATTTTGATATATCTGCTATATCTGCCAATTTGATTTCTGTGAAAGGTTGTCTCAATATTCTAGCCCTTTCTGCTAATCTTTTGTTTTCATTTGCTAGAGAGACTTCAACCTTCTTTAAATATTTTGCTCTTTTTACCTTCCACTTATCCTGTTTGGCTGATTTGGCATAATTGATTTTGTTGACCATTTCATGACCTTGTGCTCTGTTAGGTTGGTCTTCATCAGCAACTTCCTTTCCCTTTCCTATGTAATTGTCTTTCTTCATATTTGGTTCAGATTCAATAACAAATTTGGGACCATAGTAGTGTATCTGTGATATGGGAAGTATTTTAGGATGTGGAGGCAGGGAGCATTCATCAGCTTCCAACCAATTTACATCATCATCAATATCTTTCACCACCATTTGTGTTGTTTTTCTTTTTGGAGATGGTGGAAGTACCACTTTAGGTTCTAGTAGTGGTGGTAGCTCAATAATGTCATCAGTAGTAACCAAGTTAGTTACTACTGGCATGTCTTCAGAGATTACTACTGATAGGGCATCAGTAGTGTTTGCTGCCTTTTCTTCATTCATTACTGCTATGATATCAGTAGTAGAAGTTACTACTGGTATTTCCTTTTCAACTTGTTCTTCCATTGTAGCAGTAGTCATAGGCTCTTCTTCTGTCACCATCATCTCAGGGCCTTTATCAACATTTGTTTCTTTTAAGTTTAAAAGGGAGGATGCTGCTGCTGCTATAGATTCATCAATCATTGTCTGTATATTGTCCTTCTCCCCCTTAGTGAGCTCAACTGGAGGAGCCTCACTATCAACAATCTTTTTCTTCAATTGTCTGATGATTTTGGCTTGTTGATAAAGCCTGTGCTCATATAATCTCATCCTTCTGTTGATGGTGTTGACATGCCTTTTCATTGCAGCCATGGTTTTCCCTTGGTTAGTTAAGTATATATGGCAATTTTGTACAGTGGATTCCAAGGAATCCACTTTAGCCGTCAATTGGGTGATTTTAATACTGCCCTCACTCCATCTAGCAAGATCATCGGGCTTACTAACAGGTACATTGGTTTTAAGGTTTTCCTTCCTTTCCATCAATTCCACAGATCTGCCCTCATCACTGCTTGGTGAATCATTGGGTCTTTTAGACATTCTCTTCTTCCTAGAAGAAGCAGAGATGCCCCCCCTTGTGGTTTCTTGGCACCGGGGTCCTTTGAGTAACTCCTCAAAAGAGTCATCACTCAAAGTTGCCGAGGTTTAGGTCCTAAAGATGTTTTCACTGTCCTGTGCACCCACCTTTGGGGCATCAGTAGTGAAAGCCCTCCCCTCATGTCCTCTCTCCTCCTTGGAGGACAACTCTTTGAGCCTGGGGTGTGACTCGATTTGTCCCCTGGTGTCCTTTGAAGAAAGTTTCTTTCTTTTATAAATTGTGGAAATGTTTTTGGTTTTGTCTGGTAGGTCTTCCACAGAGTGAAGAGTAGCACTCTGCAGATTTACATCAAGTTCCTGGGACACATTCAGGACTTCTGTTTGGGTTGGTGATTGAGTGGCTAGTTGGATTGGTGTTTGGGCTGTATTTGGGGGTGATGGAGTGGGTTGAGGTTCAACTTGGGATGTAGCAATGGTTGAACCCTCTCCAATATTGGGTTGATCTTTGATCATGTTAGGAAACAGAGGGGTTTCCTTCCCCGAAAATTTAAATTGTTTTCTCATATTTGAGAAAACTTTCTTGTTCAACTCAGGTAATAGAAAAATGTTTTTAGGAGTTGACAAGTTTTGTAATTCACAGTTTATGATATGTTGTAGAAATCTGGGATACATTAAAAATTTAGAAGAACTAAGATTTCCCAACATACCATCAAATATCATGTTTGAAAAATTAAATACTTGGTCTGTGCATAAACAGACAACAGCAGAGGCTATTGCCTTATTAAACTCATTCCAAGTACTTCTTTTAGGAGAAATACAATGCTGAATGGTATGTATTAAAAATTTCCATTGTGGGGAGAGAAGACCCTTTTGAAAAGTAACTATATTCAGTCTTCCCTCATATCCCATTTTATTCAAAACTTCAGCAATGTATTCCTTAAGAAGAGTGGACATACCTGAATCATCGTGTAGTTGTAGATGGTGTCTGATTGATTGTTCTGTTACTGTAATGTGCTTTCCATCTACTTTAGATTTTATCATTGATGATGTTGTTCCTTCTGTTTGCTCAGCATTGGTCCAGAAATCCACCAAGTGCTGTTGATATGATTTTGGTTTTACAGTTAAGGCAAACTGTATATATGAATTTCTCAAAAATTTTACGATCGGACGGAAATCTTTTGTTCCGTCGGGATTCTTTAAGAATGCAACCATATTGTGAAATTCTGAGTATTTGAGATCGGTTTGCACATCGAGAGCTTGTAAGGTTGCCATTGTTGTTGAGTTTTTGCAAGAATTTTGTTAAAGATGAAGGGTTTTTGATCGTAAACTAGGGTTTATCGAAAGGTGTTTAGAGAATCGAAGTGAAGATAATGCTAAATTAATCATCTGCCGCCTTTTATATCTTTCGATTAAACCTGCAAAACTACGAAAATAGCCTTCGAATCATAACATAACGGTTATTTTCATGGGGGTTAGTTTGGTAATTGTGTTTATGAAAGACCAGTAGCAAATAAGATATCAGTAGTAAAACGTCAGTAGTATCTACTAACATCAGTAATGACTAAGGTTTTTGACATCAGTAGTAACTATAGACATCAGTAGTAACCATTAACATACAAGACCAGTAGTATATGAGAATACCAGTAGTACTGACTTACCAGTAGTATCCGTATAAACCTAAAATACTTCCAGTAGTAATGAACTATCAGTAGTATTTTGTGCATACACTTTCACACCAGTAGTACAGCAATACCAGTAGTAAAACACTTAAGAAAATAATATTTTACAACACTAACTTTACACATGATTTTAAGTGAGATTTTAAGTTATTAAAATCATTCCAATACTGCTAACCAAGAAGTTGAATCTTCCTACATCAAATGCTTTTGTAAAAAGATCTGCTAATTGATCATCAGTATGGATTTTAACTACTTTGATTAATTTCTTTTCATTACAATCTCTTATAAAGTGAAATCTTATTTCAATGTGTTTAGTTTTTGAATGTTTTACTGGATTATTCACAATACTAATAGCACTTTGATTATCAATAAAAATAGGAGTTTTAAGGATAGAGATACCAAAGTCTAGAAGCTGATTTTGAATCCATAGTACTTGAGCACAGCAAGCAGATGCAGCTACATATTCTGCTTCAGCAGTAGATGTTGATACATTTGTTTGCTTCTTACATTGCCATGACACCAGTCTTGATCCAAAGAATTGACATCCACCAGTAGTGGATTTTCTATCTTGACATTCACCTCCATAGTCACTATCTGTATAGGCTATTAGTTCAAAGGGTGAGTCATGTGGATACCATAGACCTAGTGATGGTTTGCCTTTCAAGTATCTGAATATTCTTTTAACAGCCTGCAAGTGTAGTTCTTTGGGTCTTGCTTGATATCTAGCACACACACAAACACTATACATAATGTCAGGTCTTGATGCAGTTAAGTACATCAAAGAGCCTATCATTGATCTATATAAGTGTTCATCTACATCCTCCCCCTCAACATCAGGATGTAGGTGTTTGTGTGTTTCCATTGGTGTACTAGCACTTTTACTGTCTTTCAAGTCAAACTTTTCCAAGATGTCTTTGACATATTTTGATTGATTTATCAAAATACCATCAGTTCGTTGATTGACTTGGAGTCCAAGGAAGAAGTTCATTGGACCCATGGAGCTCATCTTGAATTTAATCTGCATCAGCTCTTCAAATTCTTTGCACAATGTATCATTGGTTGAACCAAAGATGATATCATCTACATAAATTTGTACCAGTAGTATATCATCTTTGACTTTCTTTGTAAACAATGTTTTATCAATGGCTCCTCTTTTAAAGTTGTTCTTCAATAGGTATGATGATAATGTGTCATACCATGCTCTTGGTGCCTGATGTAGGCCATACAGAGCTTTATCCAATTTGAACACATAATCACCATGTTTTGGATCTTCAAAACCTGGAGGTTGGCAAACATAGACCTCTTCTTCAATTTTCCCATATAGGAAGGCACTCTTAACATCCATTTGATAGACTTTGAATTTCTTGAATGAAGCATATGCTAGAAATATTCTTATAGCTTCAATTCTAGCCACAGGAGCATATACTTCATCATAGTCTATTCCTTCTTCTTGAGTGTATCTTTGGGCTACAAGTCTGGCTTTATTCTTGATCACTATGCCTCTTTCATCTTTCTTGTTTCTGAATATCCATCTTGTTCCAATGGCTCTTTTTCCTTTGGGTAGAGGTACAAGTGTCCAAACAGCTTGTAATTTAAATTGAAGGAGTTCTTCTTGCATTGCCTCAATCCAGTTTGAGTCCTTCATTGCTTGTTGGATCTTCTTTGGTTCTTCCTGAGACAGAAAGCATTCATACATACATTCATTAGCAATTAAACTAATGTTACACATATTTGCAGTTAAGCTTTTATTTAATTTGCTTCTTGTTTGAAGTGGTGAGTTAACATCACTTAGAACAAGGTCTAATGGATGGTTCTTCTGAGTCCTTGTAGTTGTAGCTTTATCAACCACTAGTTGATTTCCAAGATTGGACTCATTTGTCTCAGGCAGTTGTTCATCTTGTGATTCTTCATTGTCATGGATGTTTGGTTCATCATCATCTTGGTCAGAGTTACTACTGCTGTTGTCTTCGTTGAGATCAGTAGTATTGTTGTTGTTACTGGCATCAGTAGTATCTTGAGAATCTAGGTTATTGTTGGGACCAGTAGTATTTTTAGTACTATTACTGGTACCAGTAGTATTGGAATTACTACTGGCCTCATTCTCAGAGTTACCATTGCTTTCAATATTTGAGTTATTACTGACATCAGTATTAACTATGGGAGCAGTATCAACTATTATGTATCTCATCTTTTCTTGACCAGAATAACCAGATGATGTTCCTTCATTTTGATTAAGACAATTTGAATTACCTGCATTGAAATTCATATTAGAATTAAAGGATTTGGTTAGATTGTCTATGTCAAATAGCCAATCTGGACCATTTCCTTGTTCATTAGGTACATTTTCATTAAAGGATACATTGATGCTTTCTTCAATTATCCTTAGTCTTTTGTTGAATACTCTGTATGATTTGCTTTGAGTAGAGTATCCCACAAAGATTCCATCATCAGCTTTGCAGTCAAACTTACCAATTTGTTCTCTTGTAATTAAAATAGTACAAGGACAACCAAATGATTTTAAGAAACTTATAGAAGGTTTTCTTTTATTGAAAAGTTCATATGGTGTTTTAAAATGTGGCTTCACTATTAATACTCTGTTTTGAACATAACAAGCAGTATTAACAGCTTCAGCCCAAAAAGTGATTGGTAATTTTGAATCTGCTAGCATTGATCTTGCTGCTTCAATGATGGTTCTATTTCTTCTTTCAGCTACACCATTTTGTTGTGGAGTTCTAGGTGAGCTGTATTGCCTGTCAATACCTTTAAGATCACAAAAGTTAATTAAGTTAGCATTCTTAAATTCTGTGCCATTATCACATCTTATGGCTTTCACTTTTTGATCAGATGTGTTTTCCAGTTTGATAATTAAGTTCTTTATGAGTTCACTTGTTTCATCCTTTGTCCTGAGAAAGAAAACCCATGTATATCTGGAAAAGTCATCAGTAATAACAAGACAATATTGTTTCTTTCCAATACTCATTACATTTGTAGGTCCAAAAAGGTCCATATGTAAGAGTTGTAAAGGAACAGAAATAGAGTTCACAGTTTTGGACTTATGAGAAGTCTTGTGTTGTTTACCTTTTAGGCATGCAACACAGTGATGATCACACATGAATTGTTTTTGAGGTAGTCCAATTACCAGATTTCTTTTTACTAAATTATTCATGTTTTTAAAATTTGTGTGACACATCCTTCTATGCCAAAGTTCTGATTCAGTGGTGTTTGCCTTGGATATAAAACAGTTGACCTCATTTGTAGAAATGAGTTCTCCCCCTATATCCAGGCAATACACATTGTTTCTCCTAGGAGTTCTTAAAACCACATATTTTTCATCTAAAACAAAATCAGGAGAAAGAATGATGCACTCAATGTCTGTGAATAGAATCTTGTTCTTTTTATCACAAACTTGAGACACACTGACAAGATTGTATTTTAGTTCAGCAACATAAAATACATCATCAAAGGTAATTTTTCCATTAGTAACAGTACCTTTACCTGTAATCTTACCTCCCTGGGGATTCTCACCAAATGCCACATATCCTCCATCAAACGACTTGAAATCTTTAAGAATTTGCAGATTTCCAGTCATGTGCCTTGAGCATCCACTATCAATATGCCATGTTCTTCCTTCTTCTGGGATCTGAATGCTCTGCACAAATGAGTAAAGGATTAGTTAAGTTTGGGAACCCAAGCTTTATTTGTCTTGGGTTCATCCTTTGAGAAATAAGCTTTTGGGTATTTAACTTTAAAGACTTTTGGTACCCATACTAGTTTATTACTGGTACTTTGTTTTACTACTGCCCTTTTGGAGTTGTTACTGGTGTGAGAAGTTCCTACTGATCTTGGTTTATACCCATGATTTTTAGCTTTTGAGTACTTTACTACTGATGGACCAGTAGTATTTGGGTACTTACCATGTTTAGAATGACCAGTAGTGTCTTTAAAATTACCACCAGTAGTGTTTTTAAAATTTGTTTTGGGAGCAGTAGTATTTTTGAAATTAGGGTTTTTACCAGTAGTATTCTTGTACTGGTACCATACAGCATTGTAATTAGGGTTAACACCAGTAGTAAATTTGTTTGAGTTTCTACTGGTGTTGGAAAATTTAAAATATTGTTTATTTTGATTAGATTTTCCATTGTTCTTGAAGTAATTGCTGTTCTTTGGGCTGCCAACTCTTCTGTTTTGCACAAATCTTGGTGCACTTCTTCCAAATCTTGGATTTTCAGCAATTGGAGTTTTGATTGTATTTACTACTGAAGGACCAGTAGTATCTTTTAACCTTTGAGTTTTTGCATTTTCTTTAAAAGCTTTAAATTCCTTTAACTCCTTGCAGTTTATTGGATTGAAGTGACAATCCTTTGCTAAATGATTTACTTTGTTGCAAATAACACATTTTAATTTATCTTCTTTTATTGTTTTTCTTTGTTCTAAGAGTTGGTTTCTATTTCTTTGGTTTCCTCTTTTTAGAATTTTGGGTATATTTTCTGCATTATATTTAGGAGAATCATTTGGACTTTGAGCTGTGTGAAAACTTGTATCAATTGATTTTGGTGATTCAGTTTGAAATATTGTAAATTCAATTGATTGCTCATCATCTGAAGAATCATTTGATTCAGATGTTTCATTATTAGATTCAGTTTTATTTTCAGTTTTTAATTCATTAATGATTCTTTCTGAACTGTCTTTAAGTGGAGGAATGAATTTGTGTGGAGGTGGTACAGCATGATATCCCACCCCATGAACAACTTTTTCTGTAGTTTGATTATTAGTTAATTCATCTAGAATTTTAGTGCTTCTTTCAAACTTTTTAATTGTTAATTTATTTTGTTCAATTTCAAGCTGACATTCTTCTAATTTACTTGTTAGTTCTTTGTTTTTTGTTTCATAGAACTCTTTCTCATCCACAGCTTGAAGCAATTCTTCCTTGATCCGTTGATCAATCATCTTGTACACCTTTATTTGATGTTCTTGATCAGCAATCACACTATCAAACTCATGATTTCTTCTGATTGCTTTTGCTAGATCTTCATTTAATTTAGTGTTTTCTTTTTCTAGATTTTTAATAATTTTAGCACATTCAGGAGTACAAGGTTTAGATTTTACCTCAGTTTTGTTGTCAGTAAAGGCCATGAGAGCTTGATTTTGAGTATGCTCTTCTGCTTGGAAGCTCCAGTCATAGCCTTGTCCTTGTTGTGACACAAGAGCAGTTGATTTTGATCTTTTGTCTGGTTGAGGACATTCTTTTGCAAAGTGACCAAGGTTGTTACAGTTGTAACACTTGACTTTAGTCTTGTCAAATCCTGCTTTGTCACCTTTGTTGAAATTGAGGCTTGTCCTACCAGTTCTTTTTAAGAATCTTTTGGTCCTTAGGCTCAGCATAGCCATCTGCCATTTAAGATCCATCTCCTCAAGATCATCTGGATTCAATTGTTCCAAGTCATCACTAATCAATGCAGTATGCACATGACTAGTGAAGAAGGATTCTCTTGCAGTATCCTCAGAATCTGCAGCCTTTCCTGTGGAGGATTCTTGTCCTTGACCTGTACTAGACACAAATGCAGCATTGTTAGAAGAAATAGAAGGGTTTTTGTGATTTACCTCAGTTTCAAAAACTCTGAGATCATTGTAGAGTTCATCTAACTCCTTTTCTTCTAGAGCATCTCTTTGTCTATACACAACTGTATACATGGCCCATTCTTCACTAAGAGACCTTAGAAACTTCATGTTGACATCTTCTTGATCCATCTTTACACCAACTTGGTTGAGTTCACCAATTAGTTTGTTGAATCTGTCAAACACTTGAGTGAGTGTTTCATTGGGCTTTCCTTTGAAATTTTCAAAGTCTTGTTTGAGAACAGACTTCATGTTTCTTTTTGTACTCTTTGTCCCAACGAATCTCTTCTCCAGTGCTTCCCAAAGTAACTTAGCATCATCATATTCAACAAAGAGATGTTGATAATCATTAGGAATTGCCAGTAGGAGAGTGCTTAGAGTTTTGAGTTCGATGCCTTTATCTTTCTTCTCCTTCTCACATTTAAGTTTGTCTGCCTCAGTTACAGAGCTGCTTGCTTGAAGTTGACCAGTTTTGTTTCCTTCACAAACGACTTCCCACATAGAATAATCTGTAATAAGCATGTATTGCTTAATACGATTCTTCCACATCCCAAAGTTATTGGGAGTGAGCATAGGGATTTTGTTGGCCTGAGTGCTTTCATTATTATCAGTCATGATTAATAATGTGTGTGTTTTAAAGATTAAAACTTTTTGTTGTTCTTAACAAATAGTAGATCTAGAACCAATTGTCTCTGATACCACTTGTCAGGATCGAATAACTATAGACAAGTTAATAAACACCTTAGATCTAATTGATAATAGAAGTTGCAGCGGATCAACACTATATCAATAATTAAGAACAATGAACTGTATGAACAATAAACAAGAATATTAAGAACACAGTTTCACAAAAAGCTTCAATGTATATTATTGAGTTAACAATACACACGTACGTTTACAATTCATAAGGAACATACTTATAGTAGTCCTTGAAGCTAACCTATTTACCCTAGTTATTCTAGGATTTGATTTACATCGAATAATAAAAGATATACATTTAATTACATTCTATAACTAACTCTACGAAGATTTCGGACTTGATATCTTCCAAAAACGCGTATCAGTAGTAACTGCAATCACCAGTAGTAAATAAGTAACATCAGTAGTAAACTTGGTGATCAGTAGTAAGTCCATAATCAACGTCAGTAGTAACTACAATGATCAGTAGTATCTTCAGTCTTCTCATGATCAGTAGTAACTTAGTTATAGTGAACACAAGCATCAACTTCATCAGTAGTAAATGTTTCTGCCCCATCAGTACTAAGTATGTCAGTACTAACTGCGGCATCAGTAATAAGTTGATCTGTGTTTTGCTCCAACATTAATTTTGAGGTTTAATTTGGAAAAAGGTAATTGTATTGTAGTGGGAAACAAAGATGTAACTTCGTTGACTTTTTGAGTATGATTGCAACAGCCAACAATCCAACATCACCAAAAACCATACAATGTGGGTTTTATTTTACATTTTGTTGAATATACTTATTTAATTAAGCATAGATAGTAATCAATCCCACTTATATTGTTTAACCATAAATTAACAATGTTACACATACGGAGATATCGCATTGGCTATGGTATTGGCACCTCAAAATCCTATAAATTTGACTTTTTTAATTGGATTAGTAATAGATGTAAACAAATCAATTTAAATTAAATAATTGTGTAATTCTAATCTAACTTCAAACTCTTGCTTTAAGGGTGTTTTCTATAATAAAATTATGCCATTAAAAAGACAATGTTAAACATATATATACATTGAAAAATAGAGACCAGGAAAACAAAATGTTTTATGCCTTCAAAACAAATAAATATATAATTTGTTTTCCATTTTTGTTGTCAAATGGGCATGAAGTATAGTAGTATATAAATCAAATGGGAGAAGCACTTATCTTTAACATAGTTGATTTACACTTTACACCTACAAAAGTGTGTCACTGTGTGTGTTTTTTATCAGAAGCCATGGCAACAACCACAAGCAGATTGCTTCCAATTTCTGCAACTGTTCTGTTTCTTCTTCTCCTTTCCTCTGCCACCAATGCAGTCCCAATGTCAAGTAAGCAATCCATTTATCGGTTCCTACACAAATTTGTATGCCTAAATTCATTTCATGGTTTCCGGCCAATTGCGCGCAACAAATATAATAAGGTTTTCTAAAAATTTGGGCGCCAATACAAACAAAAATGTGTTTCTTAGTTTCAAATTGCTAAATTTTATATTTCTATGTTTAACTATACTAAATTTATTAGTTTTATATTGCTAAATATTTTCGTTTTAACAATATACTCTACATAGAATTAAATATTTTCGTTTTTACAATATACTCTACATACAATATACGCTGCTTCTTCTTCGCCCTTGATCGCATCAAACTTATAAGGTTTTGTGTATTCTGATCATTACTAAAGGGTTCAAGTTTAATGCATTTGTTTTCACAGGAAGTTTGAATCTCATGGATGAAGGATCACTTGGATATCACAAAGAATTTAGGAATACCGGCTCGGTAATTAACTTTTCCTTCTAAGACTCTACCTACTGTCTGGTCGCTAATAATTGGTCGCAGAAGAACTGTTAGATTATTTCAAAATGCGTCCAACTTTAGCGACCAGTAAAAGTAAAAGTCTGTATCTTTGATGTGAAGCCCAAAAAGTAAAACGCTAACATCATTTTCGCTCTATCTTCTTCAGGAGAATGTTAAAGAAATTAGTTTGGAGAATATGGAGAGTGTGACGGAAAGAATGAATCTAGAAGTGAACGATTATCCAGGATCTGGTGCAAACAATCGCCACACACCAAGGCCGTAGCAAGCGACACATGTTTGTCATAGGAAACTAGAAACAACATAGTGCTAGTAGTGTTTTACTTAATTAAATTACGTGACAAAATTAATTAAATACTTAGAGTTATTAATTAAAGTAGTACCCGTAATACAATTCGTGCTACTTATAGTCTAATACGTATATGATGTATACGTTCGATATATATGTACTAAGTACGAAGTTAATTGCTGAATGGTTGGAGTATATTAAAGTTGTAGTATCAGATTGTGACAGTGGTTTCATTTTCATTCGTATTCTATTATAAAACTATACATATATGCGTATTATTTTCTTATTTTTTTATGATGCGGCCTTGCGGGTTCCATGTCGATATTGAATAAACGTAGAATGCAACATGTTAAGCAGATGGATATTTTTAGAAATTTCGGGTTAAAATTGCAGATAGTACGTGGCTTTGCATAATATGTGCATGTTAGGTAGAAAGCACTTTGCATATTGGGGGATCTTAGTGCGGAAGGACAGTGGAATGTTGAGGTGGTAAGCATTTTTATTATTTTATGACTAGGATGGTGAATTATAAAAAATTAATACTTCCTCCGATTCAAAATAAGTGATACACTTGGGGTTTCACAGTTTTTGAGGCAAAAGATTATAATGATGGTTAAATTAGATTAATTGGATGGTTAGTGGGGAATGGGTCCCACACCTTTTGAATAAAGTAAGGTTAATGATGTTTAAAAGTAAAAAGTAAGGGTAAATGGGTCATTTCACTTTGTTAAAGTAGATAGTTAGTGTGTGTGGGTCCCATTTTATTTGCCAAATAAGGAAACTTTTCAAAGTGTATCACTTATTTTGAATCACCCCAAAAAGGAAAGTGTATCACTTATTTTGAATCGGAGGAAGTAGTAAGTAATAGTTTAATTTTTTCTTTTGAGTGATCATTGGGTTAAGATGGCCAAAGATTTTAATACGTATTAAGTTGAGATGAAAATGAACCAGCCAAACTCTAATTTGACCGGTTTGGCCCAACCCAACAAACTATTTATTCGGCCCAGTTTATAAAATTTTAAACACAAGAATCTGTATATCGGAAAACTTGTGTGGTTACAATCACTGTTTTAAAACCTGATTTTTGCGTTCAACCAACCAATATTCAAAATAAACTGGTGGGGCCAATCAGCCAGCCGATTGAACCGGATAACTTTTTTTTAACGGTAAACACATGCACATATTAAATTTACACTAATTTTGACCATAACATGACTTGAACCCACAACCATGAGGTACACCTAAATGCCTAATCACTTTGATACGCTTGACTATGAGCCCTTTCGTAAAATTTTGGATGACTTTTGTTGCTATAGTTATGTAAATGGTGTACAAATGTTAAAAAACTAGAAAAAAAATAATATAAAAAAAATCAAAAACCTACTTTTTCAATGTATTATTTTTGAGTTTCAAATCTATACCCCTTTATAAAGTACTAGCTGGTACCCGCGTAATGCGGCGGCGGGTACCCTGAAACTAAATTTTACGGCGAACAAATGTCGTCCGGTTAAAACTAATTTAAGTTAGGTAAACAACTTCTTGTGATCATACATTATATATTTTATTTTAAAGGAAATGAAAGAAAGAGATTGTTGCTGAAGACTTTATGGATTTTGTTTACTCAGAAGCATTTATGGATTTAGTTTCCATGAAATATATGATGATAAAATGCAGAAATGATAGATTTAGTGTGCTAAATTGTAGAGATTGTTGCTGAAAACTTTCAAGCAAGTAACTGATTATAGACATTGACAAACAATAGTACAATAGAACTTTATTTTAACGGCAAATATCTACACCTAATTTACACTTATGTCCACGACTCGAGTCGAACTCCCAACCTTAAGGTTGTGAAGCAAACACCAAGTATATAGTTTGGATGGATACAAATGACAAATCAAAGTTTCAATTCATTCAAAAAACTCGGTTTGACACATTTGAAATAAAATACAACATCAATCGAGGCATTTAGACAAAGGTCCTAGATAACACAAAAAGGTTCACCGGGATAGTTAAGGATGTTCAAAACACCAAGAGCTTTTTGGACATGATCTTATGCAACTAAGCATATTATTCAAAAAAATTGGAATATTGTAACAAAATGGTCTGATTATGAATGGACCATTTTGAGTGAATGTCTATAGAAATGGTGCAGAACACATTATGTGGGTACTCTGGTTCACTTGGGTCAACTGGAAATGCTGAATGTGCAAAGAACTCAAGAGTAAATAGACTCACATTATGCTTCAAAACCTGAAATTGAAAAAGAAATTATAAGCAAATCAAACAATTATAGAATAAAAAACATGATGTTAGTCTTAAATGCTGTAAAAATATAAACCTCACATGGATAATACTTCAAAGACAGACCTCTAGTGCATACGTAACATCAAGACAAAAATAAAAAAACAAATACTTGGAGAATGAAGGAAATAGAAATAACATACAATACAATATAAACAAAAATTAATAAATTTCTAAACTTTATTAACCAACCTGCAAGATACATGTGAATGATTTCAGCCAAATTAGTTTACCATAATGTCATGCAAGGGACAGAGGAACGTGTTGACCACAACCTACACACCAAACAACACGTGTCCTATCATTCCTTTGATACTAATGGCACATGTACGTTGGAGTTCAACTGGAGCTTAACTTCTTTCCACTGCAAATACATATAATTAATGTTTGATCACCAAGAATGAAACAAAAGATAAATTAACACTTATAACATTGTAGATAACTAATCATTGATTACTTACAAGCAACTGTTCCTTAAATATTCCAAAAGCACCATATTAATTCATCAACGAAAAAGTTTTAATCAGCAAGAAGACTTACCACGACCGACTGCAACAAACCGAATGTAAACGCGGACAAGAGGCCAAAGTCGTGTCGGGAAACTAAGTTACTTTCCTATAAAAAATTCCAGCGGCCAATGGAATCCCACGCCTTCATACTTTAGAGAACCATATCATCTCCCTGCAGTTCCTCTTCAGAAGCAAAGCACATCTCTAGTGAGAAAGTCCTTTTGTGTGTGATAAATCGGGAAAAAAACCATACCTTTTGTGTGCAATAAGGGTAGCAGCGCTTTGCTTCATACCTTCGGGCAACACAAAGAATAGATGAACCCTAACTTTAATTTAAAAACCTAAAGTGGGAGGAGGGCATACGTGTAGTGAATTTCAAGTTCCAAAACATGCCTTTTCAGTTCCGAATTTACAAACCGTCTGTTCATTATCCGAGATTTTAATTCTAGTGTAATATATTACTGAGTTCAAGGTACATAAAACTGAAGAAGGAAGAAAGTCACAATTCGAAGTTATAGCTCAGTTGGGTAATTGCTGTGTTAGTTACACATAGATCCCGTGTTCGATACCAGACATAAGCAATTTTTTTTAAACGTGAATCTTCCCAAATTAGCAAGTGTGTTGGCTGAATTTTCAGCCTTGCTAATTATGGAATGGGTAAACTCTTTATAATATAGTAGAGATAGTAGAGATAGAGAAGTAGAGATATAGATAGAAGTGGCAAGATGTTCACGTTGGATAAGAGATTAAGCACCAAGAGCGAAAGTTAATAGTAGGTTCTAGAATTACCAGATCCTATGAATGGAGTCAAATATAAAGTTCATATATATTAGTAGCAGACACTCTTAGAATTTAAAGTAAAACTCATAATTCCTGCCTCTTGAGACAACCTCTTTACATGTGGGACGGAGTAAGATGGTGTGCCCAACCTGATTCCCTTTGTGTCACACAAAGGTGGGTAAGGCTGCAAAGTCAGACCTTGCTTGTTAACATCATGAATTATAAATTAGAAATAAAATAAAAAATAAGGGGCTGAAAATACTTGAATAACAACGCCAGAATCACACAAAATCTTGATAGCCATTGACACAGGCTAATGTGTGCCCGTTCAAAATCCATAAAATTGCACAAAATCCATAAAATTGCACAAAATCCATAAAATTGCAGAAATCAAACAAAAGTTAAATCTAAAATTTAGCACCTCTATTGATAAGAATGGTAGAAGACGTGGAATAATATCAAAAACTCCTAATTGCAGATTAGATCTCAACCGCATATCAATAAACAAAAGTAAAAGCAAACTCAATTCGATACCTAGCAAGAGCAGGCCATTTCCACTCCGGTTGTTCCTGCCACAACATGGTATCATAGCATGACGTTTGCTACAAGCCTACAAAGAAATATATATAAAAGCACCATAGCAAAATGTAAGAACAAACGTAAAACATATCACATAAAAAAAGAAAATATGGGTATACAATTTACCCGACGATGACGATTTCGGATATGTCTTCTTCGTCGGGCCGATCAGAGCAGAAGGTGACATAGTTCAATATACCCCAGAATCAAACTTCAAATCTCCATCAACCCAGTAAATCCCTAAAAAAATATTTGTAACGGAAATCGGCATTTTTTTAGAGATCGATTAACAAAAAACGATTGGTAATTCACGAAATAAACAAGTTTCAGAAGAAGAAAACGGCAGAGATAAGAATACCGGTCGCCGATGTAAAGCTTCAAGGATTCAAACATTCAGAAACAGATCTGAAGAATACCGGTCGCCGATGTAAAGCTTCAGGCATCTAATTAGGATTCGGTGGAAGAAGAAGGAATAGAAGAATTGAAGCTCATAACTCAAATTTCCATCGAGTTCCATGGTTGTATCTGTTGGTGTTCTTCGTTAAGCAATCCACTATTAATTTGCAGAGTAGTCGTTCCACTTAAATTGATTGATTTCAAATCATAAAATCATAGTTGTGAATTCCAAAGTAGTCGTACCACTTCCCAATTTGCATGAACCGTTCATTGACCAAGAAACTTGTATTGGCCCATGAGGGCGGTGACTTTTAGAAAAGTATTTATTGGCCATGACTGGTGTTTATTGATAAGGATTGGAGTCTAAACAATTAACGTGTATCCTTCATCTCAGTTGGTTAAGGTGTATGCTAATAAACGCGAGGTCGAAGTCTCGAATCCGGTAGGTCCTAATTTTTTATAAAACTCGTGTATTTTCATAATTAGCAAGTGTGTTGGCTGAATTTTCAGCCTTGCTAATTTTGGAAGGTGTAAATACATTATAATATAGTAAAGATTTAGGGGATAGGGGTATTTTTGGCAAACCATTAATTTAAGAACACGATGTCTTTCTCTCCCCTGTCCTACCTCCGACGAATTGAACGGTTTCTTTCTTTAGCCACCCCTTCGCTTCTCCTACATCCACCGTTTCCGTCAATCGTCACCACCCCTTAGAAACTGAATCAATGAACGACATGTCGTTTTCACCGATAAGACGGTTTCCTCCCAACGGTTTCCTCCACCAATAAGACGGTTTCCTCCGGTATTTCCCATTGACAGCGTCTCTTCAAACCGTTTCTTGGAACCATTGTACCCTTTAATCTTCTTTTTAAGTCCCGCAAAATTTTGGAGCCACACTTAATCCTGAACATCACGATGCTTAGAAGACGGACGGTAAGAGTTTTGTGTAATTCTTTATACTTATTAGTTTAGTTCTTACCGATAACGATTCCATATAAACTTCATTCGGGTTTCTTTGCCTTTTCTGTATTAGACAACTTGTAAATTTTTTTTAGTAATCTGATTTTGTTCATTCATAACTGTAATTAGGAATTACGGTATTTTTGCCATTTCTATGATTCCCCCCCCAATTTGATGTTAACCCCAATTTTTCTTCCAGTTTTAATATTTTACTGATTATTTGTATGCAGTTTTGGGATAAGTGGTGTTTTATATGCTGCATCCTTTGTTATGGGATGCGTGGATTTTGGTGAATAACAGAATAACAGTTTACACTTAACCTGCCAACAAATTTGTTTGCCTCCAATGTTGCTGTGTGAATGCACACGAATTTATTATACACAAAGATGCATTTTAATTGTTTTTATAAAGTAAGATTGTTACTTTTAATTGAACTGAATTAAAAATTTACTTATGATGATGAATAATGGAAGTGTTGATTTCTGCAGTTGTGAGTTCTAATAGGGAGTATCAATGGCAAATAAGGTTCATTCAGGTTGTATTCTAATATAAATGGATTAAATAAAAAATATCTATATCGATTCGACCCTTAAAGTAGGAATCGAACCATTTACTTTAAACCCGCCGCATCGCCGCGGGTAAATGACTAGTATATATAAAAAATTCATATGTCTAAGTAATTTTTTTCGACCGGTTTTTTCGGTTTACATGGTTTTTATGTCAAACTGTTCGTTTCCGACCGATCTATAACCATCGAATTAACCGGCTCATTCCGACCAGCTATCTTTCCGTTTTTTGATTCATGTAGCTAAACATAAAGCGTAACACAAAACAATGTCGCTAAATGTGACCATGGCGAGATGTGGCACTTGTAGTACTCGTCCTGTAAGAGCATTTGACAAAGGTATATATATGTGTGTGTATATATGTTTTTCAAAACTTCAGACTGATCACATGCAAAACATGAAAGACTACAATAGTAAAAGAAATGATATGTTACAAATGAAAAAAAATCAGTGACCAATCGATCAACCGTCGCTGGGAGCAGGAGCAGAGGTCGGAGATGGAGACGCACCATCAGTTTGATTAATCGGCTTAAACCCTAGTTTTCTATACAGTTCATTAGCAATCATCTCATTAGCACGATCTGATGGATGGTATTCATCCCAAAACAAATATTTACTTCGGTCTTTACACAATTTTGATGCAGGAATACATGTCAAAGCCGGTCTAATCCTTCCAAATGAGCAACACGGTGAATCGGCATTGTTAAAACCTGCAACAATCCCATTTTGATACATAAACACAATAAGCGACAGTTTTCCTAGCGACTTATTAAGCATTTCCGACACAATTAGTCATCGGAAATGGATTTTTTCTTGTACTATACAAGGAAAGTTACATTTAATGACAATTGTAAACGTGTCACTAATCTGAGTCTTAGTGACATTCTAATTAATAAAGTGTGTCAAAGACTCAACATGTTATTTTTTTGGGTGATAACGAGATTTTATATGAAAATTTTGTCATGAAATGTCAAAAATGTTTTCGCACACTCTAATTCTGTCATTGTATATAGGTAATACTAACACTTTTTTGGTAAAAAAAACCCTAGACATTATTGTGACAGATTTCAATTTTAGTGACACTTTTTCTTTGTCACTAAATCACAATTTTCTTTGCGATTTACCAAAATGCATAGATGACCAATCAACACGAAACAAGAAGCATACCGTATTTACTCGGATTGGTGATGACGTTATTAACAACATGATAAGCATCTCCAAATTTGTAACTCGCATTTGGAAGTTTTGTCGATAAATCCTCCATTAGTTTAGCAGTCGCTTTGTTGAAATTAAGAGCAAGTGTGTTCGTTTTCTCTTGACACTCGCCCGAACTACTCAACACCCTTTGAAGAGGGATACAACCCATCGGCCCTAACCCGAAAACCATCAAATCTCTTGCCCCCATCCCATGCAATACCTACAAAATTAATCAAAAAACAACAAAAATCCCACTCTTTAGCGACAACTTGTTTCCAAACACTTTTAGTGACTGGTTTTTTCCAGCGACGAAACTTTTTGTCGCACAAAACTATGTCTTTTTACCGTAAGTTGAGCACCGAGAGTTTCCATTAGATAGTTGATAAAGGTGTCATCATTATAAGTCCAAGAATCAGAGTAAACGGGCATCAAGTAGTTGTTGATGAAATCGTTGCTACCTAATGCGACCACATACTTTGCTTCCTGGAAGAATTTCGTCGCTGCTTGATCACCAATTCTGCCACGGATCAACGTTTGAACTCCATTGAATAACTCGATTTGTTTGTACATTGAGAATCTTTGAATCTGAAGACACTCATCAGTTTAGTTGAATACTTTAAAGAATTGTTTGTTTTCATCCCGCGGGTCCTGTTTACATAAATAACAGGACCTGAGGATGAAACTGGGCAGTTAACTTAATGAATCTTGAGTTTTAACTTACAAATAAACCGCCAGTTTCGTTCAAGATCCCGCCACCTCCTGACGCGAAATTCACTCCGTTTTCTAGTATGACATCTTCGGATAACGAGGGGTCAAGAAAAGCTGGTGGTCGTGGAAGCCCGATTTTATCACCTACAGCCAAAATACATGAGTTATTATATAAGCTCCTTAATTTGTAAATTATGCATTCCAATTTGTACCCTATGGTACAACGTTAAAGACATTACCTATAATATCAGCGACAGTACGGCCGTTGGTAAACCTGCCATTCGGAATTCCGTTACCAAAATCAATACCATACCAAGGCAGAGCTGCCTGAGCAAAGCTCTTGGTTAGCCGATTGTTGTTTCCGTTATCCGACAACGAGTCCCCGAATATAAACTGCACGATCTTGCTGTCGTAAGTGTTGATCAATCCCAAAAAAACGGTTGCCAAAACTACTATCGTTAGTTTCATCTTTCAAGGTTTTTGAGACTTTGTTGAATATTTTTTGCTGCAACATGGAGGGTTTGAAGTTGGAATTTATACATGAAAATGATTTAGAAAGGCGAGTCATGCAAGTAAATTGTCAAGGGAGGTTGTACTACTTTTTCTTCTAAAAAAAGGAGAATATATCTTGTTTTTAGTATTATCGACCAAGTTATACCTAAAATACCCTTTGTGGTCGTAATTCAAAATTAACAATATTGTTTTAACGTTTTTTACGATGGCAAAATGTAGTTATGAGATATAGTTACGAAGACCCGAATATGAATATGTATGTGTACAGACTTGGAATCGGATTACAAAAAATCGGTCCAGATATTTGATCCAACTTTTTCGTTAAATTGTGTATCGTACATCGTGTACATCAGGTATAAAACAAACCGGTTCTATGGCTTGGAACCAAAATTTAATTAGCTATATCCTTGGAAATTGTTTTAGTATAATTCTACTAGTAGTGTCCAATTCATGTTTATTACACAATTGATAATTGTAATATTACATGTATAAACTAAAAATATCATACGAACATCTGAAATCGGGTGTTTTCCAATTGGGTTCCAATTGATGTGGTTCCAATTGGGTGTTTTCCCGATGTACCCGAACGAACCCGGAAACGAACTGAAACTGTATTTTTTAAAATGATTCGGTTCTCTAGTATACTAATTCTTTGAAATCGGGTCTCGGGTATTTCAGATCCGTGTGTATTCGGTTTGGATTATGTGTATATTTAATGGGTAATTATGTAACTTTGATATGATGGTTTATGAGAAAATTGGTAATGTTGGTATAAAATTATCTAAAAATAAATAAAAAAACAATGTTAATGAGGAGAAAAAAAGGTATTTTCTGGGGGTGAAGAGTTAAGGAGTTTGATAAGCTAACTGTAACTACTACAACTACTAGGGGAATTTGCCCAGATTTGAGGCTATGTTGCTTGTCAACATAGTTTAATGGGTGCTCACCTACCTTTTGAGTTAAGATTAGGTGTATTTTTTTTAAGCTTGTGTCTATAAGGACATATTTGTAAATCGACATGGATTTGTTTGTGCTTTTTTATTGCTTTAATTTGGTTAACTTAATAAATAATTACATTTATGTTTTATTAATTATGCTTATGTTGACTTATGACAAGGATATAAAATAATAACGATATCTAATTTTGTTAAAGTTAAAGTATAAAGAAGGTAAGATATAAACAATCTTAATTATATTCGGAGTATTTGTGAGTTTAAGAAAATTCATGAAAATATATGCGGTGTTATAAATTAGATATGATTATGACCCTATTAGCACTTCATCAAAGAACTTGCTACATCTATAACAAGAATATAAGATGAAGAACAATAACTAGAAAGAAGAGAGGAAGAGAAGTATGTAAACACTTATGAAAGTGTTGAGGTGCATTTTATTCATCCATCTCATGGGGTATTTAAACTAAAAGTTTTACCCTTGAATTACATGTACATACAAATGAAAGGTAAATAAGTAGACATAGGTTTGATGGAGAAGACATGAAGGTTGAAAATGTGTACATCCATTTAATGGTTTTGTCATCTTCATATTCATAATACTCCCTCTTGGATGGCACATTTTCCAATTACTACTGCCTCGTTAAAAACCTTTGCTAAAGAAAACCAAGTGAGAACAAACTTTAGCGAAGGGAAAAAGAGTGCAGTGTATAGTTTACTCCCCCTCATTTATGTAATCACTATTCTTCACATGCTATGAACATGTCGCATTCCGATACCCGATACATGCTTTCTAAAGATTGCAGTGGGAAGTGCCTTCGTGAAAAGATCTGCTGCATTGTTACTGGATTGAACATACTTTATCTCAACTTCATGATTCTTTATAAGCTCTTGAGTGTATTCGAAAAACTTTGGAGGAATATGTTTTGTCTTGTCGCTCTTGATATATCCTTCTTTCATTTGATTAACACATGCCGCGTTATCTTCATATATTAAAGTTGGGACTTTATCTTTATCCAATCCACATGAAGTTAGTATGAGTTGCGTCATTGATCTTAACCATGCACATTCTCTGCTTGCTTCATTTAGTGCTATTACTTCAGCATGATTTGAAGATGTGGCAACAAGTGTTTGCTTTTGAGAACGCCAGGAAATTGCAGTACCTCCATTCATGAAGACATATCCAGTTTGAGATCTTGCTTTATGAGGATCAGACAAATACCATGCATCTGCATTAACAATCAATCCTTGTTTTGAATCATTAGGATAAAATAATCCTAAGTCACTAGTTCCTCTAAGGTATTGGAATATGTGCTTGATCCCGTTCCAATGCCTTTTTGTCGGTGATGAACTGAACCTTGCTAATAAGTTTACAGCAAAAGAAATGTCAGGTCTGGTACAATTAGTAAGATACATTAGGGCACCTATTGCATTAAGGTACGGTACTTCTGGACCAAGAACCTCCTCATTTTCTTCGCATGGGCGGAATGGATCTTTGTCAATATTTAGTGATCTAACAACCACTGGAGTACTTAAAGATTTGGCTTCGTTCATATTGAAACGCTTCAAGATCTTTTCTGTATAATTCGATTGATGTACAAGTATTCCATTAGGCAATGTTCAATTTGTAATCCAAGACAATACTTGGTTTTCCCAAGATCTTTCATTTCAAATTCTTTCTTTAAAAGTTCAATAACTTCAAGAATTTCTTTATTCGTTCCAATGATGTTTAGATCATCAACATATACAGCTATGATCACATATCCAGATGTTGTTCTTTTAATAAATACGCATGGACAAATAGTATTATTTTTGTAACCTTTACTTGTCAAGTAATCGCTTAAACGATTATACCACATGCGTCCAGATTGTTTTAACCCATATAAAGATCTTTGTAGTTTAATTGAATACATTTCTTTAGGTTTTGTATTCAATGCTTCAGGCATTTTAAATCCTTCAGGAATTTTCATGTATATATCACTATCAAGTGATCCATATAAGTAAGCAGTAACAACATCCATAAGACGCATCTCTAACTTTTTAGAGACTGCAAGGCTGATTAAATACCTAAAAGTGATTGCATCCATAACTGGAGAATATGTTTCCTCATAATCAATTCCAGGTCGTTGAGAGAAACCTTGTGCTACAAGTCTACCTTTGTATCTTACAATTTCGTCTTTCTCATTTCTTTTTCGAACAAAAATCCATCTATACCCTAATGATTTCACAACTCCAGGTGTCATAATAATAGGTCCAAATACCTTTCTCTTATTGAGATAATTTAGTTCAGCTTGTATAGCTTCTTTCCATTTAACCCAATCATGTCTATTTTGACATTCATTAACAGATTGTGGTTCAGAATCATCATTCATAATATCACATGCGACAGCATACGAAAATTTCTCATCAATATTTTCTATAGCATTACTTTCCTCAATCGGAGGATTGTTTTGTGTTTCTTCAGGAACACTTTCCTCGTGAACAATTGCAGTTTCTGTTGGTTTTCTTTTTCGATGATTGTTATCCTTTGAACCAATTGGTCTTCCACGCTTCAAGCGTGTCTTAGATTCTTTAGTGACTTTATCATCAGATTGCCTATTTGGAATTTCAATTCGAGCTGGAGTATTAACAACTGGTATATATGATTTAGTGACTCTTTTTGTATCAGTAAATGCATCTGGCAATTGATTAGCTATTTCTTGGAAATGCATTATCTTTTGAACTTCAGTTTCACATTGTTTTGTGCGAGGATCAAGATATGACAAAGAAGGTTCATTCCATGAGACATCTTTTTTTGGTTTTTCTTTTCTGCACCTAATGGTGGAAAAACGGATTCATTAAATTGACAATCAGCAAGACGTGCTGTAAAAACATCACTTGTTAAAGATACCCAACCTTCTTTGGGGACCCATCTTTGTACGTTGTGGAGGTGCAATAGGAACATATACTGCACATCCAAAGACTCTAAGATGAGAAATATTTGGTTCTTGACCAAAAGCAAGTTGTAAGGGAGAGTATGCATTATATGAACTTGGCGTTATGCGAATTAATGATGCAGCATGTAATATTGCATGACCCCTGATGTGCTAAATCTAGTTATAAACTAAATGTTCTAAATACTCCTATTCTAGATTACCACACTCGTAGGCAAGTATGACATAATCGCGGATAATATAGTCAAGGTAAGTATTTTCGGGTATTCGTCTCCACAGGGAACAGTTAAGCTGATTATGTAAATTAAAATTAAGTAAATTAACCTAAACAAGTAATTGCAAAAAAGGTTTTTGTTTTGTTTATTAAAACTACGAATTCAAAGAATTAAATTAAACTAAAATAAATTAAATTAAATTAAACAGATGAAATTGGATAAAACTCTAGTTGATAGGAAAAAACATTCACTATGACTGAATCCCTCTAGATCTAAGTTTGGTTGGTTAAGTACCGATTGATATAATATTCTAGAAGTTAGGCAGCTAGATTTCTCTCAACTTCCTACAATATTCGTAATATGGTTCCTAGGAATTTCTTCTCTCAAGAACTATATTATGGTCACACTTCGGTTTACTAATTATAACTAAGGCTCGGATTTCCGACACCTTCTAATCCTAGGAATTTCTTCTCCAAGGGTTAGTCTTTTAGTCTCACCTAGGTTATCGGTATCTAGTTTCGGACCCCTATTTCTAGCGAGTCGCCTACTATGTCACCGAGGTGAAAAGTAGGGGAATTACTAAAGAGTTATTGTGTTGTCAATACCTAACAATTCAATAACAAATAGATCAAATTTGCGAAGATTAAAAGTTTAACTAAAAGATTATTTGTTATAAAATAGCAAATGTTTAAATATTAATAAAAACAATCCTAAGAATGAACCAAACTTAAAACCTAGAATTCATCAAATCATAGCAAATACAAGGGTCTAGCACATAAACATGCTAGATGAATCAAACATCACATAAGAAAACACAATAAATAGATAAACCGTCGACTATCTTCTATTCATATATGCCTCTTTGTTTCGTCCAACACACGTTCGTCCGTAGGGTTCTTTTTCGTTCTTGTGTGGCAAGCCTTGCGGCTGCTCTCTGCTGTGCGTCAACCCCCCCCCCCACCCCCCCCCCCCCCCCCCCCAAGGGAACCTTTTAATTAAATGAATGTCCTCTTTTATAATTAAGGTCACCAATTGAGTGGATAATGAAATCTCATGTATACGTGGGCTTATTTGACCGAATCTTCAATAGAGTCATTCACGTGGCCTACTCTCTTTCAAATAAAAGTAATGGGTCCTTGTTAATTTCGTGGCATGTGGGCCGGTCATATAATATATCCGTAACAGCATGCTTCATTCATTTCGTGACCCTAATCAAATTATGGTCATGGACAGGTTATAAATAAAAATTGTGACAGTATACTTTCGTGTTTCGGGCTGTTTTAAATAATGTGAACCATAGCATATGGTAGACTTCAAGACTTGTTCATTTTATTGCGTATTTAGCTCGTTTCCTATCTACTTTGGAGTTTTGACCTGCATTTCACAAACAGCATACATTTAGGCATAAATAGTGTATTTTTCTTATAAAGCAAACCTAAATTGTACAATATTGACGGATTTAAATATGTATAAATACGTCAATATCAACCCCATATAGAAACAGGAAGTTTGGTTTGCATTATCAATGGTCTAGCTATTAGCTGTACATGTTTAATTAATGATTCAGCTAAACCATTTTGTGTGTGTACATGAGCTACTGGATGTTCAACAACAATCCCTACAGACATGCAATAGTCATTGAATACTTGGGAAGTAAATTCACCAGCATTGTCCAGTCTTACTCTTTTGACTGTATAATCAGGGAAATGTGCTCTAAGTTTTATGATTTGAGCTAAGAATTTTGCAAATGCCTTATTACGAGATGATAATAGGCAAACATGAGACCATTTGCTAGATGCATCTATCAAGACCATAAAGTATCTAAATGGTCCAGATGGTGGATGAATTGGTCCACGTATATCACCTTGAATTCTTTCAAGAAATCTAGGTGATTCTTTGTTAACTTTCATCGGTGAAGGTCTTATGATTAATTTTCCAAGGGAACAAGACGTACATGGTTTCATATTACTTGTTTGAGGGAACTTCTGGTCCTTCAATGGATGACCATGTGTATTCTCAATTATTCTTCGCATCATTGTTAATCCTGGATGACCTAACCTGTCATGCCATAAACTAAATATCCCAGGATCACAATGTTTTTCTTTAACTACCATATTTGATTCTACTTTATTTATATATGTATGGTGTAAATTGGAATCGAATTTTGGTAATTTCTCCAACACTCGATTGTCATTTATAATAAGCATAAATTTCTTATTATCTATTGTTTTGGTTTGCGTGTCATATCCGTTAAGATATATATCACCAAAACTCAATAGATTTCTGCTTGACTTTGGATGTAACGACCGGAATTTTCGGTTAATATATTAAATGGAAATATTGAGGAATAAAGGTGGGAAAATATTTAATCGAGTCTCCGTTGGGTTTTATCGAGTGTTTGAATGTTTGGGACTTGGTATAACAAAGTACGGGTCAAGACTTGGATGGAAACAAGTTTAAAAGGCAAGAAACTGACCCAGGCAGCCCTCGCGGCGCGAGGAAGGCGCGAGGCAGGCGCGAGTTCAAACAGCAACTCCAGAGACGAAACGCGAGAGGGTCGCGTTTGGGGTCGCGTTTGGTTCGCGGCGCGAACTCGGCGCGAGCGGGGCGCGAAAGCTGGAAAAGATCGGCTTCTAAAAGGCAAACCCGCGTCACTTCGCGGCGCGAGCTCGGCGCGAATTTGGTCTGGAATATATAATCTTGTGTGTGAGCTAGGGTTTCATTTCTCATTCAACCCCACACATAGTGCAGCCGATTTGGGAGTGTTCTTGGTCGTTTTTGGAGCTCAAGAGCTCAGATCTTCAACATCTTGAAGGATTGAAACATCAAGGGTAAGTATTCTTGATTGTCTTGCTTATCTACCTTGATTGTGAGCTTTGTATGGGTAAAAATGGCGGTTTGGGGAACCAACCATGTCATCTTTGGGGAAGATGACTAAACATGGGTGTAGAACACTCATTGTAAGCTTGTAATCGATGTGTACAAGTTGGATTTCGGTTTATTGATGGAAATCTTGAACTAGGGTTTGAGATTCCACCAAGTTGGATAAACTTGGTGGTTAAGGTTGTAGTTATGGATTGTTTAGTGATTAGTTATGGATTATAACTAGTTATTATGATGATATTGATGGTAGGTCAAGAAGACCTAAAGTTTGGTGACATTTCACAAGTTGGAAAGCAAGGATTTGTGTTGTTAGACACGATTTGGAGTTAGCTTGGCTAAGGTGAGTACATGAGACTTTTACTGAGTACATAGCAAATGATTTTGAAAACTATGATGTTTTATGAGTCTTTATTAATAAATGTTTTTAATAAAGATATGATCAAAAGAATAAGAGAATGCAAGTAATAGATCATTTAAGTATGACTAGAGGACTAATGATTTTTGAAAGAGATTATGATAATGAAAAGTAATTAATAATTCTTTATTAATATGATGTTTGACTAGAGTAATGATTATGAAAGTATGATATTTGACTTATTAATAATATGTATTAACAAAGCTCATAACAATGCTTTTGAGTATCAAGTATTGATTAGTATATTATACTAATAAAAGTAGTGATTGAATTGGTAGGAGAAATTAATATAAAGTGACTAGAAATAGATTTGTATTCTAGTCAAAGAGAGGTTAAAGTATATGAATTTTTATAAATGATAAACACGTCTTATTTTAATAAAGGACTTGGTAAAGTCAATATTGAAATTGAATAAGAAATGAGAATAATATGACAATTAGAATAGATGTATTCTAATTTATGTTGAGTATGTATTATTGGGGCATAGACCCGTATTTGATGATTTCATTACGTGTTGAGAAAAGGATCCGGATCATAGTTAACCCACATAGTTGGGGGAGTTAGTGACACCTACTTGGGGAGGTACCACCCTGCGCAAGAGTATACTGTCGAGAAATAGTTAACCCGGAAATCGGGGGAGAAATAGTTAACCCGGAAACGGGGGAGTTTTCAGTTAACCCGGAAACGGGGGAGTTTTCAGTTAACCCGGAAACGGGGGAGTTTTCAGTTAACCCGGAAACGGGGGAGTTTACCTAGTTAACCCACATCGGGGGAGTTTGCTACGGAGAGGTCCGTAGCGTATGTGATAAAGATTTAGTAAGCTATGGATAGCTTACAAGTATGTGACTACGTGATGGGTAAGCTTACGGTTAGCTTACTAGTAAATACGAATAAGCGGTAAGAATATAAGATAATAATTAATAAGTGATTAAAGAAAAGAAATGAATAGTAATGTCTTTTATTATATTTGAGAATGGGTCGAAAACCCATGTATCTCACGAGACTATTTTTTTCTCACGTACTACTTTGTTTTTGGCTATGTACTCAGGTTCGAGATCGATGGATTAGAGGGTCGCGATAGAAGTGGCCTAGTGTTGATTAGCTCGGGAGCTCGTAGGTAGATCTCGTTTATCCTATGGTTATGATATTATTTCTGTAACACCGGATTTAATTACTCTGATAATCTTTTCAAAGGTTTTTGTTAAACCGTATTTTTGGGATATTGGACTTTGTAATATTTTTATTAAAAATATGATTTAAAAGGTGTTTTGAAAATTGAGGTGTTACATTGGAGAAAATAAGGCATTATCTATTTGGAATTTTGTACCATTATGTAATATGAAATTAGCTTTTCCAGTTCCCTCAATCAAGTCTACAGGACCCGATATAGTACGTATTGAACCCTTTGTAGGGTTTATTTTGGAGAAGTATTTCTTTGATTTCAAGATAGTATGTGTAGTACCACTATCTGCTATTAAAAGATCTCCAATATTTCCTTGATGTTGTGCTCCATTTGAACTCATATTGAACTTCACATATGAAAAAACAAATAATGAGGTTATTATAAAGAAACTTCATTTATTGAAGGGAAATATATTACATAACACAGACTATGCTGAAAGGAAATATATTACATAAGACACACTTTATTTGCTGAAAGGAAATATATTACATACGACAGACTTCATTTGCTGAAGGGAAATATATCACATAAGACAGAAAGCAAGTAAAAACAGGCTACAACAAACCACTGATTTCCTTAATCAATGTCTTCCATGTCATTGCAGAAATCGAGAGTACTGAGGTTGGTAATATCATCAATGTTGAATTCCATGTTTTTAGTTTCAACATTATCAACGAGATTTACTTTTCCCTTTCCTTTGAGGGAAGCTTGGTAAAGTTCACATAGATGTGCAGGTGTGCGACATGTCCTAGACCAATGGTCTGCGCAACCACATCTATAACAACAACTCTCAGCATTCTTTGATTTACCAGCATCATACCTTGCCCCTTTGGCCTTATCTTGTGTTTGGACATTGTTCTTTTTAGTGGCATTATAATCAGTATTTTTATAAACACGACCACGACCACGATTATAATAATTTCCTTTTCCACGACCATTGTTATGGTTTGGGTTTCGATTAAAATGCCCACGGCCTCGTCCGTAACCACGACCACGTCCTCGTCCACGTGTATTGTTTCTAGGACCATCAGTATTAGTAGCATTTGCTTCAGGAATTGCTACTGATCCCGTTGGACGAGATTCATGGTTTTATATTAAGAGCTCATTATTTTGCTCTGCAACAAGGAGACAAGTATTCAGTTCATAATACCTCTTGAACTTTTGCAATCGATATTGTTGCATTAAGTTAATGTTTGATGCATGGAATGTGGAGTATGTTTTCTCCAACATATCTTCGTCAGTAATCGTTTGCCCACAAAATTTAAGTTGGCAACAGATTCTGAACAAAGCAGAGTTATACTCAGTTACTTTTTTAAAGTCCTGGAACCTCAGATTTCGCCATTCATCTTTGGCACTTGGAAGTATAACTTCCTTTTGATGATCAAATCTTTCCTTTAAAGACATCCAAAGAACACATGGATCAGTGACATCAAGATATTCAAATTTTAACATGTCATCAATGTGTTTATGAAGAAACACTTGTGCCTTTGCCTTGTCTTGGGATGAGCATTCATTTTTTTCATTTATAGTTTCATGAATGCCCATCGATTCAAGAATTAGTAAAACATCGATGGTCCATTGCATATAGTTTTTCCCAATAACTTCAAGTGCAGCTAGCTCACGCTTTACAATACTAGACATTTTGAAACTATGTATTTTGAACAAAAACAAATTTAAAAATTAGAATCCATATATATCAATATGAAGTGCACAAAACAGCAGTGGGAGAACAATCATCCCATACATGAACAAATAAGGATAAAATACATCAGGGGGGAGATTACTAATTAGGATGTCAAGTGCTAAAACTAATACAATTACGAAAATCAAAAGCGGGTGAATCATTCTTGATCTTGATTTTGAAGATGAGAGAAATTATTTTTGTGGTATAAAAAAGTGTGGATGATGTGTTTATTTATAGTGTAAAAATTTATAGCCGTTGTAAATTTTTAATATTAAAATATATATATATATATATATATATATATATATATATATATATATATATATATTTTACCGTTATATATATAGCCGTTATATATATATAATTTTTTTTTAAAAAGAGAATAATTAAAGTAATAAATTACATAAAACATATTTGTAAAAATATTAGTGAATGTTATATGAATTAGTAAATAAAAGAAAAATATAATATGCATAAATACACAAATGAAAGTTAGTATACATAAATAAATGTTAGGAATATAAATAAATGTTAGTAACATAAATAAAAGTTAGATGCAATAAAAGTAAATGTTAGTTTGCATAATTAAAAGTTAGAAGACATAAATGTAAATGTTAGTTTGCATAAATTAAAAGGGTTAGTAAACATAAGAATAAAATTAGTACAATAATAAATGTAAGTATGTTAGTAGTCCTAAGATTAGTAGTCCAAATGGCATCATAATGTCCTTGATAGAATATGTTTGGTTTCATTTAGTTTATTATGATAATTATATTATAAATTTATGTTAAGAAAATATTTACCTTATGTAATTAACTTGATTAATTGAATGTTCCTTGTGATTGAGTTGATCTTCCTCGATTAAGAACTTTCGTGCTGATAACGTGTGTAAATTAGATATGATTATGACCCTATTAGCACTTCATCAAAGAACTTGCTACATCTATAACAAGAACATAAGATGAAGAATAATAACTAGAAAGAAGAGATGAAGAGAAGTATGTAAACACTTATGAAAGTGTTGAGGTGCATTTTATTCATCCATCTCATGGGGTATTTATACTAAAAGTTTTACCCTTGAATTACATGTACATACAAATGAAAGGTAAATAAATAAACATAGATTTGATGGAGAAGATATGAAAATTAAAAATATATACATTCATTTAATGGTTTTGTCATCTTCATATTCATAATATGCGGCTTATTTTTCCTCTATTTTCCTTTCGGTAGTATGCCCATTTTCAAACTTATATCCAAACCAATCACCACTTTAGTTCATGAGTCTACTTGAAACATTAAATTGACTCGTATTAATTTACTAATCTTCGCGTGGGCCTGGCATACGGTCCAAAGCCCTCTGATTGGGTGATGGATCAGCCCCAAATATAGCTTATAAATTCAGTGAATTGTCAGATTTAGGCATGTTTGGCAAACCAACTTATTAACTTACAGTTTTTCTTTCAAAAAGTTAATAATAAGTTTTAAAAAATAAGGAGTCTTTTACTTTTCAAAAAATCCTTTTTGAAGCCAATAAGTTATGAAATACAAACAAATTTTAACTTATTAACTTTTTGAAAAAGTTAATAAGTTAATAAGTAGTTTTTAAAAGCTTTTCCTTAATCTAACTTTTACTCAAAGTCCTAATAAATAGATTACAATAATAAGATCAATTAATAATTAACAATAGATTAATTTTATATTTCATAGGGAATTTTTTAATCACATTTGATTTTTTTACCACAAACGATAATTCAACCTCTGTGAATATACAGAATTGTAAAATTAGATTATATAAAAGTCATTCAAGGCTTGTAGCCTAGCGGTATTGATATATGATTTTGTACATAACCTAATGGTCATGAGTTCAAGTTCCATCATGGACAAATTATAGTAGATTGGGTGCCATTAAGAAAAGATTATAGACAAACATCACATGTTGTCAAATATATAATCACATATGATTATACAAAAACATAACATATGATCGATCAAATATACAATCACATGGGATTATAAAATGCGATTAAGTATAATTTCATATGATTATCACATTATTTTTTTAAATAAATAATAAAAAATCGGAAAAAAAAATTACACTAACGTGCCAAGTGCCAACTGTAACTAAACATGGGTTTGTTCACATAAGGCATAATCTTAATATCGGGAAAAGACACGGTCGTTGCAATTTGTCCACACATACTTGTTAAAATGACAGTACCTAAGAGGATTTCAAGTTACGTGGCTCTTTTTTGGCCACCTTCATCCATGAAGCGCAGCGTGACAAATCACCTATCACTAAAGACCACTCCGTTAATCTACTTTGTATAGTATTCAGCAAATTATTTGCCATACTTTTTTAAATGTGATTAATATCAACAGTTTTTAATATTATTTGTTTCTAATGTAAGTTGTTTTTTTAGAAATGAATTAAAATAGAAAAAAAAAATGTTACCTTTCACAAAATGAACTTGTGCGACTTGATATTTTTTATGCGAGTGTTTGACTCGGGATGTTTCTCGTGCAACTCATATTTTATGTGCAAGTGTAATATGTTTTTGTTTGATTGACGTATGAGCAGTCCTCATTTTTTTTTGAAACCCAATCATATTAGCTTGACCAGATGACACTTCTCAAAATTCTTTATGGAGTCATCAATAGCGTATGATCTATTTTCGAAAAATTAAAAAGTGAAGTTTTTTATAAGAAATTTAAAGCTTATTTGATCCATTTTTGTAAATCATCCAATACTGCATAATTCGAACGAGCCGGACTTGTATGAAGTTAAAATATATTTCCTTTGATTCAAAATAAGTGATGCACTTTTCATATTTGGGTGTATCAAAATAATTGATACATTTTAAAAATTTACCTTATTTGGTAAAAAATAGTGGCTCCACACCCACTAACTACCTACTTTAAGAAAGTGAAATAATTCATTTATCCTTACTTTTACTTTTAAACATCATTAATTTTCCTTTTTTTCAAAAAATGTGGGACTCATTTCCTACTAATCATCCGTTTAATCTACTTTAACCCTTATTATAATCTTTTGCTTAAAAAACCATGAAACCAACAATATATCACTTATTTTGAATCGGAGGAAATATTTACTAGTTAAATTAGGGATGATTATCGGGCCAAAACCGAACCGATAGAACCGATAACCGACAATGATGAATTTTCAAAACCGAAACCGAACCGATAACATGTTATCGGTTTCGGTTCGGTTTGGTTTCGGTTCGATTATTTTAGGCCAAATGTTCATCCTTTGCCGAAAACCGAACCGAACCGATAAAACCAATAACCGATAACGATAAATTTTTGAAACCGAACCGATAACATGTTATCGGTTTCGGTTCGGTTCGGTTTCGGTCGGTTTTCGATTCGGTTCAGTTTTTCCGGTCCAAATGCTCACCCCTAAGTTAAATGAGTCAAAATATACAAATTGTATTTCTTAAGTTTATTTGTGAGAATACACTATTATTAGTTATCAGAGTACTCTAGTTATTACATGGCATTCATATTATGGTAATCAGGTATTAAATTATTATGAAAAGCAATTTCCAGGGTAAAAAGGTCATTTTAAAGGGAATAAACTTCATACCATCTTTCATTATCCACATGAAATCTGAACCGTTCATACTCTCAATCGTACGGTTTCAAACACCAGAATATCTCAAACCATATCCTTAGAAATCTTACAAAAACAACCCTTCACTTCACTTCAGTTCACCACAACCACCATGGCGTCCGTCGCAATTAAATCCTTCGTCGGACTCCGCCAATCATCGCCGGAAAACCACCATTCCTCAATCACCGCTCTCTCTAAACCCCTTTCATCTAATCAAGTCCGTTATCGCCGTCTCAATGTTGTTGCTGGAAAGACCAGCCCCAAAATCACCGGCCGCAACCTCCGAGTCGCCATCATCGGCGGTGGACCGGCTGGTGGCGCAGCTGCCGAAACCCTAGCGAAAGGCGGAATTGAGACGATTCTGATCGAGCGCAAAATGGACAACGCAAAACCATGTGGCGGTGCAATCCCACTTTGCATGGTCGGAGAATTTGACTTGCCGTTGGACATCATCGACCGCCGTGTCACCAAAATGAAGATGATCTCTCCATCGAATGTGGCCGTCGATATCGGTCAAACCCTCAAACCTCACGAGTATATCGGCATGGTCCGCCGTGAAGTCCTTGACGCTTACCTACGTGAACGCGCCTCAGCTGCCGGCGCCACCGTAATCAACGGCCTCTTCGTCAAAATGGACAAACCCACCGATAAATACGCACCGTATGTCCTACACTACAACGCGTACGACGGCAAACCAGGATCCTCCGGCCAAAAAGTGACTATCGAAGTAGACGCTGTCATCGGCGCCGACGGCGCCAACTCCCGTGTCGCAAAATCCATCGACGCTGGCGATTACGAGTACGCAATAGCATTCCAGGAACGCATTAAAATCCCGGAAGACAAAATGCAATACTACGAAAACCTCGCCGAGATGTACGTCGGAGACGACGTCTCCCCTGATTTCTACGGCTGGGTGTTCCCGAAATGCGACCACGTCGCCGTCGGAACCGGCACCGTCACCCACAAACCAGACATCAAAAAATTCCAAACCGCCACGCGCCTCCGAGCGCGTGACAAAATCCTCGGCGGTAAAATCATCCGGGTGGAAGCTCACCCGATCCCAGAACACCCACGGCCGCGTAGACTAGCTGAAAGAGTAGCCCTCGTCGGCGACGCAGCTGGGTACGTGACCAAATGCTCCGGCGAAGGGATCTATTTCGCGGCGAAGAGCGGGCGGATGTGTGCGGAGGCGATTGTTGCCGGATCGGAGAATGGAAGAAGAATGGTTGAGGAATCCGATTTGAGGGTTTATCTGGAGAAATGGGACAAAACGTATTGGCCGACGTACAAGGTTTTGGACATATTGCAGAAGGTGTTTTACCGATCGAATCCGGCGAGGGAGGCGTTTGTGGAGATGTGCGCCGATGAGTATGTGCAGAAGATGACGTTTGACAGCTATTTGTATAAGAAGGTGGCGCCGGGGAACCCATTGGAGGATTTGAAGCTTGCCGTTAACACAATTGGAAGCTTGGTTAGGGCTAATGCCCTTAGGAACGAGATGGCCAAGATTAATTAATTAATTGCTATATTTACTTTTTTATTCTTATGAATTTTGTAATAAACTTAAATTTCTCTTGATATATTTTGTGGTTTTTTCTTTCTTGAAATTTACAATTAGGACTGTAAATGAAAACGAATGGGGGTTTAAAATTATCTCATTAAGAAAACGTTAGTAGCAAATGGGTAGAGTATGAAAGTAACATAGGTAAAGGTCGTATATCATGAGGATTGTATTCTATCATGAGAAGAGAGCAGGTTAAAAATACCCCCATTTTTGCTAATTAATGACCTGTTATCATCTGATAGGTTTTTGTAAACCCAGGCGTCCTGGAACCGTTTGACCTGGTTGTAGTCTGTAATCTGGTTTAAACTTCAATTTTGATAGCTGATACGTCGAAATTAGAAATTGAGTCGGACGATTTGGAATTGATACATCCATTTTGAAAACCGAATCATGGGATATAATGATTTGGAAGATAATTAGTTGACCCGGGTTGATCCGTCGATTCAAGCAGTTAAACCATAACCCGACCATCATATTGTGTCGACTAAAAACCAAAGTTTAAAGAATTGCCTATTTGGAACTTACAAGAACAACCCTCACTCACAACCCACACAAAAATATAAATAACTCTTTTTAACTATTGCCGTGAACATGTTCTCAATTGGGTGGTGTACTTGTAATTCATAGATTATTTTGATGCGGTGGTGCAAGCCACTTTTAGGGTCATATTTTTTTAAACAATACTCTCTAATAACATCAAGGTCGCTTGCTAATAACATTAAGGTCGATGTAAACGGCCACCCACCACCACAACCACGCACCACTACCTCAACTAATAGAGGAGGGTTGGATAGGAAATTCCACTCAAAATAAAAGAATAGAGGTCTATAGGAGATTAATCGAGTATTATTTTTTTTGGACAACAAAAGGGTCAACTAATCGAGTTTTGTCATTGTCATCACTTTCCAGAAGACCCCCACCAAACTTATATTAAATCGAGTATTGTTTTATGTTCCGAGTTCCTTGCTAATAACATCAAGGTCGCAGGTTCAAGTCGTATGACGTCAATGTTTTATAAATGCAAATATTTTCCAAATTTGCTAGTATGTTGGTTGAAAATTAAGTTTTATTAATTTCGAAATGTTACAAATGCATTATATCTATAGTGAGAATAAATAATTATTTATTAATTAAATACTATAATACAGTGTATTAACTGAATCATTTAAATTAAACGGAAGGGATGAAAATGTAACTGCTATAATAATTAAACTTTGATCATGAAGATGAAAATCAATGCCCACACCACCACTAACTTGCAATTAGTTAGAAAGGAGATTAAGATTTTACATTTTTATGTAACTCCCTCAGATATTAATACTTCATTTTCTCATATCATGATTAGTACGTAATTATATTCCAAATTAACATGTACAAATTTACTCTTATGCAATAGAGTTCTTAAATTTTATTTTTTTTAAAACCCTGTACGTTTAATAAAAATTATTTAATTTACAATGTTTTAATGATTTGCATTAACAATACTCTTTTTAACACCCGAAGGCATCACTAATCAGACTGTTATTATGTTATACCAGTTTGTATGGTTTTCACTAGGGAAAAACTTTTTTCTGACCAAATATGTCGTTAACACGCTAAATATCTTTTGTGACATTTTACTAACGTACATCATAGGAAAAAACTTTGTGGCGCCGAAATTTTTATCTAGACTTCCAATACTGGACGGCGCATGATCTTCATCACCATTGATTACATGATTAATTACTTTCACATTAACATAAAAAATGAGCATTTATCACATAATTAACATTAACGAACTAACCATTAATACTAAATTATGATCACTTAAGGCTTCTCCTCTTCTATATATCTCTTAGAAAACTAATAAAATAAAACATGTGTTCTAGCATCTGTACGAGTCAAACTTAGTCATGGGAAGTCAAAATTCATTGGAAATTGACTGGTCAAAGCATGAAATCATACTCAAAGAAGATGAAGTTTTCTTCTTCCAACACCAATTGCCTCCTCTTGATTTAAGGTAATCTAGACTAATTACTTTCTTGTTTGATGAACATTTATCATGATATCAGCAGTGAAAAAACATCGATTTCATGTTCTTGAATGCAGCAATACTTATGATTTTGTCCCTCTACAACAAGATCCTCTAGATGCTACTTATTTTATGGATATCATCTCAAACAATCCAATTTATCCCTCAATGGACATCTTACCAGGTTACACAGATTCCTAATATTTTATTCATTCAAGTACTCTAAATTTGTGATCTTATCAATTTATGTTAATTTCTTGTTTAGATCCTAATGAAGATGGTTTCTTGCTCCCAAGAAATGGTGAATTAGGGCTTGTGGAGCAAGAAATGCCCATTATGAACTCGTTAGGGTTTCCAAATCAAGAAATGCACGTGATGGACTCTCTAGGGTTTTCAAACCAAGAAATATTGTACACCATGACCACATTAGGGTTTCAAAATCAAGAAATGTGCGTCACAAACTCGTCAGGGTTTTCTTATCAAACCCAACCAGAAAGCATGCAAACAAAGAACATCAACGTTAAAGACGACATGAACATGGTAAAAGAGGTTGAACACAAGGATGTTAATGGCATAATTAGGGACACTAATTGTGATTTTAATCATCCGTCGAAAATGTCGTTAAGCAAGGAGGTAATTTCACAGTACTTTTACATGCCGATAACGCAAGCTGCAAAAGAGCTTAACATTGGATTAACACTTCTGAAGAAACGGTGTCGGGAATTGGGAATTCGTCGCTGGCCTCATCGCAAACTTATGAGCCTTCAAACCCTAATCACCAATGTCCAGGTTCATTTTCCCCCCTCAAAGATTACATTTTTATCATCTACCAATTAATGTTTCATTCCTGTTTATATATAATCTTGTTCGTAATTTTTAATTTGTGAAGCAGGAGTTACATAAAACATCCGGGAATGAAGTTAAAGGGAATATGGTGCAAGAAACGATCACACAATTGGAGGAAGAAAAGAAGAAGCTGGAAGAAATCCCCGATTTACAACTCCAAGTCACCACGAAAAGATTGAGACAATCGTGTTTCAAAGCGAATTACAAGAAGAGGAAGACGATGTTGGGGAACCGATCATCGATGAACTCATCTTCTTCTTCGTGTTCAAGCAACTGTTTTGATCATGGAGGTTTTGAAGTCATGGAAGATGGTTATTATGGAGATGATCATCAAGAACAAGAACAAATGAAGTCGTTACTATTTACAGATCGCTTATCTTCTTCGAGCAACGTTTTGTTTTAAGATCGGTTATATTTCGTATGATTTTTGGAATATTTGGCATCGTATAGTAAAAGTTGTGCTGTCAATAATGCTAATGCTAATTACTAGTTATTGTGATGTGATTAAGTACTACTATAATTATTTAGTTTAGCACTAGAATACGTGAGAAAACATGCAATTCAACAATAAAATATGGTATGTACATTTCTAAACAAAATCTGCTCCATTAATGTCAGATCCATAGTCAGGACGCAGTAGAATCCGTTACGGGTACGCAGTATAGGTACGCGATTCACTAGTTTAGGTGTATCCGGTACACAGGAGTGGGTTCATTTCGGTACGTATCCGGTACGGTGCACCTTACGTTTTGGAACGATGTATCATACGATGTACTCTTAAAATTAAGTTTCTTTTGCATATATAGTTATATTTAAAAGTTCAAATTACAAAATTTCAAATAAAAAACAAATAGCATAAAATCCATAGAACTAAAGACACTAACAAAAATACTTAAGCATATACAAAAAAATTAAAACACATAAAGCCAACAAAAACACTTGTCTAGTGATCTTCCTGAGCTATAGGGTGATTTGATTTTGAACATTCCTATAATAAAAACATATACACAATCGATCCTAAAATTTGAACATTCCTGACTTTGTGGGAAACACGTTCCATATTAATCGGGTACGAGGTTCCCACCTATTAGGAACGCGAATTACGACGTACCAATTCGTTTACCTTCTTTTATCGGGAACTCCAAATTGGCGTACCAAAGAGTGATCCAGGTATCGTTCGGTACACCAACGTATCACGTTTCGGTACGCGGCGTCCGGTACGCAGTACGCACCCTAACCAGCGTATCGTGTGACTATGGTCAGATCTAGCTACTCTTGCCATTATTTTCTTCGTCTCGTTATCAATCCATGGCGTGGGTGACCTATTACTGTTACAAAAATGTGCAATCCAACTACTTTTATTTGCCTTAAAATATAATTGTATAAGGTACTGATAGAACGAAACCGAAAACAATAATTTTCAAAACCAAACTAATAACATACTATCGGTTTCGGTTCGGTTCAGTTTCGATCCGGTTCTATTATTTAGGCCAAGTGCTCATTATTATCCAAATACCGAACCGAACCGAAATCGAAAAAGATAAATTTTCAAAACTGAAACCGGAACGATAATATCTTATTGGTTCCGATTCAATTTCAGTTAATTTTCAGTTCAGTTCAGTTTTTCAGCCCAAATGTTTTACCCTACCATATAATACTATAATGTGCTAATTTTCTAAAATTGTCCAAATTGAGGCATGCTTCCCTAAGTTTTTGCTCACTAGATTTGTCAACTCGTGAACCGTGTCAAACAATCCGAAATTGACCATATCAATTTTCTTGTATTTTATCAAAAATGTCCATATCCCCAAATTGAATTCATATCCTCACCGAACAAGAGGTTACAATATCAAACTTACGAGTTACGACCTGATCTCTCAAATACTCATTCCAAAATTAACTCATACTCGATCACTTCTTTCAAAGGTATTTCGAGATTCAACCGACATTAGATTTCGTATTATCTCTATGAATTATTATTTTGATTTCCGATTAGACCTTTGGTGTATAGGGCTTTCGTTCGTAATTGCTTTGATTCAGTCTCCTTAATGTTTATGTATGTAATTGTGTAGCTTATCGCTAATTTGCTGAATAATTTATGCGATATAGCTGATTTTTGTGATTCTTGACAACTAGAAGAAATTCCAGAGCAAATTAATTAAGGAGTTTCCCCAATTTTCCCAGACAGTTGACCTAGAATTCCTCTACTGATAGGCCTAGTGATGAAAAATTGACAATTGACTTCATTGACGATTGCAATTTGATTGCTTTACTTTAGGGAAACTTGACAGAAAGTTAACCAAATTGAAGATTAATTTTCGAGCATTTAGGGAAAATTTGTGTCAAGTTGTCAAAAGTTGAAATTGCACACTAAATTTGTAAAAAAAAAAAAAATTTCACTTCTAAATTTGCTGAAAACTGAACTTTCACAGCTTCTGATGAGCAAGAAAATTTTGGTACCAGTACTCCACATTGTCAAATTTAAGATTTTTAATCACCTTTCTTGGTAATTTTCCCTATAAATTATAAGGACAGTTTCATGTATCCCATTATCCCCATCCACTTAGTAAATATCAATTATTTGGAATGCAATGCAGATGGAAGATAGCTTAATTTCACGTGTTGATCAGCTTTTGGAGCCACAGAAAGTGGAGAATTTAGGGTTAAATCCAAATGCTTCTAGCAGTAATGCAACTAATTTGGTCACTGAAACAAAAAAAGACGAAGAATATGAAGAATCCAATGAAAAAGAACCATTGCTTCAGTCGATTGAATGCAGAATCTGTCAAGAGGAAGATAACATAAAAAACCTAGAAGTCCCTTGTGCTTGCAATGGAAGCCTCAAGGTATTTTTCCTGTTATTTATGGTATATTATTGTAAAAAACTAAAAATATAATATAAACAATTGTTCTAAAATAGTCATATTTTGTAGTTTGCTCATAGGAAATGTGTTCAACGATGGTGCAATGAGAAAAGAGATATAATTTGTGAAATCTGTCACCAGGTACAAAACCTTAATGCAATTATTAATGATGTAAATTTTTTGTATAAATTGCATACTTAAAATTTTGTTAAATTATTAATATTCAATTTACAGGCTTACAAACCTGGTTATACTGCTCCACCACCTCAGTCAGAAGACACTGTCATTGATATCAGGCATGTTATATTATAGTCAAACATTTTACTTAAAAATTATATAATATTTAAATATTGAAATTTATATTATTTAATTGTGAGTTTTGTAGTGGCGGTTGGACGCTTGCTGGTACACCATTAGACTTGAATGATCCTAGGTTGTTGGCAATGGCGGCTGCTGAACATCGTCTTCTTGACACAGATTATGATGAATTTGAAGACAATAATGCTAGTGGTGCTTCATTATGTCGTTCAGTTGCTATCATTGTAAACCATTTTCTTTTTATTATTATATATATATTTTTTTAACAATTCAGATAAAGATTGGATTTTTTTTATAGGGTAATTTTCAATTTTTTTTTTCTGATTTTTGTTTGGACAGTTGATGGCTCTTTTGTTGTTGAGGCATGCTCTGACTATTGGAGATGGTGATAGTGATGAAGATGATGATCCTACCACCTTTTTTGCTGTAAGTTAAATTTCTTGCAATTTTACTACATAAATATGCCCGATAAAACTGTATTTTTTTAATTATTGTGCATGATAAATAATTTCTTGAACATATTATTTGCATATATTGATGATTTGTAATATGATTTGACAGCTGTTCATGCTTCGGGCAGCTGGCTTTCTTCTTCCTTGCTATATTATGATTTGGGGAATCAGTTTATTGCAACGTCGTAGGCAAGCACAGGTAAAATCAAATCTTTTTTGTAAATCTTATTTTATAAATCATTTTTTATAAATCATTTTTACCATTTAATTAAATAAACAGGAAGTGGAAAGACTAGCAGCAGCTGATGTGGCAATCATGATTCAAGGACATAGAGGCTTGCAAGTCACCATTGCACCACCACCACCACCCGCCATGTCACCATCACCAACTATTGTAACCCCTGCCCACGAGCGACTTTAATAGTACACGCAAAAATAAAAACCTAAATTTATCATTTAGTTCTTAATTAATGTTATTTGTATCAAAAAATGAAATTCGAGAGTTACATAATATAGCCTGCATTTGTGAGTTTTGTGTTCGGGCTGCAATTGTATCCTAAAAAAGAAAATCTTTACCAACTGAATTCTTTTCTTGTACCGAATGTTTACGTTATTCGTATATAATTTTCTTGACTACTTGTGTAGTTATTTGTTGTTTTACAAGTAGAATGAGATTCACTAAGTGGGACCCACATGAGCAAAAACAAATAGTTATAGGGAAAGAAAGGAAAAGCATAAAGCAAACACCAAAACATATGAGTATTAAACACAAGAAACTGAAAAATGCATGGATACAAGAGCTTGGAATTCTAAAGTTATGTTTCTTCTATTCTCTTAGCTTTTTCTTTATCTCGCTTTCTTGCATCTGTTGCAATCTCCAACTGCTTTACTATTTTCCCTCCAAATTAAAATTCTTAAATCGTTAAACCACAACTCTTTCGGATGAAAATTGTTATTGTAAATGTTTTAACGGTTTGAATGATTAAGAGACTATTTATAAAACTTGTTTCAATTATTCTGAATGCTTAATGATTCAACTTATGTTCAATGATTCAGCACTTTTCTGATGTTCCATTAAGCATAGTCTTCATTCAGTTGCGTTATACAAACACATTAAATGCTGAAGAACGCTGGATGGTTACATTAATCTGCAAAAAAAATCACCTTAGTTACTTTACAAAGAAGTTGAGATCAAGATAAAGATTCCAAGAGTGGTGTTCCAACTTACTTTTTGTTCAAACCTGTCAGAGTTTTCTAAAGAACATCCTCATAATATGCATCATCTCTTTTTTAGCTTCTATTACACATCATTGCTTATGATTGAAGTGAATCTACTTCTTGTTTGCTTTTTATACCTTTGTCTTCATCCAAATCTCATAAAAGATCAAACTATGCCTTATTTGCAACAGTCATATTCCACAACAAAATCCCATCTCTCTCTCTCTCTCTCTCTCTCTCTCTGTCTCTCTCTCACACACACACACACAACTATGGGGATTGCTAATTATAAGGTGATCATGATCCTTGTTTGTGTCATGTTTCTATCTACACAATCAGAAAAAGTTTTTGCACTTAGAAGCATTGATCTTGCTTTAAAATGGGGAGAAGAAAGATTGTTTTCAAGAAATTCGCGTGTTCTAAAAGGCGTCGTTAAAGAACTTGACACACGATTGAATATAGCACCATCACCCGCAATGATGTTTGATCCAAATCAATCGAATAAAAGGCGAATTCGAAGAGGTTCAGATCCTATTCATAATACATGATGAAAGATGATTCCCATTTGGTTTAATGCCAAAAGTTATAGTTCACAAGTTGTTTCATAGGTTTGTTTTATCTCTATAGTTTTATTTGATTTGAAAATTTTATTTTATTTTATTTTAAAAGATAGCAAAATGCATAGAGTGTAGACTTTATTTTTCTTCTTTTAATTTGTTATATTCACCAACATGTGTTGCAACATTTTGTTCATGTTTCTCTCCTTCTCTTGAATCTTGGAATGCTAAACAAAAAAAAATGACGCAATACGAAATGTTTAATGAGCTGCGTAACACGTCAAACCGGGTATCATATCGGGTTGGATTGATCCGGAATACCTTTTCTTGATAAAAATTCATCTTTTCGTTAAATAGTAAGTGCGTAAAATGTGGTTACAAAACTTATAGTAACTCAAAAATAATCTAGATAATTTGAATGAAACGATATAGGAGTTGCATTTATTAAAAAGCACACTTTGAATAACTTCCAACCCTGTTTGGCCCGTTTATCTTTTAGCTAAGTTTGTTTTACCCATTAGACATAAATAATAAACCAAATCGACCCATTAAAGATATGTTATATAACTCGTATTGTATCGTTGTATGGATGTGGACCCAAATGCAAGATGGGTAATGTGAAATTTATATCCGTTTATATGGGCCAAATGCAAGACGGGTAAACTGATCAAACATGTTTTGGGACAAAATGTATACTTTTTAAGTACGGGTCAAAATTGGTTCTGCCAACAATTTCAAATGAATTATATTAAAAGTTAGCACAAATAATTACAATGTAG